>CM021110.1:334263900-334660418 GCA_007115665.2 Sequoiadendron giganteum | reverse complement strand
ATTTGTTGAAGAGACTTGACAATTTTGGATATTGTCATTTTCCAGAGATTTTTGGAAGAGAAGGGAAGGCGTGGATTTATTGGGAGAGGAGAAAAGGACATTTTGTTGCAGTTTTTGGGAGGTTTTGTAGTAGCAAATGGATTATGATATTCACGATTGAAGATTAGAAAAGTTGGTTGTGGAAGAAGGCATATTGAAGAGTCAATTTCATAGTGCAAGAAGACAATTTGAAGAGGACTGTGTAGCTTTTATTTGATGTTGTTTGTTGTTCATATAGCAAATTCAAGTCTATTTTGTAATGATTTTCTTTAGCCTATGTGGCTACACAAACTCATGTAATCAGATTTTGTTGAAGTTGTGAAACCGTGTTGCAAGTTAAATATAGAAGATTAATTATGTTGTTACAATTTTTTACCTCATGTTTGATGTTGCATAAGATTTTGTCAGTTTGTGAATGAGGGTTGGATGCCTCTTCATCAATGGTATCAAAGCTAATGTTCTTGAGTATGTAGGCAAAAGTGTGGATTGGAGGTAGTTTTTATAGAGAACTAGGGGTGGAGTGTGTGATTTGTGTGTAAATGGGTTGTTGAATGTGAGGCAGTTTACATGTGAAGAACTTGAGGATTTGAAGATTCGTGTTTAGGCTTTGTGAGACCTTAAAAATTCTAAAGAAGAAAGGAAAGAATTTTGTCATAGTTGTGCATGCAGATGAACAAGATGGAGAAAATATTGTAGAAGAATGCTTTGAGGAAGGCATAGAGAAAGAGAGTGAGAAGGAAGAGAAAAGTGTAGAAAACGTTAAGAGGAAAAAATAAGGTGCAACAATTGAAGAGAAAAATGATATTGCAGCAATCGATGAGTGTCCTTTGGAGGACTTAAAGGTATTGGAAAATGAAATTGTAGTTGAGAGTGAAGGTGAGAAGATGGATGTTGCAACAAAAAATGAGGTAAATTTTAATTTTTAATTTAGTTGTGATGATTCTATACCTTCTTTGGTGAGAGTAGAAGAGGATGTTGAGCAAGAAGAGAGCATGTAGATGATTTTTTTTTAATTTCCATGAGTGGTAATTGCAGATTTGTCTAAGGATGTACTAGATTTTGATTGTTGTTTGGATAACACATATTTTCATGTAGAAGTTGTAGAGGATGTTGTAGGTGAAATTTGGTGGAGGTGGTCAATTAGTGGTGGGATGGATCCCATGAATGAAGAGCAAAGAGCAAAGAGTCATTACAGGAGGAGGATGGTACATGGTGGATACACGTCCATGAGAGGAGAGAAGAATGGAGTGCAAGGTTGCTAAAGGGTGGTGAATGTTCCGGTGAGATGCTAGAAGAGGAGAAAGAAGGAATTATTTGAGGTACCAATTTCAATGATGAATTTTTTTGAAGATTACTTGCAATCTGAAAATGTGGTACTACCACTCAACTCCATTTTGTGAATCCATATTCACAAATTTTTTCTACCTTGGGTGTCGGTCCCTCTTTTAAAACAAAATTTATGTGTGTCCATATTTCTACCACTTAAGTTCTTGTATCACTCATCACCAAAATTCTTCAACCCATCGGGTTCATTACCACGATCAGCGATGAACCTTGATTTCTCTTGTATCATGCATCATAGAAGGTGTTTGGTCTCCATGTCTCATTTATGCGATGAGCCATATTCTTGTTTCGTTTTATATCACTTATTTCTGAAGATCTTTCATTCTTTGGTTCCACTTCAGCGAAGCGCTGTGAACACGAGTTTCTCCTTTATACAGTGCCATCGTAGAAAAGTTTCATTGTTTATTTTGATTACTGTGATGAGAGATATGAAGGTAAAGAACGGTGGGCTATGATCTTTCCATGTGTCCACATCTAGCCATCGCTTATTTTTCCCATTGTCGAAAGCATTCTCATTTCCAAATCAACTACAGGGATAAGCGATGGACTAAGGCTATATCTTTGTATCGTTGGGTTTCTCTCTTCGTTGAAGTGAAAGTGTATCTTTGTAACACTTTGACAACAAGTGATGGAGAATATAATGAGGAATATTCCCTCCATCAGAGGTGTTTTCGCTCATCATTGAAGTATGGACTTAACTTCAAAGCATTATTGCGATGAGTGATGGGGTTCTAAAGGGTTAGTGAACATGTGGGTGGCTACCTGGAAACGCCCTAGGGTATCGTCGTTGTTGTAAAAAACACTTGGGAAAGGATAAAGTGATGGTCGAGGAGAACCATAGATCATGTTTTTAATCAAAGAAGATCAACGAATGGAGTTTAAACTTGAATGACAACTTGTTAGTTCACTCGTGCGATCTATCTATCAGACATTAATGGAGAAGATGATCCAATTATGAGTCGTAAAGAGGGTTGTTGATCACTTTTCTTCCATAATTTCAATCCTCGAGAGCTGAAGAATTGGTTAAGTGAAGAGAAGAAGAAGGTGAAGCTCTAAGTAAAGAAAATTTCTAAGAACAAGCTGCTAATTTTATCAGGTAAGTTGAATTATGCACCTCTATGAGTAATTTGTAGCACTAGGTAATTGAGAAAGTGAGTAGATAGCTAGGGTTTGTTATTTAGGGCTATTTATCTTTAGTTAGTAAGGGAATTGCAGTTGTTATACATAGGGTTTGGGGGTAAAGGAGTGAATTTTGTTTGAAATTGAGTCTGAACCCTATGAATTCAAAGAATAGAATTATAATTCATAGATATCTTGGAACCCTATTTTTATTGAGCTGTAACAATGAGTGAGCCCGGTAAATCCTCCGCCAAACCACAAAGAAAACCTAGCTAGAAAAGGGTTAAAAGGCCCAAGCCTCAAGATAGTAAGCCTAATCCTGACACACAACCTGAAAAACCTGCAAAGAAGAGAGTTGTTAAAAGGCCTAAGCCTCAAGATGATAAGCCTAAGATTGACACATGACCTAAAAAACCTGCAAAGAAGAGAGTTGTTAAGAAAGATTACCCTCATTTCATGGAAGAGGCCCCTAAGGACCTGACTGCAAAGGTTAAGCCAATTTGAAAGAGAAAGACTGGTGAGGGCGCATTGACAACTTATTTTCAAGATTTGGTTGTTGGGATTGGTGATGTGGTGCTACCACAGAGTGGTTGGGATCTATTTATATATGCTTTTAAGAGGAGGTTTTCTAGTCATCCCACCTATTAGTTATGGAATTTTGACATTGGAAAATTGGTGTGCCCCAATGTGTTTGCGGAGGTGGACCTGATGCTTGAATTGGCTAGGTGCTATGATCCAACTGACATGACAATCAAAAGGTTTCCAGATTTTCTTCCTATGTTGGAAATTTAAAGGAGTCAAATAATGGAAGTTTTTAACTTGAATCCATCTACTTTTGAATCCATTAATTTTCGTAAACTGTATAATGAATATGAGAAAAAAAGGTTTGCATATAGAAAGAATGTTTTTCCAAGGAATAAGAGATGTGATCTAAAGAAGAATGGTGTACCTTTCAGTTCTCTAGAGTTACAACCATTTGATTGTGATTATTTTGAGGACTATTTCAAAATTATAGACTATGCATTGTGTTAGGTCCTGCACAAGAATTTTGACATAAAAATGGATGTTGCTTTGATGATTTTGGCAATTGATATTCAAAATAAGTATCAAAATAGGGTTTTGGATTAAGCTTCTTATATTGTTGAACACTTGCATGAGTATTTAATTAAGTTGAAAGATGCAACCACTCCATTGTCATGTAAACACTATTCTTTGTTGATGCATATGCTGCTGTGGAAAGGAAGAATGGTGTTTAGAAAATTTATGAAATTGAGAGAAAGGGATAACATGGATAATGAGTTGCCTGTGCAATGACAGACCCATTCTAAGATGTGCACTGTCCTCAATCTGATTATGCTATGTTTTGTAATGTTTTCAAGTTTTTGATGCTGGAGTAGTTGGGCCTAAAGCCCATTTACAAAATCTTAAAAGGTGTGAAAGAAATATTGAGGCCTCTAGAGTATGAGGAGGGCACTACACAAAAAATCAATTGGGGGGATTGGTACCTCCAATCTGATTATACTGCAATCATAATTTATAGATCCTCGGTCCCACCTTAAAAGCTGCCAATATATATGTTAGACCGACAAGCCTTCATGGAGATAATGTGGTAGCTCGATGCCATGGATAAGGCACATTTTAGAAAATCAAGGAAGGAATCCCTAGTAAATCCTTATTGTGGTTTTGCCTATTTCACTTGCACTTCAAAGGAAGGAATTAAGAGGTTTGGCTCTGTATTAAACAATCTTAGAATGAAACAAGACATTATAAGGTTTTTTGACCCTGAAGGGGTTATTATTGTTGAGAGAAGAGCTAAAGGATTATTAGGGAGACATCATCAATTCCTCTATCAAGAGGATGTGATCAGAAACCCGTCTTCTGATGAGGAAGTTGCAAAAAGAAAAAGTACATGGAAGAAAATTTGTGCAATTGAGGAGAAGATATTAAAATAAAATCCTTTCTACGTTAGTCCTTACTCTGAGGTACAGGGCAAATTTATGCAAGAAAAATTGATTCTTGGAGATTTTGAAGACAAAATTTTCTTTGAAAAGGTTAAGCAAGATGAAATAAGGGCCATGGTGGCCAGAAAAAATCACGAAGCACAAATAAGGAGCCATCGGGCTCAATATTCTTCTCAATGCATTGAAGTGCAAGCTAAGGAGACATGCAAACAACTTGTAGTCACCCCATTGGTGACTTATTCTGAAAAAAAAGCAAGGAGGTGAAGGATATGCACCTAAGATATTTGCAGAATACATCCTAGTGGAGGAGGAGGTGGATCAGATATTCCCATCTCCTGTTAAATAAGATGCTTTGAATATTGATGTTCCTCCTAGTAGAATTGTAAAATGGGAGTATAATGAAGCTGAGGATGAAAATGCCAGGATAAAGGCTTGTGACGATTTTATGTGTGATGATGCTTTTGTTTAAACAAAATAATTTCGAGGTTTTTTTATCCATTTAAAAGCCTCTGATATAAAAAAGAGAATAGAAGATGCAAAAGGAAAGGTTGATCCTTCTTTGCAAGATGAAGCTGAGAAGGAGGAGGAAGGAAAAATAATGCAAGAAATTGCTGCTATGTCACCACAGGTTGCAAGAGCCCTAGTCAAAGGAAGTGGGATTCTATTGTTTCCTGGATGGGAACTATCATCATCCATTGCATTAGATGCAATCAGGAAAGATCCAAATGCCTCCATCTTTGAGGAGATTTTTGATAACAAAATTTTTGGCTCAGGCTTTAGTCCTAAGTTACATACACTTGCTATTTGGTCTATGTAACCAAATACTGGGAAGCCTGAAGTGATAAAGTATGTGGAGAAAGAGATTGGAGCTATGGTTGTTAAAAGGGATACTGATATGATAACTATTGTAGTTGCACAATTGAAAATGCATGCAACCATGTTGAGTGTAGACACAACCCAGATCACAAAATCTAATTATAAAAAAATGTTGGATAAGTACAATAAACTGATGGATGAGAACACCAAGGTACTTGCCACTGCTATTGGTACATCTAAGGGTTTTCCCTCTCCAACAAGTTCTACTTCATATTTTTCAGCACAAGATAAATCTAAACCTTATCACTGAGAATTCAAAGCTTGAAGCAGGAAGTGCAAGCAGAGAAAGAAAACACAAAGAAAGAAAAAATGGAGATAGTAAAAGTGGCTAATGATATTTTTGATGATGTGTTAAAACATAGAGTAACAAAATTGTTAAATAAAGTTGATAATGTGTGGGATGCCTACAAAAATATTCATGAGACAAATGTGAAATACTTGCAGGTTCAAAAAGAATTCTAAACTGAGTGGAATAAGTGAAGTGCTAGGGCAGAACATTGAAAGAAATGATGCCTCAGATGTAGGAAGACCGTGAAGCTCCCACCAACATTATTGATTTATTGAAGGCCACTAATTTAGTAAATGAAATCACAAATTTTCATGGAAAGTTGGGAATGCAACTCCAAAATAAATTGAGAATGTTCAGAAAAATGGACGGGTTTACTATGCCCAATATATTGAATGATAAGGGTGAATTAAAGGAGTTTTCCAAATGGGAGCAAGAGTTGGGAGAACTGCTTCCTCATTATAAGATGATGCTGAGTGTTTTTGATTATTCTATGTTGAATCCTAACATAGATAATATGACAAAATAGAGATGAGGATGTACACATTTATCAAAGAGGCCAGGGTGCTAATTGATCAAAGGTACAACCAACATAACATAAAAGTACATAAGTTGTTGGATATGCAATGGCCAACTGAGGAGGATTACAACACATGGCTTAAAAAATTTACAAATTAAGCCTATGTTGAAGTATTGTTAAACATTGTATCCTCTCAGTAATGAAAATTGATGCATATTGAGTAAGCCACATCTACAAAGAAGGGTACGAGGTGGAAGATAGGCTGGAAAAAGCGGCGGAATACAGTACCCAGGTGATTGATGATGCATAGGTGATGTGCATTGAAATTGAGAATGCACTTAAGGTGGAGATTGGTGAAATGACGACTGTTGCATTTCACATTAAATTTTAAGCTCGCTCGAATGGTGAAGATCGAGGTAGGATCTCAAAAGGACATGGGCATTGAAGTTGCGAGACATGAAGGCCTTTAATACTTGGTACGATCTCCATATGGTTGCATGGGGTTTTTCTTGAAATAGGGGTGGTAGAGATCATTTTTCCCAATTATTTTTGTGCTCATGACACTCTCTTAAGGGGCAATGAAGAATCCACTCTTTCTAAACTCCACTGTTTCTTAAGGGGATAATGGTGTCCAAGCACCCATTGGTGCTCCAAGCGGTGAGGGGATCCTGGGTCCAAAATTTATGTAGGCAACTCACAAGCTCAGGGTGAATTCAGAAATCACCACCATTTTTCTAGTGATGCTCGTATACATGGGTGTGTCGAAAGCTCAAGGGAAGAAGTTATGCCAAATGTTATTTCAGCATTCACTTCTGAAAAATATTGACATGACATTGGACAACATTGACGATAACTTCATGACCCCTCTGTCACTACACTACTACAAGGCATGTGGGAATGAATGGTTGGTACCAAAATTCTCTTTGGTATGCTCGTTGAACCACACAATGATAAAAAAATGTCGGGGTGAGATAGATAAGTGCATTGACTTCCTCTTACACGCAACAAGTATTCTCAAAGACCGGCCGAAGGGATGGGTGAAGGAGTTTGTGGTGGCAGAGGCTCTTGATGGGGAGAGGTGGTCCTCAGATGAGGAGGATTGGGAGCTAAGCATTGGAGAAGAATGGGTTAAAAATGATACCAGGAGTTGGGAGGAGTGAGTGAACCATCCCGCTCACAGTGCTTGTGGTGGTGATTGAAAAATTATCTAGAATGCAAGCAAAGCCAAGCAGACCAACGAGGCTAGATGCAATAATGCCTAGTCTTGTGCAATTGTGTGGTGGGTTTGTGTGTTGTCAATGATCAAATGAATCACCAATTTTTTTTGTGGTGGGTCTGTGAGTAGTCTGCATCAGTGTCAAAGGTCAGTTTGTTCTATGTATGGGTCTAATTTTTTTGTAGATGTGGGCTTCTTGCTAAATTTTGATGGGATGCATCCCTGACATCTGGTTCAAGGGTCTGATACTATCTAAGAATTGTAAGAACCTTTTTTGATTAATACAGGGTGTTGCCCCATATAGCAGTTATTTAACTATAAATAAAAAGAAAATTGATGATAAGTGTGGTAATGTGGATTGGGAAATACAATTTTGGATCTTAAGTTTTCAAATATGGTAACGAATGGGAGAAATACAATGCATAGCTTGGAAATAGTACAAATTAGGCTTTTGTTAAAGTATGGATAAAATATTGTTTTCTCCCCAGTTTAAATTTGGTGACAAGGATGCAAACATGACAGATCTTTTGTCTCTTCTTCTTTTCTACACTTTATGCTTTTCTCTCTTTTATGTTTGGTGTACATGGACACAATTTTGGAGCATGTGGATATTGTTACATCAGCCTGATGATTCCTTTTGGAAGGAAAAATATAATCTCCATCGATAAATGAAAATGGTTTTTCTCTCATGTAACATTTCCCTCCATTTGGAAATGTAAATATAACTGAAAAGGGAATGTATTTTGTATCGGTCCAATTGAGAAGGGACATGTGTACTTTCTGGCTTGAAGCTTGTTTTTCTCCTTCATTTCTATAAGAAGGAATTCAAGGCCAAAATTACAGGTTCATTGTTTTGTATTGATCACAGAGAATTTTGTAAAGGGAATACATAGAACATTTTAGAGTTTTATCTTAGGTTTTGAGTCAATCAGTTTGCATATGTAATTTTGATAACAATACTAGCAATTGAATAAAAAGTAGTTCAAATTCAAAACCATTTCTCTCCTATGTACCTTTTTCATGAATTATGAATAATATGATCAAGGATTATCTTATTTATCAAAGATTGTGTGAATGACAATGCAATAGGAATTTATAAGTAGTGTGATAAGTGTTGTTCTTTAAAAATGATGTAGAATCACATATCAAATTAAATACCATGGAATACAATATAAAATATAAAATATAAAATATCACAATTTCATGGAATACAATATAAAATATCATCAATTATAGTTTGGAATATGATTCATGAAGTGCAATATAAAAAAAATATCATGAAGTGCAATGATTCACAATTTCATGGAATACAATATAAAATATCATCAACTATAGTATAGAACAATGGAAATTGATTCATGAAGTGCAATATAAATACCTAAAAGTTGCTAATTCACTTCTATTTCCCAAATGGAGTCAGGGTCCTCAAACTAACATTAAACTTGAGATAAATTAAAAGATTCGTCTTGATTCTGAGCCTACTCTTCATTTTCTTCAGCCTGTGTCTCAAATTCAACATTCATTATGTCACTATCATTTGTACCACTACTATTGCTAGTGCCACCACTGCCACCAATACCACCATTTGGATTTGGAGTGTTGTACAACCCTCTTCTTTAACATGTGGACCTCCTGATTGTGAGTGCCCTTTCAAAGGATTTTTTTTATATTATACGCAGTTCCTTTCATCCTCAAGCAATTTTTCAAATTCCTCTCTAGTTTGTTTCTTAACTTTGGTTTCAAAAATGCCAATGAACTAAAAACTCTCTCATCCTCCACCGACCCCAATATCATTGTTTGACATAAATCAACAAGTTTGAAATATTATGATATCATATCACACAATATTTCACTCTGACCTAAGTTTGTCCAAACCTTTGTTATTGATCCCGGTTCAAAGGCCTTCTCCATGCACATGGAATCATATTGGTCCCTCATAGCTATTACAAAATTCTTACATTGTTGTCTAAGCTTATCTTCATTTAAAATTCCTTCTATTGTCTGCTCATTGTATGTTACACTTTTCAAAAATTGTTTGATCAAGATATTTAGTTTATCATGAAAATATTTTGGATTATCTCAGTTTACCCAAAATCGAGGATACACAATACCCATGGCTTCAAGTATTTCATGTCGAGGGAATCTTTCACGAATCTTTGAGGAAAGAGATTTTGCAATTCCTTCAAATTATCACTAATAGATTTAACAATGCTATTAAAATCTTCCTCGTTAACAGTTACTTGTTTGCTAAAGCGCCTGACTGTCTTACAATGCTACATTGGTATCTCATATCCTCGTACATAGATACATAAGTGCCCTCTTGCATTAAATTGTAAATAATTATCAGGATTATTCAAATCAGTAATTTTTTGCCACATGAAATAATTTGGGCTTTCTTGTGTTAGATCTAGATATATATGATCAAGGGCCAAACATGTATGTTTACGTAGATTGGAATATTCATAAATATACATAGTTATGTCTTGGTCTTTCTTCACAAGATTGTTCATTTCATCCAGCATGGGGAGAAGACTAGCTAAAGTCAAGAGTGTCTTTATATCACTTAACCTATGTAAGAGGTCAACAACTTTGTCTACTGTGTTGTGATGCTTGTACATTACTCCAATCAAGGATTGATATTATGAAATAACTCACTGTACTGGTCCATGTAGGGAGATCCATCTGGTATCGACATCCTTGAGAAGCTTGTTTCTTGCTATTATTCCCTCAACAAAATTTTGAAATTTGTTAAATGTCCAGTATATTGAGAGGGGGGGGGGTGAATCAGTATATTCTTAAACTTATTGAACAAATACCATCCAATCAATCCAAAGCATATGATAATTAATATAAGCATAATCATCAACAAAACATGAAGCATAGAACACAAGAGACACCAAATTTTTTACGTGGAAAACCCAGAGTGGGAAAAACCATGGTGATGATTAACTCACAATATGGTATAACTGGTTATAAGATATTACAAAAGGGTGGCTCACTACCAGGACTCACTATCCAAAAATGGGAGGCTCACTACCTACAAAAATGAAGTAACAAAAGTGGCTAACCACTAGAATGAACTAATAGAAGTACACCTTAAGTGCAGATTCAATTCCTTTGTGATTCAAGAGAATTTGCATGCCAGCAGATCACACTTGAGGATACACAATACCCATGGCTTCAAGTATTTCATGTCGAGGGAATCTTTCACAAATCTTTGAGGAAAGAGATTTTGCAATTTTCTTAAATTATCACTAACAGATTTAGCAATGTTAAAATATTCCTCGTTAACAATTACTTCTTTGCTAGAGAGCCTGACTATCTTACAATAGTACATTGGTATCTCATATCCGCATACATAGATACATAAGTTCCCTCTTGCATTAAATTGTAAATAATTATTAGGATTATTCAAATCAGCAATTTTCTGTCACATGAAATAATTTGGGCTTTCTTGTGTTAGATCTAGATATAGATGATCAAGGGCCAAGCATGTATGTTTACATAGTTTGGAATATTCATAAATATACATAGTTCTATCTTGGTCTTTCTTCACAAGATTGTTCATTTCATCCAGCATGGGGAGAAGACTAGCTAAAGTCAAGAGTGTCTTTATATCACTTAACCTATGTAAGAGGTCAAGGAATTTGTCTATTGTGCTATGATGCGCGTACATTACTCCAATCAAGGATTGATTTCTAAAATAACTCACTATGCTGGTCCATGCAGGGAGATCCATCTGGTATTGACATCCTTGAGAAGCTTGTTTTTTTCTATTATTCCCTCAACAAAATTTTGAAATTGTGCAAAACATTTGGGACTTCGGTAGAAGTACGCATAGAGCTTGGGAACTAGATTTTCAACTTTTGATACTGTAGGAAACTTGCTTACAATTTTGAATGCTAAATTCATTCTATGGGCCATGTAGTGAATGCCAAGCATGTATGGTGCACAAGTAGTTTGTAACTTTGTGCAAAAACCGCTCCTTTGACCTTGCATCGCTGCAGCTCCATCAAGTCCTACACATGTACCAACTTTTTGGTAATTGTCAAATCATCCATACCTACAATTTCATTCAAAGATTTCTTCACTAGTTTAAATAGATTTTGTGATGTTGAACTGTCTTTCATTTTATGAACACATAGAAGACGAGCTTGGAGGACATGTTTTTTTACAGTATACAAATGCATACATACCCAAGAAGTATTGTGTACCATAGTAACTTCATCTAAAGATAATGCAATGACGTTTAAATCTTTTAATTTCTCCTTTAAATATTTCTTTTCCACTGCAACAAGACTGTTTTCCAATTCCCATCCAACGTTATTGACCAATGTGAGCTAGGAAAGTGAGGAACACCCAAAAAAGATAATAAATTGCAATATTATGGGTAGTTTGTCATAGGATGCCCTCTAGAAAAATATTAAAAACAACACTCATCTGAACTTTTTTTGACAGATTTTCTCCTTCCATTGCTTTTCCAAATTGAGCCTCAAGTGTACCTTGACATGCAACAAGCTTTGAAATTCTTTACTTATGCTCTTCATATTCTGCGACATACTTAACATGAAGACATTCTTCCTTTGATTTCCATCGTACGACTGATTGTTCCTTTCCGTCTATGATTTGTTTTTCATAAACTTTACCAATATTTTTTCTATAGTGTCAAGCTTTAGCTGCAACTTCTTGTCTCTTCTACATTTCCAACTACAAATCGTACACATGCATTATGTTGCAGTTTCGACATCATTTGCTTTCCCCACTGGTACAATGAATGGGTACTTTGACAACTAACCAAGTTGAAAATTCCTTGTTATTTCCCACTCGTGCCCATTTTTTTTCCTTTTCTTTTCTTGCTACAAACATCATCCTGATCTAAGTCAATTATCTCATTTTGGCTAACTAGGGTATCCCTTGGAACATCTTTTGCGGTATTGCCATCCTCATTTGATACATTTAACTCAATGACAATCTCACCTTGGCCTTTCAATGGCGGTGAGGTATTGTGAATGCCTTCTTTATTAATATTTGGTGGAAGAGTTGATGATGTAGCTACATCTTGATCTGATGGATCAAAAGCATAGCCAATTCCAAAGTAAGATTGTATGGTACCTCTATGTTTTGGGCATTTTGATGGCCTCCCAGTCCCGTCACCACCCTAAGGAGTCTTACTCTTACTGCTTGACATATTGATCTCTCACTTTGAATAAAAGCTGGAAATTTTGTCTTCTTATTCAAGAAGGACATAGAATATAGATCCCATTCCCTACTCAATATCATCTTTAAGATTGAATAAATAATGGAAAAGAGATAAATAAATCTTATAACACTATGAAGAAATGATCACTCACCTTTAAGTTTATGTTTTCGGCTTTCGCTGACTTTCAAATCGAGAACTGAACAAAATGTGTAAGAATAAATGACAGTTTCGATTGTATTTATATCAATCCATATTTAGTGAATTTTGTGGGATTTTTAAATGGTATATAATTTTTTTGGAAAATCCCACATGTTTATACAACAATACGTTGTAATTTTCAAGGCAATTATGGCCCTACAATTAGCATGGAGGTGTCATGGCAATTGGTGAAATGTGTCCTCAAATGTAATTATTTTTTAATGTTATTGGCGAAATAGGTCCTCATAAGCATCTATTTATAAATTTTAATTGGTGAAATGGGTTTTCACAAGCAACTATTTGTAAATTTTAATTGGTGAAATGGGTCTTGATACAATGTTTTTTTAATAGTATTGGCGAATATGTAGGTGTTTTATTACATGCTTCCAGGATTCCAGGTGAAAATATTAATCGCTCCATTTGAAATGCGTAGTTTGTTATGGTGAATTTGTTGCTTAAATATGCCTCATAAATAAATCGTTGGTGAATGTAATTGCATTGGATTGATAATTCGTAAAATCTAGGCAATTTGGACACCCCGTCGAGTTCGATTAATTTGCCAATTTTGACTTGGCCGATTTCTAAAATTTGCCAATTGGTGAAGATTCACCACTAAAGTTTTCCTTGTTTAAGCTAATACATTTCCAAATTATTATTTATAATAAAGATTGTATTATAATGTAAACTTTTATAATAAAAGTTCAAACAAAAAATAAATAAAAGAAATGATGCACACTTCTATAAATTTGTCACCCTTCTCTGGAATTTACGACTTACTATTTTAAGAAGAAAATCTGTGACATACATTTCTTGGAATATTAAGTGTGGCCAAGTTCTTTTTACAGTAAGTTATTTCATCTTCATTCATGGTTATGCTATTTTCCAAAAATCATTGCTGCTTTTTTAGATCTGTAGTATTTACTAAATCCCTAAAACTTAAATTTTATAATAAAAAAATGAGCTTTCTAAGAATACCTGCTCATCGTATTTCTCATAAGAAATCACAAAACAAAGAGTTATCGAGTGTTGAAACTTAAATTTCCTCTTACAAGTGGTTTAACATGTAAATACATGATTTTTTAAAATAACCCATCTACTGTGGCATGACATGTAGACTTATCAAATGCATGCCATTAGAAAATGGGATGTAAATGACTTGAACATAAATTGTAGAGTAGACAAAAAATGCCATCATCTTTATCTGGATATAGCTTGGCATGCCAGAGGATATTAACTGTAAATATGCATTTCTATTTGTTTAGGTTTTGGTTTTACAAGGTGTCATTAACAGACTTGAAATATGTTATTCTTACCGTTCATATGGGAGCAATAACTAGGATGGAAGCAAGGGCAATTGGGTTTTGAATCCATCAATAGAGTAAGGAAGGATGGTCCTCGAACAGATGGGCTGCAAAGGAGACTGTTGATTACATTTTTTTAGTGATCTCAACCTCCTTCAACGTACATTACATAAAAAATACAATAGATATTTACAAAAAATTCCTAAAGTAATGTCCTATATGAAAGTTGTTCTCCTTGGTTTCCAAAGTCTTAAATTGTTGGAACTTTGTTGATAAGCATCATAATCTATAATTTATTCCATATTTTGTTTTGATAAGTATGCCTTTACATGAAATTGACTAGTTGTCATTCAAATTGGTTGAGGTCATATACCTTGTAGTTTTCTAACCTCTTGTGTATGTTTCTATTTTTAGGTTTTATTTTAGTTGTCATGGAATATATTAGAATTAGTTGTCACCATTTTTTTTTAAATATCATACTTTGCTAATTAAAAAAAATATGGCATCTTAAGATCCCCTTTTGTATCATATCTTGGTGCACTTACCCTACTAGGGTCATTGGCTGCCACATTAAAGAAGAAACATGAACAAGTTTCACACTAGAGAAAAACCTCAAGGAGTAAGCCATTTTTCAAGTAGTTCACATAGTTAACAGGGCCCAAGAAGAGAAGTTGAAAAAATACAAGCCAAATAATTCTAAACCAACCAAAGGTTGGACAAGCTAATGTTAGTGAAACCAAAGATTACTAATCAAATAAACGAATATATTAAGGAGACCAGAGCTATCAAGAGATACACAAGGAAGAAGAAAAATGTCTAAATATACCTTCTTCCCCTTTTGAAGAAACCAATAGGTCCATTAGCCAATAGGTACCTCCCCCTCAACATGTTTCCAATATACTATCCTCCCTTCTCACTTCTCCCATGCAACTCATTAAGGACTTTTTAGAAAAAAAGAAGAGCAACTCCATCCATTAGCTTCACCATAATTATTTCAATTACTGTTGGTTGGCTCATAAGTGGATATTTTTGATATCTCATCTTTCCAAAAATTTAAATTGGGAGACATAAGTTAGAACAAATGACAAGGGAAGATATTCTCAAGAAGCATATTGATAACAATGAACGATTAAAAGAAGTTGTCAAGGATATGGAAAATAAATACCATCATATAGGGGTGCCTTCAGAACCTATGGTTTCTTAGATAAATATTTTGGTGCATGGGGTACTCCAAGGCTCTAAAGTTTAAAAATATGATAGAGCATAGAATGGTTGAGGAAAGGAAAAAGTGTTAGAAACCAAGATTAGACATGCAAACTAGAAAAAACCTTTCACAAGAGAAAAACAGAAAAAACAAAGCAATTTGCATTAAGATGTGCAAATGAATTGTATTTAGGAATTGAGAAATCATAAAAGATGATTTGCTTTATAAAAGCAATGTATGCATAACCCTAAAGGTAAAACCTAATGTTGACCTAAAATCAGCTCAACTAAATAAAACTTATTAATTAAGCAAACTAATTATTACCTAAAATAACTTAATAAAGTGTAATTAAATAATTAATTACACCAACACCCCCCCTTAAGTGCAACTTAGGGAGACTAAAAAAGCATGCACCTAATGCTAGGATGAATGCATGAAAGCATGAATGGGACCCAACTACAAAGCCATGTTAGGTACCCATGTACAAATGTAATGAATGGAAAAAGGAGAAAACCTAGTGGGACAAAACCCCCCCTCAATGAGATGACCTGCTGCAAAGAAGCATTGGAAGAACATTGGTGGAGTAACACTGGAATCCTGAATCTGGCAAGCAAGGAAATATACCTCTATTTACAAGAAACCATATGAGAGTCACTAAAGGACTCAGGCAGAATCATGATAATGCAACAACAGACCCGATGCCAAGGAACACTGGAAAAATCAAAAACTGGAACAACCCTAGAATCTATTAAGAAAAAATAGATGAATAAATGATGCCCTCCATAAGAGGGAATTATATGATGAAATAATTCAGAAGCTATGTGTATCTCAATGCCGATGCCAAACTGTGACTAAAACTGATCCATAGGAGCAAGTACCATGAAGATTCTGGAACATTAACCATAAAATGAATGGCCCTCAAATTGAGATGTGACCCGATGTGAATCTGATGTGATTCAAGATCATTAACCATAGGCTCTCAATCTGAGATGTGAACTGATGCAAACCAAAATGTGCCAAACTATGAGCAAGATGTGGCCAAAAGAAACAATAGAATCCATATACAACTCATGCGAGTTGTCATCAATACAAAGATGAGATCAAAGTGCAACTACACTCTAATCAGATTATTATGCAAGAAGCCCTCTGATGGAACTTTATATAAGTTTATTTATTACAATACCCATGATTGTAAAAGGAGAACATGCAAAACATGCATATATTAAAGAGAAAATGTAAACCCAATGCATGAAAACAAGAAAAAGTGCATGCACAAACCAATGTTCACATCTTCCTCCATGATTAAAAATAACCTCAGATCTATGTAGAGGACTGAATCACCTTTCCGGTGTCCCTTGAATCGTGAAAAATGGATAACCGAGACAAAAGATATGCCCTCCGAAGTGAAAACAACTTCATCTAACTTCAAAGGCCTACAAAATAAATCTAGAGCAAAATCTTCAGAAAAAACTTGCACCACTGGATCGGGCTCAGAACCAGCTTTCCAACGGTATCTCGTTTTTGAAAAACGGACTCCGTATGCTCAATATATGACCATTTTACTAAAAATGCTCATTTTTCCTTTAAACGAAACAATTTATTAATTTAAAGATTAAAAAATTAATAAAATATTCAGTTGTACCTTCATGGCACGAAATTTGAGGCAACACAAAAATCGTGAGGGCACATAAATCAAGGCAAAATAGCATGAAAATTGAGACAACTCAAAAATACTTTGGACACCAATAAAATATGGCACAAAAAATTGATGCAAAATGACACGTAAATCGATGCGTTCGTATAGATCCGTATAGTCGTACGAATTTTTCTAGCAACATTTTTGAAAATCCTCAAAAACACAAAAAATCAATTTTCAGCAAACCCTATCATATTTTATTTGAAAATAGGGGTTTTTGGGCCTTCTGAGCGCAACCGTGAGGTCTGTTTTGCACCAACGTGTACTGTTTGAGAGATCAAGGTCAAAATTTATAAAAAAAAGCATGGAAAAACCCTCTGATCTGGCAAAAAACTGCTGAAATAAGCTCAAGGTATGAAACCTTCAAGGAACTCCGAATGTGCTCTGCAATGAATTTATCAAAAAACTGAGAATGGGCTACAAATCAAGACTCTCATACCATGTTAGAAACCAAGATCAGACATGGAAACTAGAAAAAACCTTTCACAAGAGGAAAATAGAAAAAATAAAGCAATTTGCATTAAGATGTGCAAATGAATTGTATTCAGGAATTGAGAAATCACAAAAGATGAATTGCTTTATAAAAGCAATGTATGCATAACCCTAAAGGTAAAACCTAATGTTGACCTAAAATCAACTCAACTAAATAAAGCTTACTTATTAATTAAGTAAACTAATTATTACCTAAGTAAACTTAATAAAGTGTAATTAAATAATTAATTACACCAACAAAATGTGTGCAACCACATATTCCACCTTAATAATGACATCGATATGCTAAATAATACTAAGGCTGATATTAATGCTTTGTATCAATTTTGTCTCCAATGGACCATAGTCAACACAAATATGAAATCATAAATGGATAAAATTAAACAACATATTCTATAAACAAAAAAATATTATGATGCACTCATAGATTCAGGTGGCCAAACCTGAGGATAAATGGAGACTTTACATTCATAATTTTAGTAACTTTGCAAGACCATACCTAGATTAGACAAGGTGTCAATTATGTCAACTTTGAGAAATTAGTTTAAGACTGGCACATGTCATAAGATTCCTCAAAGAACAAAAAACTAGCTTAGGAAATTCATATCCCCACAACGTGTTGCATAACACCTTTTACACATATGAATGTGCAAAATCAGCTACTCCATCTTGCTAAAGCTCAATGGGACAACACTTTTGATAACCTCAAGGAGATCTACAAATCCATATTACTAGTTCAAACTTTGTCCATATAGAGTTGTCTTGAGGAAAAAGATAAATTTTTAAAAGGGGGGATGATGTTAGCAGGGGAATGACTAGAGCCAAATCAATATTGGAATTCCTACCAAAAATCTCCACAAAGAGGTTGTAGAGCTCCTAGTTGAAGAGAAACCATCCGATAAAATAGTAAAATTTGAGGACATGTCCCACCTAATAGATATATGTATAAGAAAAAATAGAATGTAAAAATAGTAGTAAAAAGATATATAGAAGGAAGAAAGAAAGGATTTTAGATGCTAGAAAGTGTAAGGGGATAAGCCCCATAATTTATGTACATGATGGATAAGTATTTATATATATATATGGAATTAAATTTTAAATGTGTTATCGTAGAAGGAAATTAGCCTTTTGTTTATATATTTCTCTATCAACTAGTCTATTCACGGTCTTTATTAATCTCAAATATCTCTCTTAATACTGAGTCTGAGGTATAAACACAACATATAGAGATTGCTTGGCACTCAATATATTAGTTTGTGTTTACCCCAGTTTCTTGATAACAACCATCTCCTCCCAAATTCACTCACCATGAATTCATATGATCCCAATATCCACCTCAAAGAGTAGGGATGCTAATTATGGTCTTAATTGTATATGTAAAAAATCTAGTATATGTTTATTATTTGGTCATTATAGGTAGTTCTATATAAATGGTTCTAAAACATATATCTATCACAAATGGTTATTCAATTATATTAAAAATCTTAGGTTCTTATATTACTATATCTTGGACTTAAAGTGTGGAAAACCCTTAATTAGATTTTGGTATCTCACTTGAAATATATGTCATCTCATTTCTCAAGAAATTTAGGATGCAAGATTGCAATATCATGTCAATACCCATGGGGATATGATTATAAATTTCCTAGGTGACATGATCCACATTTTGGGTTAATTCTACTCATTATTGTAAGTTGATTGGAAGTCACATTTAGTAGACCTAGAACAGGCTATATATCAACTTCATTGTCAAGTATCTTTCAAGGTTCATGTAGGAACCTAAGGATTCACACAAGAAAAAAAAATCATGTTTGAGATACATCTATTAAACAATGAAGTATATGGCCTAGAATATAAATAGACTAAACTTTTTCCTTTGTAGGGATATATGAATGTAAACTATGTAGGTTATTTGCATGATAATATATCTACTTCAGGATTTATTTTCTTATTGAGATCTAGCCTTATATCATTAGAGAGAAAAAATAGCAAACCACTATTTCTCACTCTTCCACAGAGTTAGAATATCATGCCACAAGTAGAGCCATCTATGAAGTACTATAGTTATGCTGAATTTTGATTGGCTTGGGATGCTCTTTAGACACATCCTACAATTATATTTTACAATAGTAAAAGTGTGTTGAAGCTTTTTTTGGAATCCTATTTTATTTAAGCATACTAAACACATAGATTTTCTATGTCACTACATCTATAGACATGCCCAAGTATAGATTATTCAACTCTAGCATTATTCCACTCAAGAGAAATGTGCTAACAACATTACCAAATATCTTGCACTAGTAAAGTTTGAAGATTCAAACTTTCTTAGTTTAGCCTCCTAATAAAAGGATGCAATAAGGGAGGATTTTTAGAATAAAGTATCATTTTACACCATTAATGATAATAATATTATTTTAACGTTAGTAGTTGGTTGGGTAATAGCTGCATAATTTTCTTCAACCAACTGTTATAATTATATATATTTCTTCCCACCAATAATATCATTGTCATTGCCTTTATGATATTCGATTATAACAATATCATATGAAAGATAAATAAATAAGGTACATCACAATTTACCTTGTAAAGTTTATATTATGTAAAGAAGGGAAATTATCGAAGGGTAAATTACTATCACTAATAATAAGATTGTAATAAATGTTGGAATCAATATCACTACTCATACAAAGAGTGTAACCAATATTAATTTCATTAAAATCAATATCACTAATCATAGGAGAATTATAATCAACATGAAAATCATGAACAAGTGAAGAGAACACATCCAATATTGAAATTAAAGACATGAAAATTTTCATGAAAGCTGAAAAGTACTGTTTATAATGAAATATTGCTTCCATAGAACAATCATTACTTACCTTTCGGAGAAAGGATATAATTTTAAATTAAGGATCAAAGAATCAAATGTTATAAAGTACATGAGAACACATTATAATGCTTGATATGAACATATATAGAAGTAAAGGACAAGGGTTGGTGGCCATTCATAGTGCATGGATCAATAATAAATCAAATACCTTTAAAATACAACTCTGATGGAGTAAGATTAAATAGGTTCACCAAAATGTAGGAAAATAAAATATACCCTACATTATTTAAAAAATTATCTTTTTTTTCTATCAACAACCAATTAACACATTCATTAGATCATAAACTAATTAAATAGTTGAAAAAAGCATAAAAATGATAAATGCCAAAAAAAATGAGAAGATAAAATATCATTAGCTATTTTAATGGGCCTTCTTGTCTTTAAATGTCATGACAAATAAAAGCAAATTATTACTTGATATTGAAATGTTCATTCCATAAAAATAAATAAATACATAAAATTTTGATATCTATGATGAAAGATCATTTATCATTTTGACCCATTAATATGACCATGTCCAATATGTGTGATCTCATCCTTCACAATTATGATAATCTATAACTAATTTATATTATAGGAACTGAAAATGACAATAACATCCATTTAAGCTAATACATTTCCAAATTATTATTAATAATAAAGATTGTATTATAATGTAAAGTTTTATAATAAAAATTCAAACCAAAAAAAATCAAAGAAATGACACACACTGAGAACTATAAATATGTCATCCTTCTCTGGAATTTACGACTTGCTATTTTAAGAAGAAAATCCGTGACACAATTTTTCTGGAATCTTAAATGTGACCAAGTTATTTTTACAGTAAGAAATCATTTCATCTTGATTCATAATGATTTTTTCCAGAAACCACCGCTACTTTTATCTGTAGTATTTACTAAAATCCCTAAAACTCAAATTTCATAATAAAAATTGAGCTTTCCAAGAATACCTCGCTATATTTCTCATAGGGAATTGCACAACACAGAGTTATTGATTCCTGAAACTTCAATTTCCTCCTACAAGTGGTTTAACATGTGAATAAATGTTTTTTCAAAAATAACCCACCTATTGTGGCATGATACGTAGACTTTTCAAACACATGCTGTTAGAAAATGGGATGTAAATGACCTGGCATGACACGTAGACTTATAGAGTGAATGACAAATTTCATGATCTTTATCTAGATACATCTTGGTTTTGTCAAAGGCCATTAACTGCAAAGATGCATTTCTATTCGTTGAGGTTTTTGGTTTTATAAGGTGTGATTAACATATTTGAAATATTTTATTCTTACTGTTCAAATGGGAGCAGTAACTAGGATGGAGGCGAAGGAAACTTGGTTTTGATTCCATCAATAGAGTAAGGAAGGATGGTCCTCGAACAAACGAGTTGCAAAGGACACTATTGATTACATTGTTTTTAGTGATCTCAACCTCCTTCAATGTACATTACACGAAAAATATAATAGATATTTATAGAAAATTCCTAAAGTAATGTTCTATATGAAAGTTTTTCTCAATTTCCTAGGTCTTAAATTGTTGGAACCTTGCTGATAAGCATCCTAATCTATAATTTATTCCAGGTGAACCCATAAAAGTGGTTTACAATTGGAGTGAGGAAGGAAAAGTTGAAAAAAATGACCCCATGCCAAAAGATTTTGTTTTTGGGGTCTGAACGAATTAATAGGTTCAAACGAACCTAAAGAGGGTTCGAATGAACTAGGGTTCAAACAAACCCATTCAACTAACTTCCCACCATTCCCACAAAAAAACCCAAAGGAAACCCTTTTTGAAAGGGGGTTTGAATGAACCCTGGTTCGAGCGAACCCAACCCCCCATTTCCCTCCTCCCCCTCAGGTGGTAAAAAATTCTAGAATTTTGCACTTCGAAGCTCGGGTTGAGGATGAAAATGGAGGAGAATTCACAAACCCAACTGGATGATGATAGTCCTCGAAACGAGCTATCCAACGAATATAATTTTAATATGTTTTGGTTTTATTATGTATTTGCTTTTTTAGTTTTATTAAACATAGGTTTTTCACCGAAAATCAAGATTTTTGTTCTGCACATGTGGAAAAATAGCAGATTATCAAAATAAAATTTTGAAAAATATGTTCAGGCTGGGTATTGATGTCCTTGATCCATTAATTTTTTTTTTGAATTTTGATACATAAAAAAAAAGTTATGTTGTATACAATCCGCCTATGTTTGAATTATAATTGGTTTGACTTCGAAACTTGATTAAGGAAAAAATATTCAATAAAACACTATGAAACCAAATGAAAGGGATAGATATCGTAGTTAGAAATCTAAATTAAAAAAAATTAGAATTTTATCCTTCATGGAAAAAAAGTTATGCTGTATACAGTGAGCATCACTCCTTAGAAATGCTATTTATCGAAAAAAAACTAGTTTTTGAAGGAGATGGAAAAAAAAGTGTAATCTGATTCCAATTTTTTTGAAAAAAACATATTTAGAATCTATAGACAAAACGTCACAAATCACTAGTTTGCATCATCTTCAAATTCCTCACGGTTTAGCTGCTATAGGTGCCCGAAAGTAAAGATTTAGTTAAAAAAATTCAATTCAGTGTCCAGTTTGTCCAAAAATTGTAAACCAGTATTGTGGGATCACCCTTCCATATTTTATTTTTATAAGTATGGCTTTACATGAAATTGACTAGTTGTCATTCAAATTGGTTGAGGTCATATACCTTGTAGTTTTCTAACCTCTTATGTGTGTTTCTATTTTTAGGTTTTATTTTAGTTGTCATGGAATATATTAGTAGTTGTCACCATTTAAAAAAAATAGTAGTTTAGAAAGTAGTTGTCACCATTTTTTTTTAAATATCAAACTTTTCTAATTTCAAAAAATTTGGCACCTTAAGATCCCCTTTTGTATCATATGTTGGTGCACTTACCCTACTAGGGTCATTGGCTGCCACATTAAAGAAGAAACCGGAACAAGTTGCACAAGCAGAGAAAAACCTCAAGGAGTAAGCCATTTCTGAAGTAGTTCACATGGTGAACAAGGCCCAAGAAGAGAAGTTGAAACAAATACAAGCCAAATAATTCCAAACCAACCAAAGGTTGGACAAGCTAATGTTAGGGAAAACAAAGATTACTAAACAAATAAACGAATATATTAAGGAGACTAGAGCTATCAAGAGATACACAAGGAAAAATAAAAAATATGTAAATTTACCTTCTTCCCCTTTTGAAGAAAACAATAGGTCCATTAGCCAATAGATAACTTCCCCTCAACATGTTTCCAATATACTATCCTCTCTTGCCACTTCTCCTATGCAATTCATTAAGGTCTTTGCAGAAAAAAGAGCAACTCCATCTAGTAACTTCACCATAATTATTTCAACTATTGTTGGTTGGCTCATAAGTGGATCTTTCTAAAATATCCCATCTTTCCAAAAATTTAAATTGGGAGACATACTAGAACAAATGATAAGGTAAGATATTCTCAAGAAGCATATTGATAACACTGAACAATTAAAATAAGTTGTCAAGGATATTGAAAATAAATACCATCATATTGTGGTGCCTTCAAAATCTCATGTTGCTTAGATAAATATTTTGGTGCATGGGGTACTCCAAGACTAAAGTTTAAAAATATGATTCTAGAGCATAGAATGGATGGGGAAAGAAAAAAGTGTGCAACCACATATTCCACCTTAGATAATCACATCAATATGCTAAATAATACTAAAGGTGATATTAGTGCTTTGTATCAATTTTGGCTCCAATGGACCATAGTCAACACAAATATGAAATCACAAATGGACCAAATTAAAGAATATATTCTAAAAATCTAAAAATATCATGATGCACTCATAGATTCAGATGGCCAAACTTGAGGATAAATGGAGACTTTACATTCACAAGTTCAGCAGTTGCAAGACCATACCTAGATTAGACAAGGTGTCAATTATATCAACTTTGAGAAATTACTTTAAGGCTAGCACATGTTATAGGATTCCTCAAAGAATAAAAAACTAGATTAGCAAATTTATATCCCCACAATGTGTTGCAAAATACCTTTTACACATATCAGTATGCAAAATCAGCTACTCCATCTTGCTAAAGCTCAATGGGACAACACTTTTGATAATCTCGAGGAGATCTACAAATCCATCCTACCAGTTCAAAATTTATCCATATAGAGTTGTCTTGAGGAAAACATAAATTTTTAAAAGGGGGATGATGTTAGCAGTGGAATGACTCGAGCCAAAACAATAATGGAATTCCTACCAAAAATATCTACAAAGAGGTTGCAGAGCTCCTTTGAAGAGAAACCCTCCGATAAAATAGTAGAATTTGAGGGACATGTCCCACCTAATAGATATATGTATAAGATAAAATAGAACATATAAAAATAGTAGTAAAAATATATATAGAAGGAAGAAAGAAATGATTTTAGATGCTGGAAATTGTAAGGGGATACGCCCCATAATTTATGTACATGATGGATAAGTGTTTTTATATATATTGAATTAAATTTTAAATGTGTTATGGTAGAAGGAAATTAGCCTTTTTTATATATTTCTCTATCAACTAGTCTATTTACAGTCTTCATTAATCTCTAATATCTCTCTTAATACTGATTCCAAGGTATAAACACAACATATAGAGATTGCTTGATGCTCAATATATCGGTCTGTGTTTACCCCACTTTCTTGATAACAAGCATCTCCTCCCACATTCACTCACCACATGAATTCAAATGATCCCAATATCCACCTCAAAGAGTAGGGATGTTAATTATGATCTTAATTGTATATGTTAAAAATCTAGTATATGTTTATTATTTGGCCATTATATAGGTAGTTCTATATAGATGATTCTAAAACATATATCTATCACAAATGGTTATTCAATATTAAAAATCTTAGGTTCTTATATTACTATCTTGGACTTAAAGTGTGGAAAAACCTTAAAATTAGATTTTGGTATCTCAGCTGAAATATATGTCATATCATTTCTCAAGAAATTTAGGATGCAAGATTGCAATATCATGTCAATACCCATAGAGATAGGATTAAAACTTTCCCAGGTGACATGATCTATCATTTTGGGTTAATTATACTCACTATTGTAAGTTGATTGGAAGTCACATTTACTAAACCTACAATAGGCTATATATCAACTACATTGTCAAGTATCTTTCAAGGTTCATGTAGGAACTTAAGGATTCACACAAGAAAGTAAAAATCATGTTGGAGATACATCTATTATACAATGAAGTATGGCCTAGAATATAAATAGACTAAACTTTTTCCTTTGTAGGGATACATGAACATAAACTATGTAGGTTATTTGGATGATAATATATCTACTTCAAGATTTATTTTCTTGTTGAGATCCAGCCTTATATCATTAGGGAGAAAAAATAGTGAACTACTATTTCTCACTCTTCCATAGAGTTAGAATATCATGCCACAACTAGAGCCGTCTATGAAGTACTATAGTTATGTTGTGCATTTTGATTGGTTTGGGATGCTCTTTAGACACATCTTACAATTATATTTTAGAATAGGAAAAGTGTGTTGAAGCTTTTTTGGAATCCCATTTTATTTAAGGATACTAAACACATAAAGTTTCTATGCTGCTGCATATAGACATGTCCAACTATGGATTATTCAACTCTAGCATTATTCCACTCAAGAAAAATGTGCTAACAACATTACCAAATATCTTGCACTAGTAAAGTTTGAATCCTTTCAAACTTTCTTAGTTTAACCTCCAAAAAAAATGATGTAATAAGGGGGATTTTTCAGAATAAAATATTATTTTACATCACTAATAATAATAGTATTGTTTTAACATTGGTAGTTGGTTGGGTAATAGTTGCACAATTTTCTTAAACCAAATTTTATAATTATATATATTTCCTCCCATCAATAATATCATTGTCATTGCCTTTATGATATTCAATCATAACAACATCATATGAAAGAGTAGATAAATAAGGTACATCACAATTTACCTTGTAAAGTTTATATTATGTAAAGAAGGGAAATTATTGAAGGGTAAATTACTATCACTAATAATAAATATTGGAATCAATATCACTAATCATACAAGGAGTGTAACCAATATTAATTTCATTAAAATCAATATCACTAATCATAGGAGATTACAATCAACATGAAAACCATGAACAAGTGAAGATAACACATCCAATAGTGAAATTAAATACATGCCAAGTTTCATGAAAGCTGAAAAGTAATGTTCATAATGAAATAATGCTTCCATAGAACAATCATTACTTACCTTTCAGAGAAAGGATACAATTTTAAATTAAGGATCATGTTATAAAGTGTGAGAACACATTATAATCCTTGATATGAACATATATAGAAGCAAAGGACATGGGTTGGTGGCCATTCATAGTGCATGGATCAATAATAAATCAAATACCTATGAAGGTGGAAGAAGAATAATTTTAAATACAACCCTTGTGGAGTAAGATTAAATATATTCACCAAAATGTAGGAAAATAAAATATACTCTACATTATTTTAAAAATTATCTTTTTTTCTATCAACAACCAATTAACACATTCATTAGATCATAAACTAATTAAATAGTTGAGAAAAAAACATATAAATGATAAATGCCAAGAAAAATGAGAAGATAAAAGATCATTAGCTATTTTAATGGGCCTTCTTGTTTTTAAATATTGTGACAAATATAAGCAAATTATTACTTGTATTGAAATGTTCATACCATAAAAATATATAAATACATAAAATTTTGATATCTACTACAAAAGAACATTTATCATTTTGATCCATTAGCATGATCATGTCCAATATGTATGATCTCATCTTTCACAATTATAATCTATAACTAATTTGTTATAAGAATAAATATAGTAAACTCTATCCCAAATAAGTCTAATGAAGAGTTAGGATAAAACCAAAACGAAGACGAAAAACTAAATTATGCAATTTTAGTGTTTCAAATTTATTTACTTTGAATTGCTCGTCACAAAAAGAATTCACATCCTTTTCCGAGGTTCTATTTGTACCCCTGAGTTGGCCTAATGGTGGAGAACTTGTACTCTTGAAAGAGAGGTCACAAGTTCAAATCCTGCAGGGAGTAAGATATGTACACCTCGTATTGTGGAGCACGAGTTAGGTGCCTCCCTCATATTGGGAGTACGAGGAGTCCCATATACTGTAAGCCATCTATAAACCCAAAAACATACCACTTGGTATCGTGGACTATAAAAGGACCTTTCCTTTCCTTTCCTATCAACCATTAGAATCATAGATTGCCTCCAAGTGGCATTGCTCTCTGTAGAACACGTGTTCTTCTCATCAATTCGAATTCAAATTTCGAACGGCTGCATTCCTGTAACTGACTCCATTCCTGTCATCAATTCGAATGCAAATTTTGAACGGCTACATTCCTCTAGTCTTGATAAGAGTACACGACAGATCTTGTAAGTTTAAAGTCTAGCCGTCCTCTGCTTCACGTCTCTCTCTCACCAATTCCAACCTACAATATAACCAATTCGCCTCTCCAAACAAAAGAACAACACCGCTTGAGCCAATTGCCCCTCTCTAAGCAGAGGTGTAGAGACTTTGTAGGTAGGGATTGCAACACAGATTTCAATGCCAGTCAATTCCACAGTAGGGGGTCAGGTGCAAATTACGCAACAGTTATCTAAGTATCAATGGCTCCGCGCCCTTTAAATACTTCCTGTTTAGTCCTCTCAACTATGAAAATGCTTATTGAAATGCTGATTGGACACCAACTATCTAGAGTAGGGCGTATGATTTGAGTACCCTTTTCCGGAACGAAGCATTTCCATCTGCAGGCGGGATATCTTTTATACATCAAATTATTGCCCACTTCGTACTACTTCATTTCCTGATATGGATTTTATTAGATATGTTATTACATTCTGTGAAAGAAGAATACTAGAGGGATTGAACGATTTATTTATTGTGATTGTTTGTCGTGCAGGGATTTCAAGTACACTATGCGAAAATGGTAAGATTCAGAATTCATAAATGTTGAATATCTGCATTTACAATTAAAGGGAGAATTACTGGTTGGTGTGAGAAGAGATGAAAGGTATCTGCATTTACTATTAGATCTGGGTATTGGCCACATATCTGTCACATCCCCCACGTCACTGATTTCCAGTGTGAATGACTGTAAGGAAAGACAAAAATAAATAACATTTTAATACACTCACAAGGATGGAGAGGATAATTAAATACGAATGTGGATGCAAACTATATGAAATAATTAAAAAGCATGGGCGCCTGAAAGGAAAAGAAACGCGATGTAGATGAGACAAGTCGAAATAAATGGGCATGGTGCGGGTGTTGGGGAGGAGCTACACAGTCAGGAAACATGATGCAGCTGAAATGAAAGGAGTGGGTGTCATTAAATATGGTATGGTGACCCTTGACTTGCCATGGAAATTGCAGGTCTCGTGAAAAAGAATACATCAAGCAGATTTTAAACTCTCGGCCACGACTTCCCTTAGTTTTTTATTCGAGTTTGGTTTACTGGTAAGGAGGGACCCAAAAAAATGCAGAAAGGCGTGAGGAGAGAGAGAGATCGGGAAGCTTGGGATAGGAGGGAAGAAATCGCGCAGGAGAGGAAGAAAAGAAACCACGAGCGGGAGATTAGAAATGGACGAGGCGCAGAGAGAGATGAGTGAAAGTTGCAGAGCTTTTCAGAGGCTTTTCAGGGAAGAAAAATGTGAGCAGCAGAGGTCGACGGGAGAGGCAAATGCAGAGGGATAGCAGAGATCGCAGGAAAAGGAGAAATTCAAGTGGATAGGGTAGGGGGACGAGTTAATGGAGGCGATGTAAAGGCAATTCGATGGAAGAAAAACCTTCAGATGCATGAACAGATTTGTAAAGTCCTGGAAAATTTCAAGAAAATGCAACTGACTGGGGTAATTGGAGACTCCACGAGCTTAATTTGTGAGCATTCTATATGCCTGCGATGAAATGAGAGCCCATAAAGATGTCGTGGGTGTGAGAGAACTGAGAGAAAAAGACCAAGTGCTTAGGAAGGCGGGAGAAGGGAACGACATGATTTGTGGCAATTTTGGAGGTCGAGTGGAGACCTGGCATGACTGTAGTAGGATTCCAACGATCCCTTTGGGTACCGTTTGCAGATAAAGGCAATTCAAGGAAAAATGGAAGGCGGCTTTTAGTGACCTCAATGTAAACTTCTTCAGCATCTTTTATGAAGCGAAGTATACTCTTCCGCAATTATTTTATTATAGTATTGTTAAATTCATATATATCTAGACTCTTGCAGTTAAAAATAATAATTTAGGACGGTTAAAGTATGTTCAGATGATAGATCACATACAACTACTACCAGTAAGGGGAAATTGAGTTACAATTCAAGTAATGATAAAACAAAAAAGACAATTCCTCTTCTCTTATACATAGGTTAGAATTGTGTCCAATTTATGAAAGCTTAAAAGAAGGCACATGAGTTGTTTGATAAAATGTTTCTAAGAAATGTGGCCTTGAGTTGTTTGATAAAATGCTTCCAAGAAATGTGGTCTTGAGTATTGCCCTAAAGTAGCAAACGACAAACCCTAGAAATATGGGATTAGATGAAAACTAGCCTTCTTTTTATTTGCACTGAACTAGAGTTAAGAAGAGGGTGCAATTCGTAGCAAAGCATGACTAAAGGGGATTTCTAGTAGATTTTCTATCATCACCACGTTTACAAGTTTTTCAGTAGAATTCAATAGAGAAGAATTTATATCCAAACTCTATCCAATATGTTCAAAAGGTTATATATTTTCTTGCAGCTCTTGAAGCATGAATCTGGAATTGTCTAATGTCATAGTTAAAAAAAAAGACTAAATAGAAGTGATTTACGCTTATTTATGAAGGGTTGGATTATTATAAATTAAATATTATTTTTTAATGATCTTAAATGAAATTAGCATTCTTTATATGTAACTGGGAATCAAACCTAGTGGTAACCAATATTAGTATGGTGCTCAAGAACTTGAAAAGTTCTGATTATGGGAAGTTCATAAACCGAGAATTTACTATAACCAAGGGGTTAAATTATTTGAATATCCAAGTGATTGGAATTACGAGTAGATATTAAGATCATTACATCTCTATGTTGATACTTTAGCTAAACCAAGGTGGCAAGGAGTCCTAGATTGAATCTTAGTTGCAAGATAGCCTTATAATATGAACCACGTTAATATGAGCCTTGGCACTTGGTTGTATAATACTGTAAGCAAGGGTGATTTTGTTTACTGGCACTATGACCCTACCTTATTAAACATATCTTTAATATTGAAACTCGATACTTTTGATAATCCATTGATACCATGGTAAATGCTTTATAGGATAGCATGATGTCCATCAATCTTTTATATACAATAACCTTGATATTGAAATTATTATTATACTTATAATGAATCACAATATAAACTGTACACCAAATGGAAGGCAACTATCGTTAATGACAATGTGGTTGAGATCGAGTTATGAGATAAATCCTATGTAGCATCTCTTGAATCCTTACTAATGACCATTAAGGTCAGGTTTAGACTGATTGGCCATTATGAATAAACTATTTAGTGTATTAACTAGACTACCATAAGAATATGTGGTTGCACCATAGGGTTAAGGAAATCAGAAGATCAAGAATATTAGTATTAATAATAGTATTGGGCTTACTTCAAACATTAGTCCAATGGACATAGCGTTGCCAACTTTCTTAAGTGGTATTCAAGCATTGATTAACCTTAAAACAAGCTTATAAATACTATTGGATGTCCTACAAATATATCTATTTACCCCTTTGAGCATAGGAACCCCTATGTTGAATCTATTAGGTGAATTTCAAATGAAAGTATGGGGTTGTGTGAAAAAGGTCATTTTGTGGGGATGTTCAAGCCAGTTATGAATAATAATGGGTGGAGTGGATTGAGGACATTGATATTCTCAGAGGGGAGTGTTATTGTATAGGTTGCTAAATTGTGAATTTAGTGTTAGTAAATGAGGGGAATCTTTAATGAAACCTTGGACATGGGAACTGGTGCATAGGTATACTTGAGAGACTTTGTAAGGAGAACTACGTGTGACTTTGACCCGTTTGGAAGTGGGAACGTAGGTGGTCCTTGGGCGAAGGATGCCCATGTGACTTCAAGTTCGTAGGGGGAGGGCCTAGGGGGGATAACTCACAAATATCAGGGTTGTTCTTGATTGGTTTGACCTTCTCTCTTCAATAGGCTTTCGTTTGGGGTTGAATGCGTACCAAATGGGTATGATCAAATTAAGGGAATTTAATAACATATTTAATACATGATAGGTTTTTGTTAAACACAATGAAGTAAGTAATTTAACTACTTTATAATGAGTATTTGATTATATTTATATGATGGGTAAAGTCCATCTCGTGTTGGTTCCATGTATCTCTTATGTGTTTGTGTAATTCAATTCCATATCTAGAGGTCTTTATGTATAGGCCTATGTGTCTGTTGTTTGAGATTGTGATTCATGTTATGTATGACCCACCCAAGAGTTAACCTTTGGGATATTTGAGCAGTGACAGGCAGTCATTGGACTGTGCCAATGACCAATGTCTGGGCTACTACTAGGGATCAGTCAGCATTCACTCGGTTCACGGAGGTGAAGGTAGCAGGCTACCCTGGTTATGATATGACCGTAGCGGTTGCATGGGTAGGGACCCATCTATGCAGGTAACAGTAATCCAGGGCTAACCACGTATTGAGAGGGTTCAGTGGCTGTCACTGGCAAGCACGAAAGTGACCGATGCCAAGTGTTACCTAGGGTTGTGAAGAAGATCGCTGACAATATCACTAAGGTCACAAGGTGGTATATGTCGAGAGCTACTTCTTCTTGGGTCACAAGGTGGTATATGTCGAGAGCTACTTCTTCTTGGGTGGACAGACTTGTCACTGGTGGCCTATAGGCGGATTGAAGTTGGAATCCACCGGGTTTGGTAGATTCACTACTTGGGGAAACCCTTGAGATGGTGGATGGACTCGCGGTGTAGTATGGGATGCACTGAATCCCCTTCGAGTTGTCAGACTATATACTTAGATTTGTGGGGTTGAGGACGGACCCATAGTGTAGTATGGATGCATCGAATCCTCTTCCCATTTGTCCAGTGGTGCAGAAGACCGGTTGAAAGGATGGACCCACTGTGTAGTGCGCAATGCACCGATATTCTTTCTATCAAGGATGCATTATGGACATGCGTCAACCGGCTATTGTGATGTGTCACTATGTATGTGATGTATGTTGGAGCTCGTCATTATATATTTGTGATGTATGCAGGAGCTCGTCATTGTGTATGATATGTATGTTGGAACTCATCACTATGTATTTGTGATGGATGCAGGAGCTCGTCATTGTGTATGATATGTATGTTGGAGCTTGTCATCTTGTATTGACAATATATGATGGAGCTGATAACTAATGTAAATGTGATATGCATATGAGACAATCATTGTTGTACTTGTGATGTACATATAAGCTAATCCATTGTACTTGTGATTTGTGTATGATCCAGTCACTGTTGCACTTGTGAACTGTGTATGATCCAATCACTGTTGCACTTGTGAATTGTATATGATCCAGTCACTATTGCACTTGCTATGTGTACGAGCTAGTCAACTTGTGTATATGGAGGGATTCTCGTGAATTACACGTTGTGAATGATCTTTGGGATTATGGGTGAACCCACAAAAGTGGTTTACAATTCAAGTGAGGAAGGAAAACTTCCAAAATCCTCACCCATGCAAAAAAATTTCGTTTTAAGGGGTTCGAGCGAACTCAAGGTTCAAACGAACCCAGAAGGGGTTTGCTCGAACCAGGGTTCGAGCAAACCCGTTTGCATGTGGGAACCCATGTTTCCCATTGTGGAAAGGGGTTTCGCTCGAACCCCCCTTTTCCCACCTTCCCACCCTCCGACACAAAAAGACTCCAGATTTTCGCCCTTCGAAGCTCAGGTTGAGGATGAAAATGGAGGAGACTTCACAGACCCAACTGGAAGATGGTATTCCTCGGAACGAGCTATCCAACGAATATAATTTTAATATGTTTTGGTTTTATTATGTATGTGTTTTTTTAGTTTTATTAAACATAGGTTTTCCACCGAAAATCAAGTTCTTTGTTCTGCACATGTGGAAAAATAGCAGTTTATCAAAATAAAATTTAAAAAAATATGTTCGGGCTGGGTATTGATGTCCTTGATCCATTAAAAAAAAAATTTGAATTTCGATACATCCATAAAAAGTTATGTTGTATACGGTCCGCCTTTGTCTGAATTGTAATTGGTTTGACTTCAAAACTTGATTAAGGAAAAATATTCAATAAAACACTATAAAACCAAATGAAAGTGCTATATATCATAGTTACAAATCTAAATTCGAATAAATTAGAATTTTATCCTTCATACAAATTTTTTTATGTTGTATATGGTGAGCGTCACTCCTTAAAAATGTTGTTTTAAAAAAAAAACTAATTTTCGAAGGAGATGGAAAAATAAGTGCAATTTAATTCCAAAAAAAATGAAAAAAATATATTTAGAATCTATAAACAAAAAATCACAAATCACTAGTTTTCATCATCTTCCAATTCCTCATGGTTTAGTCGTTATAGGAGCCCAAAAGTGAAGATTTAGCTTAAAAAAATTAGTTCGGTGTCCAGTTTGCCCAAAAATTGTAAACCAGTATTGTGGGATCATCCTAGTATTGTATGAACATGAATTTGCACCCCTAATGCAAATTCCCCTTTTACCCTTCTCCACTTTAGAAAACCAAATTCAGAGGCTTAATTCCACCTAAGCCCGCTGCCTTCGCCCCACTTGGCACCTGTTTTGAGCATCGGTAGAGGAATAATTATAGAGGACGCCCGTGTGGCACATAGACATCCACGTGGTGCGTAGACGTCCGTGTGGCGCGCTTACGTCCCTGATAGATTCTCACGTCTAGAGCCTGCAGAGGCATTACCATTCCCATTGGGAGTCGACTTGTAACGCCCTCTTCGACCGACCGACCTGAATATGGCCATTTTCCTTCCTCTTTCCTTCAAATACACCTCTTCTTCATTCATTTTGGACCCCTTCATTCTCCAGCTCTCTTTGAGCCCTCTCTTTAGCTCTCCATAGGCTCCAAGCAGCTTCTTCACCATCTCTTCAATCTCAAGAAACACTTTACACTTTAGAGCAACAACATCAACACTCCATCACTTCAGTAGAGCAAGTGTGGAACGAAACACCACGACAGCAGAGGCTTGAGTTCCTCTCATTTTCTCCCCCACTAGCCTTGAGCGCTTTGGACAGAGGTGGTAAGATTTCACTCCTCTCCTCTATTACTTGGTTGAGTAGCATAACACTATTTTGCAGTGCTTTTGCGTACTTTACTTTATTTCCTACTTTTCTCTCTATCTATCTGGCTATCTGTGGAGGTGGGAACACCAAAATGGGGGTTTGACTAAGGCAAACCCCTATACAGCCCCAACTCTCTCTCTCTCTCTCTCTCTCTCTCTCTCTCTCTCTCTTGTGTTCAGGTATTGAAGACATTCACATTTTGGAGGCTTCATCACTCGCATGTTCGTAAGCTTTTCCTTTCCCTTCTTCTCCTTATCTTTATCACTTCTATTTCACTCTATTTCAGTTCTATTACATTTTGTTTCTTTCACTTTCTAGAAGTTCTTAGTAATCGGATTGCTAGTAGTCACTTAGCTATTTTCTAAGATAAACCTGCTTTCTGGTCTATACGCCAGCGCGCCTTGGGGATGCCAGCGTGTCGTGCTGTTGTCCACATTCTGTGCTAACGTCCTTTGGCTGAGAGCTTGTCAGTTTGCCCAGAGAATCTTTGTGACCTGCTCTTTCCGGTTCTAGAACTCTCGCCGCTATCTTTTTGAGGTAGTTTAGGGCAGTTCGTCCCTTGAGGCTCTTTGAATAAAGAGAACTCGTGAGTAGCAAATCCCCCTTCTCTACATTTTGGTGAACCTGACATGAAGAACAATGTTCTTCGAAAAACTAGGAATTTATTTACCCCTACTTGGCGGGGCCATAACTTTTGATTCGGTGCTCGGATTTTAGAACCATTTGCACCGTTGGAAAGGTCTTCTAGAGAACTAATTCAATCCCTAAAATACTAGTGCTTTCAACAATCAAATTTTAGGGATTGACGCAAGTTTCTAACCCAAATTATGCTTCGAAGACTCCAAAAATACAAATTACTAAAACATGGAAAATATCATAATGAATTTAATATCTTCTTTTATTAGTTCTGCATCTAATTTTATTCAAAACGTTAATGATATTCCATTTCATGCATGTGATAGTGACTTGGCTTTGCCCATATCACTTTGTATCTTTGATCCTTCTCGTGAGAGTCCTCTTGCTTCGAAGGATATTTTGTTGCAAGAAGATGAGATCATTGATGCCTTTTTTAATGTTACTTTACCTTCTCTTCATTCCAATGCACTCTCCTCTAGAGATGATGCATTTGTGAATGAAAAACCTTCTATTCATTTTGATGCACTCTCTTCCAGAGAAGATGCATTCGTGAATGATGAATCTCCTACTCATTCCAATGCACTCTCTTCTAGAGACGATGCATTTGTGAATGATGAATTTCTTATCTATTCTAATACACTCTCCTCTAGAGATGATGCATTAGCGCATGATGAATCTCCTTCCACATTTGATCCTGTTTGGATTGATGTTGAGAATATTTCATCAAATAATTCTTTTGCTAGTTGTGATGATTCTGTAAATGTAATCTATGTCTTTTCTACCCCTTAAAGGCCTAAGAGATCGATCATTTACATGACTCCAGCTAGTCCTCCTCCTAAAAGGGTTTTTTCTATTGATGGTATTCCATTTGATAGTGACTCTCCTGATCCTTCTAAGGCTCCCTCTTATAGAGCGGTATCCCATACCTATGATACTAGAATGAATAAACAACTAAGCCTTCTTCAAGCACCTAAACCTACAACTAAAGCTCCTAGTGATTATGATCTTGTCGAGCAACCTCAAGTTACTTCGGCTAAGATCTCATTGTGGGACTTGCTTCAGTCTGTTTCGGTTTATCAAGGTATGCTTTAGGAAGCTTTGCAAAAGGTCCTCTTGCCTTCTTCCACTAGGTCGGTAGATGCTGATGTGTTGTTAGCGTATATTCATGCGGATTCGCTGAATATTATGTTCTATCCTCAGGAACTCCCGCCTCCGGAAGTACAAAAGCAAGCAGACCCTCTAATGATTATAGTTAACATCAATAAGATTGGTATTAGACGTACTCTCGTTGACGCTGGTTTTGCACTTAACGTATGTAGCATTGATCTATTGCCTAAGATTAATATTGAGCCATCTTCTATTAATGCTTCTTTTGTTGACATTCATGGGTTCGATAATGTCGGTCGACAAGCCCTAGGCATGATAGTCTTGCCTTTGAGTTTAGGACCCGTTACCGTACCTACCCTTGTATATGTTATGTCAGAGAAGTTACCTTATAACCTTCTTCTTGGTAGATCGTGGATTCATGCTATGGGTGCAGTCCCATCTACCTTACATAAATCTATTAAGTTCATTTGTAATAATCGAGTAGTCACAGTCAAGGCTGACCTGATGCTAAGCACTTATGTGAGATGGTAGCTTTCGGTTAGGTTTTGGTTGTGCCTACTCTTATCCCTTCAGTTTATTCCAATGCGTCAATGTTTACTCCAGCAGTATCTATTACAAAGGATACTTTTGAGATAGATGTCCCTAAAGAAGAACCTTTTGAAGCGAGAATTACTAAGTTTGTTCCTTCTACCTCTTCTCAAAGGAGTGCATGTCTTGGTGATGATTGGGGTCCTTCGGACTTTACAAATTCCTTCGTTCAGGAATATAAAGTCGACTCGATCTGCTTAGACCTTCTGAAAACATCATTCACACCCGTTATCAAAGATGATCAGTCTTTTGCATCATGGGATGATGTGAATGCAAATTGTAATGTTCTTAGTGTTGATCCTCCTTCTGAGGAGGATGATTACGCTTTTGTTAAGGAGGATAATGCTGACAGTCCTATCAAGAAGGATGATGACGATCCCGTAGAGGAGTGTGTTTCCCCTTGCTAGAATAATGCTCTCTATGAGGATCCCCCATCTTCTCATGATTTGCAAACACGTTATGGCCCTGGCTTTAAGCTCATCTCTAAATATGGCTATGAGCGTAAAGGTTGTGGGTGTAATGAACAAGGCATCCAAGTCCCTATAGAATTTGCACCTCGTAAGCGTAATTTGGGGCTTGGTTTCTTGAATAAACAATCTGAGCAGAAACCACGATTGAACGTTGACGTGATGTCCACTCAACCTCGTTCTCACAGATTGTTCCATCCTCCTTTTTCTTCTATCTTCATGTCTTCTTCTCCTTCTTGTGAGTAGTCGAGTCTTTCTCCGCAAGAGAAAGGGTTGCTTCGTGCTCCTTATCCTTTATTTGAGCAAGAGCGTATTTTGTTGCAGCTTCTAAAAGCCCACTTAATTACTCTTCCTCCTCCTACACATAAGAAATCTCATAAGCATGATCATGAAAAACATTATTTCTGTGTATACCATCGAGTGCCTGGCCATTCCACTAGCGAATGTAAATCCTTGAAGGATAAAATACAACAACTTCATGATTCAGGTGCTATCACTCATTGATTTGTTGATGCACCTACCTCTTCTTCACATGACTAGTGATATCGAGGTTTACCTCTATCCTGTACGATCCAAATATCTTGCGTGGTTCTCCTCCCCTGTTTGTTGGGGGCAGTGATCACTTGTTCTGGAGGTGTGTGTCCTTCTAAGGACCTCCTCTTTTCTCTCTGTCTTTCAAATGTAGCGTCCCTTGAGTGGACCCTCTTCCTTTTGAAGGGTTCTCGAGGGACCCCCCTTTGACAGTTTCTATCTCAAAATGAATTCTATGGCATCTAGCTTGGGGGCAACCCGACTATATCTGCTTCCTATCTTTGTGTCTAGCTTGGGGGCAACTCAACTAGACCGTTCTTACTTCTTCATGTCTAGTCTAGGGGTAGCCTGACTAGACCTACTTCACATTGTTGCGTCTAGCTTGGGGACAGCCCGACTAGACTTCACTCTTCAAACAGTGCATCCCTTGAGTGGACCCTCCTTCCTTTTGAAGGGTTCCCGAGGGACCCCTTTGAAAGTCTTACAACTTAGCGATGGTCTGCGCGATTGTCCGTTCACTGGCCTACGCGGCCACTTCCTCATGTGTTCTATCTAAGGGTAAACATGTTGCCATCTCTAACTCTACGGAGTCCCCTTTTCTTGGTTTCCTTCATGTGAGTTCTTGGAGGATACCTTCCTTGCAGGTCTACAGGTCTGTAAGGTGCTTTCTTGGTTTCCTTCATGTGAGAGTTCTTGGAGGATACCTTCCTTGTAGGTCTGCGGGTCTGTAAGGTGCTTTCTTGGTTTCCTTCATGTGAGAGTTCTTAGAGGATACCTTCCTTGCAGGTCTGCGGGTCTGTAAGGCGCTTTCTTGGTTTCCTTCATGTGAGTTTTTGGAGGATACCTTACTTGCAAGTCTGCGGGTCTGTAAGGCGCTTTCTTGGTTTCCTTCATGTGAGAGTTCTTGGAGGATACCTTCCTTGTAGGTCTGTAAGGTGCTTTCTTGGTTTCCTTCATATGAGAGTTCTTGGAGGATACCTTCCTTGCAAGTCTGCGGGTCTGTAAGGCACTTTCTTGGTTTCCTTCATGTGAGAGTTCTTAGAGGATACCTTCCTTGTAGGTCTGCGAGTCTGTAAGACACTTTCTTGGTTTCCTTCATGTAAGAGTTCTTGGAGGATACCTTCCTTGCAGGTCTGTAAGGCACTTTCTTTCTTTAGCTTCATAGTTCCACAAAGTTATGAAGTCCTTTTCTTGTCCTGCACTCTCGGGTTCGCCATATTGCGTTCTACTTCCTTGACGGTTCAGGTATACATCTCTAACCCCATGTCTTCTTACTACTCTACTTTACCGAAGCACTCATCAGTATTCGTGCTCGCTAAAGTGGGGGCAAAATGTATGAACATGAATTTGCACCCCTAACGCAAATTCCCCTTTTACCCTTCTCCACTTTAGAAAACCAAATTCAGAGGCTTAATTCCACCTAAGCTTGTTGCCTTTGCCCCACTTGGCACCTTTTTTGAGTGTCGGTAGAGGAATAAATGTCGAGGATGCCCACGCAGCGCGTAGACATCTGTGCGTCGCGCAGATGTCTGCGCAACGCGCTTACGTCCCTGACAGATTCTCATGTCTAGAGCTTGTAGAGGCGTTACCATTCCCATTGGGAGTTGACTTGTAACGCCCTCTTCGGACGACCGACCCGAATATGGCCGTTTTCGTTCCTCTTTCCTTCAAATACACCTCTTCTTCATTCATTTTGGACCCCTTCATTCTCCAACTCTCTCTGAGCCCTCTCTTTAGCTCTCCACAGGCTCCAAGCAGCTTCTTCACCATCTCTTCAATCTCAAGAAACACTTTACACTTTATAGTAGCAACATCAACACTCCATCACTTCAATAGAGCAAGTGTGGAACGAAACACCACGGCAGTAGAGGCTTGAGTTCCTCTCATTTTCTCCCCCACTAGCCTTGAGCGCTTTGGGTGAAGGTGGTAAGATTTCACTCCTCTCCTCTATTACTTGGTTGAGTAGCATAACACTGTTTTGTAGTGATTTTGTGTACTTTACTTTATTTCCTACTTTTCTCTCTATCTATTTGGTTGTCCGTGGAGGTGGGAACACTAAAACGGGGTTTGATTGAGGCAAACCCCTATACAGCCCCAACACTTTCTCTCTCTCTTGTGTGCAGGTATTGAAGACATTCACGTGTTGGAGGCTTCATCACTCGCACATTCATAAGCATTTCCTTTCCCTTCTTCTCCTTATCTTTATCACTTCTATTTCACTCTATTTCAGTTCTATTACATTTTGTTTCTTTATCACTTTCTAGAAGTTCTTAGTAATTGGATTGCTAGTAGTAACTTAGTTGTTTTCTGAGATAAACCTGCTTTTTGGTCCGTACGAGATGCCAGCGCGCCTCGAGGACACCAAAGCAACGCACTATCATCCATATTCTGCGTTGACGTCCTTTGGCCGAGAGCTTGTCAGTTTGTCCAGAGAATTTCTGTGACCTGTTCTTTTCGGTTTTAGAATTCTCGCCGTTGTCCTTTTGAGGTAGTTTAGGGCAGTTCACCCCTTGAGGCTCTCTGAGTAAAGAGAACTCATGAGTAGCGAATCCCCCTTCTCTACAGGTATGATATTCCCCTTGTGAATGTTTGTACACTAATTCATGGCATTGTTTGGTACAGACCCAACACTTGATGGTAAAGTTATTATTATTATATTATAGTTAACTAAGTGATGACTTGCGCTTAATTAACAGTCATGGGTTAAGGTAAGATATTAGATCTCATACAAGAGGAGAGATTGAACCCCCTTTGGCATTGTGGGGCGAATTACGAAGCCTCTGATTTCCCACAAGGGGATATGTAGGCAGGGTCATCACAAACACTCAAGGCTTAGGTTGTAGGTCTAGGAAAGACCCTAAGCATAGATTATTAGCACCTTTGAGTGTAAGAATATAAGTGTGTCATTTTTGTCATTATCATAGTGAATGTTGAGCTATTGAGATTAACACTTCTAATCTATAAGGAAACGATTGGTTGGTTAAGCTCATAGTTGTTACAAATTGAGGGAAAAAAATTGTTGTGCCCAAGATGGGGATTTTACAATTTCTCTTTGGCACCGTTGGATTGCTTAAATTTTTATTTTACTCCTATTAAATCTCATGCATGTTAATGTTTATAATGGAGGTTTTCCTGCAGTGAGAGATCATGGGAAGCGTGTTTGGCACAAGGTTGGATGGTAATAGATGATTAAAGAGGAGAAGGTTACGAATCTCAAAGGTCGATTACATTGTAAATCATAATTCTTCTCTTTTAAGAAATAGTAAATAGTCTACATGCGTTGAATGGTCTTCTATTCTTTTCTCATGTACAAATAGCAAAAAAGAGCAAGACAACACCTTTAAAAGAAGGGTCTGTTGGCTTAGCAGATTTAGAACACCTTGAATTATGGTTAAAAGATGTGACAGGCAGGTTTGATAAGGCATTTGATAATTCAGGAAAGGATTCTGCTGTGTCGATAAATAGGGTGCCCATGTATCTCAAGGGTTTAAACGAAGATGCATATGAGCCTCAGGTTGTCTCTTTGGGCCTTTTTCACCACAACATATGTCACCCACTCTCTGAAATAGAGTTATACAAAGTAAATTTCGTGAATCGATCATTGAAAAGGCTCCCAAAAAACGAGCAAGACGTACAATTTCTAGTAGAAGAAATGTAGAAATTGCTTACAGAAATTGAAGATAGCTATGAAGGAAAAGAAGAGTGTGAGGACAAAGTCCTTGTGTGATTGTTCACTCTAGATGGGTGCTTCATTCTAGAGACTCTCAGCTTCTCAGTGATGAATCATAATGGAACCTTGATGTTGAGTCGCAATGGAACCTCAATGGTCATTCAGGATGGAACATGTCTAGTTTTTAATTGAAACAGTGTCCAGTCTTGTCAATTTGATATCTTCATTGATCTCCTTATGCTTGAAAATCAGGTTCCCATAGTCGTCCTCATTAGGCTCTTAGAATTGGAGGAAGATTTAAACGAGGAGACAACGAAGGCAGAGCTTCTTAGAATGATATGCGAAGGTATAATTGCCTTGACTCACCCTTTCAATTATTCTTTGCAGCCAAAAATAGATCAATCACTATTAGAGAATAAAGAGCATGGGACAAAATTGATGGAAGAACTAAAGTTAAAGTACAAAGATCTGAAGCCATGCAATCACATTTTGGGATTTTTTCACAAGTTCATTGTGTATGATTCCAAGAGTACCCATGAAGAGGAAAAACAGAGGATGTGTGTGTTACTCTACCAGTGGGAGGCAATCATCATCATCGAACACCTCATAGTCGTAGCAAAGACGACTAGTGGATTAAAGGCTTTTACAGCATTGTTCGCCTGAAAAAAATAAAAATATTTTATACCTACTGTGAAGTTTCTTTGCTGGAATATCTGTCTTTGCTGAAAGAAGAGCTTTTGCCACTATTGAGATCCATTTGAGATCCATCTCTTGTAGCGTAAGTTACAATAGTATGTAAGCATTCATTTATATTTTAGGGTTATAATATTATATTTTTGTTAAACAGATTATTTGTGCTTTAATAGACTTTTGTTGTCAAACCTTGAAAATCTTGAAGACTCTCATGGATCAGAAAACTTTCTCCACAACCTCCAATATTGACTAAGATGTCACAACAGGTTCATTTTCAGTCATATTAAATTATTTTCTTTGCATTGTTTATTTGGGCTTGGAAATTCTATTTCTTAGTGTATCTAGGATATGGAATAAATTTCAATGCTATGTATTATGGCCTTTATATTTAAGAATGTTGAACATGATTTCATTTCAAAGCTTAAGTTTGTCCCCTAAAATCGTGGGGTCGTAAACATTAATCAACAAGATAGATAGCCTAGACAAAATTATTTATACCTCTGACTGTATCCAATTTAGGGTGGAGTGAGAGCCTCCAAAAAATGTGAATAGGATGCCAAAGGACCCCCAACCCATTGGCTGCACTAATTGCATCCAACCTAAGCAACTTTAGTTTTGTTCCTAAAGTATAATTATATCAGTCAACATGTGATCAATTTGGCACTTGACCATGAATGCCCTTAACATTCTTGGTGTAGATCTTCATTGCTCTATAAGATAATTTCTTAAGGAGTATAGACCTTTTTCCAATGTAGTTTGCTCCCTTTTCTATTTGGTTGTTTTCCTACCTCTGTTGCATCCTAAGCTAATCTCTTAAGGAATATAGACATTTTTCCAATGTAATTTGCTCCCTTTTCTATTTGGTTGTTTAATTTGTGAGCAATTTTCTTAGAGTATCAAGGATACAAAATAAATTTCAATGTTATGTATTATGGCCTTTATATTTAAGAATGTTTATATGAATTATTCTTTTATTCTTCTTATATTTTTTCTTTCCTTTGCCTCTCATAGTGTATTTCTCACTCACATCTACCTTTATACATCTCTTTCTCTTTTGGCATATCTTTTTTCCTTTTCCTTTTCTTTTATTTTAGTTATCTCTCATTGTCTAAATACCTTAATTTCTTTTTAATGTTTCTTTACATTGTTATTTCTATTTCTTTATTTCTTCTTTCCATTTATTTTTCTCTCTTTTTGTATGGGTTGGACCTTGGACCCTAGAATTTAAGTTTTTGACCCATAGACCTTGATCTATACCCTAGCCTCATGGGTCATGAGCTCTAGACTGATAAACATTTATCCTATAGCCTAAACACCTAGATCCTAGACCCTTAATTTTTGAACCCTAAACCTTAGAGGCTATGTGTCATACTTGTGGACCCTAGACCAAGAAATATTACTATTTACCCTTTACCTTAAACTTGTGGATGAACCCTAGTGCTTAGGCTATGCTACTAGATATTTGACCTCAGACCTCAGACCTAGGCCTTAAACCTTAGACCTTAGAGCTTCAAACTTCAATATTGAACCTTGGATTGTTAGATGATTACAACTTGGATCCAAGACCATGTATACTCGACTATGGACCCTAGAATTTAAACACTAGATTATAGAAAATTATCATACCCTAAATCCGAGAAATTGAACATTGTATGCTAGATGTTTACCCTAAAACTTGGAGCCTAGGCCTTGGGCCCTATCTCTAGATTATAGATCATGAACCCTTAACCAAGAAACCTATACCATTTATTGTGAACTCTTAGAGCTTGGATTTGGGATCACCAGGACCTTAACATTATGCACCCTCAAAAAGAAACATTTACCCTATACCATAAATCCTTGGACCATTGGCATTTGCTCCCATCCTTAGAGCCTTAACTTTAGACATTGGGATGTGGACACCATATCCATTGGACCTAGGTCATAAGAACTTGACCCTCAAACCATAGACTATGTGATGCAGATTGAACCTCTGTTCCTGCACCCGAGCCTCCAAATTTTTTAGGTCCCTTCTCAGCTTAACCCATAACACCCTGTAGCCAAATGACTAAACAAATGCACAAAATTTTTTTGTTCACAACAAAGATATGAAGTAAGGCCAATAACTTAAATTGTAAAACACATAGAAAGAGAGAGCATAAATAGACGCAAGATTCATGAAATAAAAAAACTCTCATTAAAAACTAGATAATATTGTTCTGTATCATTCACAACTTGAAGAAAATAAATCTTCTTGTTGCTAACATCCAGATTCCTTACCAAGAAAAGCCAAAACTCTCTAAATAAAGGAGGAGAAAAGCCAAAAAAATCAACTGTCCAAACAGACAGTCGCACAAAGCCAAAAAAAAGGGAGTAATAGATTGATAGAGGGAGCCAACTGTCAACCGTTACACATTTTCCAGTCAGGGACATAATCGATGGTTACATCATCTTCAGGACTGGCCTTTAAAAAGGTCTGAATCTCCTGGTTTAGAAAAATCAATTTGCATTACCACAAGCAGTTTGATCTTCAAAGTATTTTTTGGGATTCCTTGGCACAATCTGAGCTATCATCCAAGCTTCCAACCCATGCTTTTCTAGGGATAGGATTCCAATGTTGATTCCACCATTCAATTGGACCAATAAAGCTAGGCAAAGTCCCCATAGCACAACCAATAAAATAATCGCTACTGCAATCACTAGTAGACTTGAAATTATTTCCCTTGCTCCAATCACACTTCACATCACTCCTCTTAGACTGGGTAAGGCAATTACTTTGAACTGAACTCTGAATTACATTCTTGGAAGATCTTTGATGATTGTGCTTATATTCCCACAACTGACTATCTCCTTGAGAATGAAAGTCACAGTTTACTAAAACTCCAACACCTATTTCTCGAGGCACACATGTAATCTTGTTAGTTGAATCAGGTTGCAGCTCTACATCAATTTTTGATTGCATCTCATTCTTCAAATCATTTACCTCTTTTTCTCCTTGATTTTCCTCCAACTCTCTTCTTGGTGGAGCTAGAATTTTATTTTTTCTACAAGCTCGAACTTGGCTTCTGCTAGAAGAGACAAAGCTTCCACTTCAGATGCTCCTTCCTCTTTCCATGTCTTTAAGAGTATTTTTCTTCCTTCATGTTGGACCTCATAGGTGTTATCTCTACCTCAATGGATTAAATTTTGATCATATTGCCAAGGTCTACCCAACAATAAATGGCATGCATCCATCGGTACCACATCACAAAGCACTTCATCCACATATGGACCAATTTTGAAGGCAACAAGGAAAGATTTATCCATAAGTACACTATGATCTTTTTTTAACCAAGAAATATTATAGGGCTTATATTTTGGAACACAAGCAAGTTGTAGTTTGTTAACCATTTTTGTACTCACCAGATTATCAGTAGATCCGCCATTTATGATCACCTTACATACCTTGTCCTTACATATGCATTTTGTTCGAAATATGTTCTTCCTCTTCCAATCAGTTTCAGGGGTTCCTTTGTCTCCAGTTATCCAGGTTCTTCTTAATATCAAGTTCTCTCCTAACTCAACTTAAACTTCATCAATACAAGGTTCTTCCTCTTGGGCTACCATCACCCTTTTACGATTTTGAGGACAATCTATAGCCGTGTGGGCTTCATCACAAATAAAGCACTTCATGGGCTTCCACTCTCCAGGAGATAGTTGTCCTTGACCTCTACCTCTAAAGCCTCCCTTTCCTTTGAAGCCGGTTTTTGAATTCTTGTCTTCTTTTGACTCTCCACTTATGGTAGTTTCCAAAGAAACCTCTTTATCTCTATTTTGTTTGCTATCATCCCTTTTACTCACTATTTGTTTTTCCGATTTAGTTTCTCCTCTGCCTTTAAGGCATATGCATAAGCTTCATCCATCGTAGGTACTTTCAACAATGCGAGCTCATCCTGAAGTTGAAATTTTAGTCCATTGACATACCTAGCTGCTATTTTCCCTTCACTTTCTTTTATATATGTTTGAATTTGAAGCCTCATGAACTGTTTAGTATAAGCCTGTACTGACTGATCCTTTTGTTTCAGATTTTGAATGTCTTTAAACAATTTTTGTTGGTAATCAGAAGGAAAAAATCAAGCTCTCAAATGTTTCAGCATCTTAGGCCAAAGCCTAATCTTATTTTTTCCTTCTTTTCTTCTCGAAATCTGCACGTTCTCCCACCACAGGGCTACGTGTGACTTCAACTTGGATGCGGCGATTTTCACTCTTTTCGGATCATCCTCATCAATATCCTCCATGTCAAAGTACTTCTCCAACCCTTGGATCCAATCTAGGAATAGATTAGGGTTGAGCTCACCTTTAAAATCTGAAATATCCACCTTTACTTTGGAACTTTGTTTAGTCAATGCTTCAATAAGCCTCTCTATAGGGTCTAAAACCCTAACAAAATTTACTAAGTTTTTTGGTTCTTCTTTGGACTCATCCAATTGTAATCTAGTCTCAAGGGCCTCCAGCCTTCAAAATTCTTCACCAATGTTTCTTCGATGGCCTACATTCCTCCTACCCCTTCTTCCCTAATTCACGCGGACTCCCCTCTGAGCCATCACGGTTTGCTCTGATACCAAAATTGATGCAGATTGAAATTGTGTTCCTACATCTGAGCCTCCAAATGTTTCAGGTCCCTTCTTAGCTTAACCCATAACACCCTGTAGCCAAAAGACTAAACAAATGCGCAACATATTTTGTTCACAACAAAGATATGGAGTAAGGCCAATAACTTAAATTACATAACACATAGAAAGAGAGAGCAAAAATAGACACAGGAGTCATGAAATAAAAAAAATCTCATTAGAAACTAGACAATATTGTTATGTATCATTCACAGCTGAAGAAAATAAATCTTATTGTTGCTAAAATCTAGATTCCCTACCAAGAAAAGCCAAAACTCTCCAAATAAAGGAGAATGAAAGCCAAAAAAATCAACTGTCCAGATAGATTGTCACACAAAGCCAAAAAAAGGGAGTAATGGATTGATAGAGGGAGCCAACTGGCAACTATTACACATCTTCCAGTCAGGGAAATAATTGGCAGTTACATCACTATGTGCACTTATATTATGTCCCTTGATTCTTCACCTTGGAATCCAAGACTTCTTGAACATTACACATTGAGTACTTGATCTTGGGCCCTAGAATTTGGACTATAAAATGAAAGCATGGACCCTATAGATCAAATCCTTGAACCAAACCTTGTTTCTAGACACATTATCCTAAAGCCATTTACCTTTGAAGTTGGATCCTAAACCCTAGAACCTTAACTTTGGATCCATGAACACTATATGTTCTAGCTTGGATTCATGGACCATGGACTTTAGATCAAGGAACTATTACTAAATATTGTGATCCATTAGGCTCTAGACTTTAGACAATTGGACCTCACACCTTGGACCAAGAAACCTTTGCCCTATGCCTTTGACCATGGACATTGGACCATGGCCCTAGATCTTTGACACAAGACCTCAGATTGTGGATGGTAGACCCATGGAACCTAGGCCTAAAATCTGAGAGCTTAGACCTTGGACACTATGATCTCTTTTTATCCCTATTATGCCTTTCTTTCATTCCTTCGTTTTTTGTAATGTATTGATTTGTCTCTATTATTCTCCCTTTATCTTCAAGTTTAGATCTCTCTATATCTTTTTCCCTTTCTCATTCTTTTTCATTTCTATGTTTTCTTTATCTCTCATTCTTTTATTATTTCTTTATTTCTATTATTTGGTGGTCTCTTTCTACTTCAATCTCTCTTTATTTCTTGGAACCTTTTTTTCTTCCAATCTATTGACCAAATTCTTTTTATCTTTGTCTCTCTTTATAATTTCCTTTTTGTTTATCCCTTCTTTCTTACTATTCGTTTCTATCCCTATTATGTTTTTCTTTCATTCCCTCTATTTTTGTAGTGTATTTCTTTGTTTATCTTATTCTCTATTTATCTCATAGTTTATATCTCTTTAGATCTATCTCCCTTTCTCATTTATTTTTTTATCTTTTATCCAGTCTTCTCAATTTGATTTTACTTGGTCTTCAAACATCGATTAGTGGCCTTTGGCTTTTGTACATCATACGATTTCTTCTATTGACAAAGTGCTCTTCTCACCTTTGACATCAATGACAATATTCTAACAATCTCTAATACTCTTTTGACATCAATAACAATCAATTCCAACACTACAAGCTTGACCTCTTTCTCCAATAAGGTGACACACACCTTCTCATAACTCAAGCCCTTGTACCCTTTTGGAGCTTCATTAATTTATTTCACCATTTCTTGCCAATATGGCGAGTGAACAATATCGAAAGCCAACCCATTTACTCTCATTTTGAAATGCAATTTCCAAAGGTCCCTTCGGTCTTTTGTTTGTAGTGGATTCTCAACGTTCAGGAGTGGTAAAAAATAGGAGGCTCTCTACCACAACGTTGGGATTAGATGGGGGCATTGGGGCCTTCATTCCCTTTGATCTTCTTTTTTCTAGGGGGTGCTCTTGCTTCATAATATATTCTATCATTTTCTGCAATGGAACAAGTACACCATTCTTTCCAAGGCAAGATTTGATGTCTTGTCCATAGATTCCACACAAATGGGTTTTCACTCGATTATATGAACTTGAATATCTAACATCATATCCCTGGAAAATCCAAATATAACCCCCACCACTTGGAAATGGTTGTATCATATAGCATACTTCCATAGAGGAGACTCATTTGTTTTGAATTTAGGTCAAGCGATGGACCTAAAACTAGTTGCCATTATAATTTCTATGGCAAGAAATCTAATAAAGAACACATTCAAAACAAAAAACAAAAAATAGACATATAAAACCTAGCTCTTTTGATACATTCATAGAAGAATGAAAGAAACTTAGAAAAACAAAGCTACGAGTTTGTTTCATGTTTGTAAAATAAAAAATGGAGGAAAAAAAGAAAAAAACTTACCTCTTTGCAAAAATATTATTGTATGATCTTTTTGGCAGCCAATGGACACTTGTAAATATGTAGGAAAGGCATGCAACCATTGTAGAACCTTCAAAGATCTATCTTCAACTCCCTTATGTTGATTCAACAAGAAAAAATGAATGTTCAACCTCTTGGAATGATATTTATTTTATACAATATAAATGATCTAAAATGAACTTGTTTTGGTGTTTCATATGTTTTAGAAGTGACTTTTAGGGTTTAAAATCTATTTTAGGGAACCCAAGTCAAAGTCAAAGGATTTTTTTTTAAAAAATAAAATAAAATGCATAGGGATAGACGGGTTTGCTCAAGTTTGTCCCAACCAAATTGGACACTGTTTGCAAGGACCTTGTTCAAGTCCATAAGCATACCGGATTGGAGCATGGATCTAGTTCAAACCAAACTAGATCACAAATTTGGTTCAAACCAGACCTGGATTTGGCCAGTTTGCAGGCGGATCCAACAACATAGTATACATATATTATGATTATTATAAACTAATAGATCAAGGGAGATAGCTAGAATGAGTCACAAATCACATAAAACTTGTGGAAGTTGATACCGAGTTCTTTTGATTGAATGCCAAATGTATTTATATTGTATTATTTCATGTGATATCAGCCCATTGTTCTTACTACTTGAAAATTTATCAAAGCCAATCACTGAAAACAAACAATGCCTCGTTAAGTTGTTGTCTCAAATATAGTTGATTATGACAGTTAATTGGTAACCCTGTCATCAACTCCAATGCAATGGCATAACTGTGGAAAAGACTCCATAGCCTCACATTTTCAAAAGCAATAACCACAATGTAATTTTTCTTTGTCTTTCAAACAATTCTCCCAAAGTTGCTAGTTTGTGTTCGTTGGTTTGCCAAAATTCTCCAAGGTTTAGTACAATTAGGTTTAGTCATACAATCATAGTTACAAGACTCACAAGAACGTGACAAGTCGCGGTACGGGCAGGGGTAAACGAGTTTGGAAGACTCGAGGGTTGAGAACTCACTAGACTTATCGAGTCTGGTAGACTTGCCAAACTCTTCAGGTCTTGGCAAGTCTTGACCCCTAGACTCAGCCATTTTAAATTTACAATCTTTCAATGCTTGTTTGGTTTATGAAATGCCCATCTAGGATTTACAAAAGAATATGAAAATGGTGTGCGCCATGAAGGTCTATGTGGTTTTGAAGGTCTTCATTTGGGCTTGGTGGCAGGGGCTCCACCCCTCGACCCCGCCTTGTATTGTGACAGGGAGCACGCCCAATCATTGCCTCAAGACCCCACGAGGGGCATTGCCCCCCAACCTCACAAGGGGTGGTGCCCCCAAACACCCACAAGGGGTGGTGCCCCCAAACCCTCGCGAGAGGTTTTGCCCCTTACTCCCGTTGGGATGTTTCCCCCAAACCCCATCAAACTATAGGTCTAAGCATGTAATAGGCCAATGATGAATCATGACCATAAAACCTACAAAATACATATCGCTTGTTGCAAATCTCTGCATCTTTCATAGTCAAAGCCATAATCAAGGATTATCTTGTTTCATACATTGGACAACTTGTTTAGTATGCAAGGGTGACCATAGGAAAAGTTCACATGCTATAGTCATTATACTGTTGAATACAAGTTAAGTCATAGTTGGCAAGAAATGCCATTTTAATAATGCAAAAAATGTACCAATCATGCCCTACACAGGAAACACATAGAACAATCCCATCTATTAGTATGCTAGCTAAAGTCAAACTAGAACATAACCGTTCATCTTTTTAATTAACCATTCTTATTTGTTAATGAGCTTGACAAAAAAACATGAAGTCTTGAAGGCTTTACGAAATTTTTAATAATAAATTCCTCACTTGAATATAAACACCAATCATTGAGACACAAGCAAATATCATGGCTTATCATGATGTTGGGATGAGTAATGCAAGCTCCTCTGAGCCATATACTTATATTTTTAGTTTTGATATTTGTTTTGATGCCATGGATTTCATATTCCATGAGTTTTGTATACATTTGACAATATTTATATATCTTAATGTGTTATTTCCTTCAGCTAAAATTTGTGTTTATACTTATGTGATTGATGTATGTTTCTGTATGGGATCATAGTAATTTATAGTTGATGATGTTATTGTGTTTTTAAGGTTTATTTATTAAAGGGTGCGTGAAACAAGTTTTAAATCCTTAAAAAAATTGAATTTTTTGGGTTTTTTATTTGTCGAGTCTTTGTCAAGTTTGGCTCCAAGTCCGAGACCAAGTCTAAGTCCGAGTGAAAATTTGGCTTGCCAAGTCTAAGTATATATATATATACAACCACAATTTGAACAAGAAATCTAAAAAATAAATAGAGAACACAACTAATTATTGATAATTCAATGTCAGTTGTCAAATGTTACAGATAAATCAAAATGGTTACACATCAAAAATTGATATTGATCATCAGGTTGCTCTTCATCAAGAGCATCGACATCATCAACTGGTTCATTAGAACAAGACACAACCCCAATGCCACTCCCCCTAGCTACTTTTTTTCTGTGTGTTGTTAATGGATTTGAAGTCACCTTTTAGGATTAGTTAGGGTCTTTTTTCTTTTCCTTTTTAATTAACATTTGACTCTTTTGTATTTTATTGTTTGGGTTCTCCTTGCATTCACCTGGATCTAACCCAGTTTGGCAAAAAAATTGTGTTAGACCAAACCCACAATCCCAAGGAAGAACCCTGACCAAACCTAAGTTGGACCTAGACCAACATCCACCTAGTCCAAGCCCGGTGACAAAAAATCCTCCAAATCATCAATGTCCTTTTTGGTGGATTTGACAACTCTTGCATCAATTCGTTTATCTTCAAATTTTGATGAGATTAGTTCTTCATTTGCTACTTACATTCTCAAATCGATATTTATTTTTCTATTTGCTACATGGTCATATTAGTAAATTCCCAATTAAGGATAACCTTATTACCACCGGTCCACCTTACTACCAGATTACTCAATCACTAAAATATTATGGTTACCAAATTACAACCAAGTCAAAATACTCCAAAACAATAAAGTAAAAAAGACATTCATCATCAAATAGTAGTAAGGAGAATATTAACCTATAATATTGTGAGTTTTGGAAACAAAGAATATTTTACAGTTTTTTCCAAAATGAGCTTGCATCAAAGAATAGAGATGTCTTCTAAATGTGGTATGAATTTTAAATGTTTCCACATAATCATGTGTTTTCTACTTCTTTACCTACCCACCAAGAGGCCCTGAAATATTAAGCATGCCATACACTTACGCAATCAAAAATGTGTGAACGGTAATGTTATTACAAGAGTTAGATTTCAAGTTGGAGGCCGAATCAAGAAAGCAAAATTCTGGACTTGATCACTCATTAAGAATCAAGACAAGGAAATGCACTAGATGTTTCTATGGCAATTAACCTAATGCATATCTTCCCAATAGGGATGTGTTACCTATTGAAGTGACTAATATTGCAAATTTCTCACCTTTGAAAGGCACTTAAAGTTACCCTATTCAATATAAGAAGACTCAATTGGTAGGGTAGCATCCTAAATGTTGATGAGGGATGGGTGTGTAAACTAGGATGTAACTCAAGATTGCAATGACATCTCATCATGCAAAAATTATAGGTTATTATAAAGAGAAACCCAAGAAAAGATTATTTGTGCTATTTTAGGTCTTACCGAGGATGTTGCAGCTTGATAAGCTTGGTTGTCATTGATGTAAAAACTATGCTTAAGTTTATATATGCTCCAGAGATTGCTTGTATGTAGAGATATCTAATTGTGTAGGTTAACATTGTAGTGTTTTGAAAGACTAAGAGCCATCTTGATGTCTTATTATGATGCAGAGGTGGGTACACATGTATTAATGTATTCTCAGTATGCCTACAATGATATTTTGTTAGTTTGGTGTACCGCACTTGGTGACAAGTTGCAAAAGTTTTGTTTAAGGCATTCACGGTATATACTTTAAGGCAGTCACAGTATTTTGGTCCGCATTCTTCCGCAAAGAAAGATTTAGTCTTGCAATTAGAAGTTAAGTTGATGAAGATGTGAAGGTGTTATATCCAAGTTTTCATGTCATTATTCCTTCTACAGTGAATGTTAGAAGTGACAGAGTACATGACTGTGTTAAGGCAATACAAAGTGGTTCAGGAGACTTGTTGGAATGCTTCGCATTCCTCCGGATGTGATGTTTGGCCAAGCGGATTTGAGGACATACACAGTGATGTCTAATGTATGCTATATCGAAGTTTCAACTCATCAAGTGCTCTACAAGTTCAATTTTCAAGTGATAGTTTGATACAGTTAGTTCTGGATTCTTAATATTTATTAGAACATATGTTTGAATACTTGCGCTAGTAGAAGGTTGTGTATTTCAGTTGTGTGAGTTTATGTGGATACTCCACATGTCTCATAGTGTCTAAGGTATGAAGCGCATGAAGATATTTCTTGTTTCTAGTACTGTACAAATGGTTCAAGTTATTTTGCGAAGATATGCTTTTGTTGAGGCTGACTAAGGCATGTTAATGATGTGCGCCATAAGTTCAAGTGCGAGTGGAGTTTATGGAGTGATTGAAGATGTTTTATGAGTCATGCCGACTCATTTGGGAGAAATTTAAATGTCTTATCCTTTTTTTGTGTATCACCAATGGATATAAAGGCCGACATGCTACAAGTTTCATGTTTTTTTGTTTATGGCCAATTGAATTCGTATTTTGCAAGTGTGCGGATGATATATATATATATATATATCTATATAAGATGAGAAGAGTATTATGGAAGTGTGCGAATATGTATAAGTGTATGAGCAAAGCGTGATAAGATCTACCTCAGATCTAGTGTGCATAATTGATGACTATCAGTGGATTGAAGCCATAAAGTTAGCCATATTTCAGTTGTTTTCAATTAGGGAGTTGTAGCTTCCTTGGGTTGTAGCCCTAAAAAAAAGTTGTATAAATAGGGAATTGTAGCTTCCTTGGGTTATAGCCCTAAATCAAAGTTGTAACTGTTATGTACTTGTGAGGCTGGATTACGACAGTAGCTCCTAGCAGCATTTCTCACCGTGGTTTTTCCCCTGTGGGGTTTTCCACGTAAATCTGGTGTCAACTATTTTCTTGTGTGGATGCTTGTCCTCTTTTTTACTTTGACTAAGTAGGTGAATGCTTAATTGGTATGACTTAGCATCAACAATTATTAATTGGGATTGAAATTTGAAGTATACTGATTCACCGCCCCCATCCCCCTGCCCCCTCTCAATATTCCAGTGTGTTCAACAAAGGAGAGATGACAGATCTGAAGATTTTTCATGCAGAGTATGGTAGTCTTCATCCAAGGGTGCTCATAGGTATGCAAGAGCTTGTGATATTTGTTGGAGGGTGGAGAAGTCAAACTATTATGGTGAGTAGCTACTTCATCTAGTACTGACAGTCTAACACCAACTACTATTTGAGAAAAATTTGCTCGGCATAAATGGATTGTGTTGGAAAATGGTCAATACTCCTCTTGAGATTTATGACATGGCTTAACTGCCTCTCGTGGATCCGTTAACTATGGTGATTGTATTAGACATTAACAGGTTGATCTTTTGGTGCAACGACAACTGAGTTTCCAACAATTCGTATTAGAGCCAAAGGTGCCCAGATTTGAATCCCCTCGAGTAACGTTGAGGGCAAGATTGTTGGCAAATGGTCAACGCGCTCCCCTTCGGGATTCGTAACATGGTTTAACCACCTCTCGTGGATCCATTAACTTTGGCAGTTGTATTGGGCATTAACAGGTCGATCTTTTGGTGCAACGACAATTGAGTTTCCAATAGATTGATAGATCCACCAACCTGACGAACTGATTTGGATCCTAGGATCAAAATCAAGGACAGTAGAGTAAGTTGCAGGATTTGATGTGTTCTAGAGGAAATAACTTTCCAACAAAAATCTAAAAGAAGAAAACATTCACTCATTCATGTACCAAAAGAAATTTATAGAAAGCTAGGAAAAATTAATATGAAAGTTTTGTATATAGCAATCTTTAAGAATAAATGAATGAATGTGCATCTGCCCCAAAAAATATATATGGTTTGATAATGAAGATGTAGTATGAAAAACAGTTCTTCGAGCAGTTCTGATGACAAAGAAAAATGTAGAAATTGTTCAACACTGGTACTAAGTAATACTGATACTAAGACATAAATACAGATTAGTGATGAAGATATAGAAGAAGAACCATTTCTTCCTGCAGTTCTGATGACAAGGCAGCATATAGAAACTGTTCATTGGCACTAAGTAATGAGTTGAGACAATGTATATAGCTGGCTTTCAAATCAACAAGGCACTGCCTTACTCCCCTGCAAGGAAAGGACACAAGGGAACTAAGGAAATAAGCTGCCAGAATTTTATTTGAAAAACATTAATGATTAAATTGGAGTGTTAAAAAAGTTCAAAAAGTGATCCAAGACAACACTTCATGAACCAAAAAATTGAGGTCAAGGTCAAATTTCTTTATTTAGAATCCTCAAACTTGTTTATATCATCCTCAAGCAAATGGAACAATTGAATCATTTAATAAAATCTAGGAAACAACATTGACAGAGATCAACAATGTTGACAGAAATGATGGGACAAAATACTATTGCCAGCATTCTAGGCATACAGAATGACATAAGAATTTGACTAATTCAAATACAGATTAAATTAATGTCAACAAGTAACCAAAACAAGTGAATGTTACTGACACACATTGGAAAGAAATATTAGCCTCTGTGAACTAGCTGAAACCTCAGCAATCCAAAGAAAGAATACAGTCAATAATATATGTTAATAAACAAAACTCGGTAGAGAGAATAAACCTTTATTCTCAATAGCAAATGACTCTTGTCATCTAAGCTAAGAAATATAAAATTAACACCGAGAATATCCAAAGATCATCTATTCAAAGGCAAGGGCTAACATGGCCTTGGGCAGTAATCTTCAATGCCATCAAAATCTTTCCACTATGACAGGAGCAAACCACTCATGCAAAAGCATGCAAGTTTGAGAAACCCCGAAGTCCAAACTAACTGAGATATATCAGACAATTTTGTCCAAGTGGAAGCCCATAAGTCATAACACACAAAACCATCAGAGGAACCAAAGAAGAATGTGATCGGAGAGGAGGTGCCACCAAGACTTAGAAAACAATTAAACAACATTTTCCAAAAAATTGAAATACAACTGCAAAAGGATATTGCACCTGTTAAATGCTCTATCATGTTCTTAATGTAGCTCTACTTCTAATTTAGGAACACAATTGCATAACTGTCTTCTAAGCGTCGACACCTCCTCTTCCATCATGCTTTTTTGGTTCCTATGATGGTGGTGTAGTAGTATTAGGCATGGGCTTCTTCCAAAACAACATTAATTGATGTTTATGTGCTCACCAAGCTTCCTCTTGGACAATGTTAATTCTCAACGAATGCATCTAGAAATAGTTAATTGTATGATATATTAGAGAGAATGAAAATATACAGAAACATCGCCATTTATAACAAATATTACATGCATTGACTTTAAAAGAACATGGGAAACAACAAAAGGCCTTTTATTGTTATCAAATGGATAGGTGCAATCAAAATTTAGTCAACAGGAATTCAACCAGTTTAAGATGTTGCAATAAAACTCTATTGATGCAATTTGGTGGAAAGAGTTGAGCTTTAACAAAAAGCACCAGCTACACCAAACACATAAACTCTAGTTTCTGGAATTGTCATCTCACCAGGCATGACAGGGAAATTGTATGTAATTATTCTTTACGAATCCTTTTTTTCAAATTATATAGAGTTCTAAATGTATAATATCGATGTCGCTCACCATCATTCACCAGGGCTAGCCTTTTCTCAGTGATAGTCCCTTTCTACAAAATTAGGTGTTTTTCGTCCTTTCCCACATTATGTAAATTTGTAAAATATCTACTATAAGCATAGTTCACCAGGATTAGTCTATCATTAGCACGGGTCCCATTCAATAGAATCAAGACAAATCGTATTGTTAGTATTGAATTAAACTTTTCAAGCTTCCAATTTCAATTGAAACCAAAGTTCTTGAAATTAAAAAAAAAAAAAACTAGGTGCCACAACAGAAGCTATTTTTTCTTCATCCTTTAAAAATCATTAATCATTACCATTAGTTTACACGTAGTTTGTCATTAACTGTGATTCTTGTGACCTAAGCATGTAAGTTTGCATTCAGTTTGATAAATAATTGCAATGTACACTGATTAGTTTCTAGAAATAGGACCCTCACCAAGAGAAAAGTCCACGAGCTTTGTTGCAACAGCTACAATAGATCCACTGGAAGATACCCCAGGTACCCTTAAAGGTGCAGCCGGATTAGTTGGAGTTCCATAGAATTTATTTTTCCCATTGATACTGCAATGATTAAATAAAATTAATATATATGTCAATGGGCCCTTGGTCTACTGGTGAAGTTGAAAGGTTCTAAATGAGCCCACCAGGGATCAAGTCTCGCTGAGTGCAAAGGCTCCGACACCGAAAAAGGGATGAGGCCGGGATCATGCCCCGGGCAAATTTGGCAGAATGGATACCCCTCAGTCCTTGGCTCTTAGCCGAAGAGGTTCAGCCCAAGAAGGCTCGTGCTCCTGTATCAGGTAGCAAAAAAGAATTTGTGGATGACCTCCATCAAAAAAAAAAATAATATATAAAAACACAAAATAATATGTTTGTGATAAAATAAAAAGGTATATTGTCAAGACTCATAGCAACTAAGAATATAAAGTTATAAACATAATCTCAACTGGAATGACAATCCTTCCATTGATTCATGATGATGTGTAAGGGTTCAAAAATAATAATGATTTCAAAATGCAAATTCAAATCAAACAGACTGTTAATAAAGTTCAACTTCTGGTTGGAATGGTTTTGTGCATTAAAATTCAATAGTATTTATTTTCCCCATTGATAATGCAAAGATTGGATAAAATTAATATGTGAATCACACAAAATAATAGGTTTGTGATAAAATAAAAAGGTATATTGTCAAGACTCGATAGCAACTAGGAATATGAAGTTATAAACATAATCTCAACTAGAATGAACAATCCTTCAATTGGTTCATGATGATGTAAGGGTTCAAAAATAATAATGATTTCAAAATGCAAATTCAAATTAAACATACAGTTAATAAAGTTCAACTTCTGGTTGGAATGATTTTGTGCATTACAATTCAATAGTATTTATTCTCCCCATTGATACTGCAAAGATTAGATAAAATTAATATTTGAATCACACAAACTAATAGGTTTGTGATAGAATAAAAAAGGTATATTGTCAAGACTTGATAGCAACTAGGAATATGAAGTTGTAAACATAATCTCAACTGGAATGAACAATCCTTTCGTTGATTCATGATGATGTAAGGGTTGAAAAATAATAATGGTTTCAAAATGAAAATTCAAATTCAACATATAGTTAATAAAGTTCAACTTCTGGTTGGAATGGTTTTGTGCATTAAAATTCAATAAGACATATTTTCTTTAACAAAACCTAGAAGTTCACTAGCAATAATAAATTCCAAATCCAATTTTTTTTTCTTAAGTTGAGTCATATAAACATCTATTACAAAGAAATTCCCTCTCAAATATGGATAATGCTAGCATATGTGCTATCAATAACATGAACTATATCTTTGTCAGATGTAATTTCATGCAAGAGATTAAAGATGTGGTAAACGCATGGCTAGATATAAAGATAACTAAAATTGTAATGCGAACCAGATAATATTTATAGATATTTGAAGATCACTGCCAACCTGTTTGCCATCTCATCCATAACAATTCTTCCCACACATGTGGCTCTCCCTTCTATAAGAAGGGGAATAGTTGGAGTTGTATAAAGTTATAACAATAGGTTCATGGGTTTTTCGCCAGTCAGGATTTCCAAAGCCAATTACATATCCTTCTACATCAAATCTATAATCACATTAAAATTTAAATGGTTCCTCACTTTTATTAGTAATGAGTTCTGCCAGTACCCAGACTAAATTTATAGACATAATCTAAACAAAAAAATGGTTGTCTTACTATACACAAAAATCTTTTAAAAGCTGGTATTTTTAATATATCTCCCATCACCTAGCAATCTTGTCTTCCACTACACATTTTAGAAATTAAGACAATTAACTCAAATTGGTCCTAGTTTATTTGGCTATTTTAAAACCAAATAGAAATAATAACAATAGTGATTAAAAAGAATAAATTATGAAGTGGTAAGTGTTAGAAATCAGATGAAGAATAAAAACATAAACACAATTCAAGCATGGAACAAGAACACAATCACAACACAATGATTTACTCTGGAAAACCTCAAATCGGAAAAAAACCAGCAATGAAGATCTTCATATTAATCCTCAGCCCCAACCGGACTGAGCCTGGAGGCTTCAACCAGCCACACATACAATGGAGTCACCAAGTCATTATATAGACTTTCGTACATGCAAAAGCATGGGCTCAAAACTACTTATGGTTAATCCACTAACTCTAACCCAAGAACTAGTTTAACCCAACAGTAAGCACCATAAATGCATTTTTTGTGATACAAATTCAAGACAATAAAGATTAATAGAACAACTGTAATATAGACAAATAATCTACACAAAAGCCTCAAGTCCAAACAACAAAATTGAAAGTACTCCTAACAAACTTGTAAAGTAGATCCAGACAAAAACATGACTACATGCCTTCTCACGTAGTCAATACATTGAAAAATAAGCTTTTAAGTTACAGCTTAGAAAACATTATTATGTTCTAGTACGGTTCTTGTTTGACTACTGTAGTGCTAAAAACACTTCAGTATAAACCGGTATTGCCCTGAAGTCATAAATAATGGCCAACTCTGCCTTGCCCAAAAATATCAATAAATCATTGATTTAGCACCGTCATGCATTGCACCATGTTCAAAAATCATTTGAAGTGGCTTGGACATGTGTGCAACAAACAAAATCTCAAATCTAAGTTGTTGAGTCAAGTATGCTGATATGGTTGGGTACGGTCATATATAAGTTGGTTGGTCAAGTTTGCCGGTATGGCAATTTTTTCCATCGAGTTCAGTACAGTTGGGTATAGTCACACTATATACCCATATTTCTTTAGAAAAACATGTACAAAATTGAAAAGATAGTTGAAAGAATAAGAAAAATCCAGACATGTGTTCAACAGATGGAGTTTCAAAGCTAAATTGTTGGGTCAAGTTCATTAGTACAAATTTTTTGCCCATGTTTGGTATGGCTGGGGACAAACTTGAAAAGACAGTTTAAGCTTGATAATGATAAAGATAATTGATAATTCAATATCAAATGTCAAATCAATATGTCAAAATATAATCAATAATCTTCATCTTTCTCTTTCATTGAGAGCATCAAAGTCGTCACTTGGTTCATTTGAACCACAATCAATCAAAATGCCACTCAGACCCACTCAGACCACTAGCTATATCTTATGTAGGAGCTCTTGATCCTCTAATGAAACTATGGAAATCCATGCAATTGATGCATCCAAGTTAGCACACTCAAGGTTTACAACCCAATTCTTCATCGCCCTTTCCTTGTAGTTGACTTGCTTATGTGGTAAAAGGTGAAAGTTGAAATGCATATAGACCAGCTCCTTTTTTTGGCAGCCAACAAGTTGTCCTTAGTTGAGAAAATAAAGGAGTATGTACTCCAATTCCACTGAATTGAAAAAAAAAAACTCAACTTATTGAAACTAGAGAAATTCAATACAAAGTTTGTAATTATAACATATTATATAACTGCAAAAGAATACTTAACATGTTAAAAAACTAAAAATGTTTGCCTATCTAGTAGGAATTTGATTGCAAGAGGTTGCAGGCACATAGAACGTTGCCCATGGAGGTAACAATAGATATGAGCATCCTTGTACTTGTTTGGAAGAGCGATTAGACTATAATTCTCTAACATTATGAAGCTACTAAACTCACCCACAACAATACCCTTTGGATCTAGGAAGATTCATTGCAATGAATCCTTGAAAACATTAGCAACTTTTGCATCTCTATATGGCATCACTCTCTTGGGAAAACCAACTGTCTTTGTACTATAATATTTGGTTGACAATGCAAATGCAAGGAGATGCAAGGGTATGATCATCTTGTTCTAACAATCAACAATGATTCTTAGCACCCTTTAAAAAATTACTTTTGTGGAATCAACCTTAATTGTTTCAACAATGGAGTCCATGTCAACATATATTTCTCCCAAATGTGACCAATCTATATGAGCAAACCTAATCATATTCATGATGGACTTGATGAAACTCAAGATGTAGTCCATGTAAGTCCAATCATCATCCAAGATCAATGATTTGACCTTTTGGGCCCTCCACATAGTTCAAAGGTTGCTAATGATCATGGTGCTTAGTATGCTCATCTGCAATGTCCCTTCCCTCATTTTGAAATGCCCTATTAATGGGCCTCTATTGCAGGAAAGGGAGGGGATTTTTTTTTTGGGAAGGCGGTGTCACAATGAATAAATGTGGGGCAGCCACTATTGAAGAAATGAAAGATGGCCTTATAGGTGATCTACGCAATCCTTTCTTGGTTAAAAGATGGTATTTAGAGTTTGCTCTCTTATATGAGAGAGTTTGTTCCTTGGGCAATCCATTTTTGTTTGGCCCTAGACAAACTCTAATCCCTTGGTCAACCATAGAACACAAGTGAGCTTTCACCCAGCTATACAATCCCTTGTACTCATTATTGCACTGACTATATGTAAGAAAGTGCTCCCCTCCTTGGAGCTCCTTAAATATTGTCACATGTCTCCAAACAAGGTATCCTTGGCCACTAAACTTGAATGATCAACAATCTTTATGTGAACAATAATAAACCTATACCCACATGTTTTGAAAAGAAATGAGGAAAATCGAAAAAAAAAAAACAAAATGCAATTCCCTAAGCTACATCAACATATAATAGAAAAAAATAAATACAATATAACCCAATAAGACATTAAAAATAAAGAAGAAATAAAAAAAACAACATTAAATCATTTAAAAGAAAGCATAAGAAGCTTGGAAAAAATATTAAAAATTAAAATAAACTTACCCTTGAACAAGGAGTTTCGTAGGGGCAAACTATTTTATATCCTAACACTGATGAAATGCTCCTTCAAACCTTTGCAATCCTTCACCACTCAACAATCCAGCAATCTTTACTCTTGGAAAAGACAAGTTTGGGTAAGTTAAAATGAAATTTAAGTTGTGTTTTTGTTTTGTGTTCGTGTTTTAGGCTTTGAGATTAGGGGACCATGGACTTATATTTGATGATAGTAGGGGGTAGAGGTTGGTGACACAAATACATATGATTAAAAATAGAGTGGAGGACGAAGATACCATGTAAATATTCCTTCTTTCTTCCAAGATTGTTATCTGACATAGAGAAACATTATAACAATTGGAGGCTTCCTAACGTCCATAGGGTAATCCAAGAACACATGTTGGAGCATGCCCCAACATTCCTTGCTTTAGTAGGGGCGTTTCCAGGATGCCCCCATCTACGAGTAGCAATGAGGAGGTGACAAGGGACAGATCTCTGTGGAACTATGACAAAAAACGGTTCTTTAATTAAAGAAGATTTTTACGACTTTAAAGGTTATTCAACCTGTGTGTCCACCCAAGGTACCTCCAACTTCCTACATTAAAGGCACCCTACGCAAACCCCTGACAAACTTGGATCCAAACTCATTTGAGATGGGTAAGGGGGTTGGAATGGGCATACCCAACAACTTGGTTTTGAAGGAAAATAGAGGTTCGACACAACTTATGTGGCAGCCTTTCACCAGTTTAAAGTTTTTTAGAGTCTAACAACCTCCTAAGTATTAGCCCATTCTTGATCTTCCAAATGCTATGATCTAACAGCTGAAGTTCCTTATTGCACAAGTGAATCCAAACCATAATATCAAATAGTGCCATGTGACAACGTATTGTAGAAACAAAGAAAGAGAAAGTTGAATATTCTCCTTGGACCCAGAATAATCATCAATTTTATATTGAGCCCTCGCTTGCCATCAAATACAGGTAAGCAATCATCACCTATCATGCCCCAACAAAGATCTTATGCACAAGAATTCTCAAGTGAAGAGTGAAGAGATTTCTACATCCAGCAAGTTTTACATCCCTGGTGACATGTGTTCTTTGTGTTTGATGGACAGTTTGGACCAATGCATATGACACAGTTCAATTCTGTCACCCTTGGTTTGCTTGGTATATATAGTAGCAGAGTAGTTCTTTGTAAATATCTTTAATATTTGGAATTTTCTAACTGTTTCAGAGTTTCGATTAAGTGCTTAGCCTTAGGTAAAAGCTTAGCCTTAGCATTTACCTTTTTACAATCTGATGCTGTCTAGCCCTGAAGCTCAAAAGAAAAATTCACATGAAAAATCTAGAAAAAGTTAATAAAAAACACATCATTAAAATATATTTTAATTAAAAAACCTAAGCCCTTTTCCATAAGAATTTTAAGTCAAACTGAAATGAATATTTGGGGTTTTCTTTAAGTTCCAACAGATTTTGAACGTTTTGCTTGATATTTGGCAAACTTGTGACATAGTATGTAACTATATATTTTGAAGCAAATAATCCAGATCTTGTGGTTTCTTTCTCTACTCTTGGTCTAAAATTATCTATGGATGGTTCATCCATTGCAATGTTAACTCTTGCCTCTTATATTTGAATGAGTTATGCTCATCTTTAAAGCATCAGATTCAGATAGTTAGTGTTTTGTGTGATTTAATTTTGTTGAAGGTATTTTAGATCGACTATCTTCACACATCCCCTCTTTCTATTTTCTCAGTTTACCTTCGATCCTCCTTTTTTCCCTTGCATTTTAGGTGAGATTGTAGAGGTTCAGCACACTCCAGTGGTTGTTTTTAAGATTTGACGACTATATCGGAAATTCTCATATGCATCAAACTAGTTTGCAGGCACAATCTCAATCAGGCAGTGTGGCAAGTCAATAACTGCAATAGCAAAGTCCTTATAACAAAAATAAAGGTGCACAAGAGTTATATGAAGCATTTGAACATTTTTCTTTGAAGTTTGCGTTTTTATGGTCCCCAAAATCCTCTTCTTCGATATATTTAAGGGGGACCACTCTTGCTGAAGAGTTTTGATTGATTGGAAAAACACTTTAAGCATGTACAAGTTTACATCCTTTATATTCATCATAGAATCAAAATGCCAGTAACCTCAATCTTAATGTTTGTCTAAACGATGCTACTTTTCCTGTGAATAATCCCAAGACTTGTGTGGTTTTCAATCCAGTTGTTGATGTAATGCCAATTATCCCTGTGTTTTTTTTCTATTAGCCTTCGCTTCTGAACTGCCATGAGTTTTCAATAATCTAAAATAAATCTTTGATTCCTTTTCTTTAAAGAAGAAAAAATCACTTGATGCAAAATGAATCATTTATTGTTTCAATAATTTTATCATACACATTGATCTTGAATCACTGTTACTAACCAAAATTTGTAACTATTTTCCCTTATTCGCTGCTTATTTTATGGAGCATTAATTCCAATCTGGTTTCCTTCATATCAAAAGACTGACCTCCTTCGTTCAATCCTTTTTAATTGGTCTTAGTCAATTCTGAATCTATCATATTTGGAGTGCGAACTGTTAGGTATTGATAGGAATATGTCATCCCCAGCAATAGAGGAAATATCAATTAGATTTATTAAAAGAGTGTATAGCTTTGAGAATTTTCAGTGTATTTCATTTTCTTTAAAGTATCTTCTTTTTTAGACAATTGATATAATTGTTCCTACTTTTTGTTTGTAAAAATTATCAATTTTTTCATTGTGACGATTTGAACTGGGACATGAAGTCCCTTCTTATCTTCTTCAATTTGCTGGTTTAGAGGCAGAGACGAGATATAAAACACCCAAAATAAACAGAGCTTCTCCTCTTTCATTCACATAAAAAATCTGTAAGCATGAGCTCTTGATATGTTTATTAAAAACAAACCCCTGTTTTCTATTTGAGCATCCTTCAGAAAAACATACAAACTGTTGTTCTATATTCTCTGTTCTTTTTCTTCACCCACACACAATACAAAACTTCTTACACAAGCTAAGTAATAGCCCAGCCAAGGAGAGAAAAACTAAAACTTGATTACAATTAAATGCTGATTTAACAGCCAACAAAGCAAAATTTGAAGGAGAGGATTTTTGCATTAAATACAAATAAAAAACAATACCATACGCATGAGAGAGAATGGAAAGAAATGATTGCTGGAAAAATATATGGAGGAGGAATAAATGCAGCGGTTGGGATTAGATTCCAACACAATTCCGGGAAAGGGGAAAAGACAAACAAAACAGATCAAAATTTTCATCTGTTTCCATTTTTTTAAGATCAAATTAATATTAATTTTCATAAACATGAAACCAGTGCTTAGTCTTACAGTACCAATATTGAAATACAAAGATTAATTATCCATGCCATCATCATTCTATAAGGATTTCCGAGATTACGTAATGCATGCTCCAAATTTATTTGTTTACAAAGGAGTGATGTTTTCATTTCTCTGTTCATCTTCACATTTCCATCGTACAATCCAAGATGAAACTCTAGGTGTAAAGACTAGTGAGCAATAAAGGCTTATAGGTTATAAAAATGGTTAAGAAAAAAAATAAAATTCTATGGGCTCTCAGGATTCACATCAAGTGACTAAACCGAAAGGAGCGATTCAAACCCTAGTACACACAATCTGAGCAATTCAGGGCTTTGGTCCACTCAATAGTAAAGCGATCACAATACATAAGATAAACAGCAAATTTTATTTTGTTTTAGGAGGATACAAGGTCGGGCCGAGGGGGCGGAAGCATCTGAATCCATTCAATGAACGCACTGAAATCTTCCTTAATTGTCTTCTTCCTTCTATGTACCAACCGCTAAGACTCTCCCAGCTAATCCCAATCCCACCAAAACAATAATATTTGCAGCAGATACCGTTTTTGGTGAGCAATTTAGATTAAATTCGATAACATTTCAAAACCGATAATAAATAAATCTGTTGAGAACGGTCTGAGAAAATATTATCACAGCCCCGGGACCTGTTAAGGGTTTGTAAAATAGTCTCTAATGTTGTCTAAGAAGCCCTCCCAAAATAATTTACAGTGGATAAGGAGCGAAAAGAAAATAGATAGGCCACATATTTTGAAATGTATTAAAGAGTCATTTTAGAAATTAATTTTATTGTTTATATATTAATTGTATTAGGTAGAAAACAATGATAATTTCTCTTTGTCTTTTAGATTAAAGAGGTGGAGACTTTTTTAATTGTTTCAGCGTCATTAAATATTTTTGTATAGTTTAATTAATTATATAAATATTTACTATTAGATAATTGATTTGATTGTTTATATTTATTATTAGAGTATGTTTATTAAAATAAAAATTACGTAAAGATTCTAATAGTGAATGCATAAAGGTTTTAACATTACGACATCTTGTTTTATTTTTTATTTTTAAATAACTGTTTTCATTTATTTGAAAGAGTTATTTTATATTTTAAGAATTTATTAAATAATTAGCATAATTAATATATTTAAATTAGCATAAATAAAAACTTTCTTTAGTTAAAAAATTTGATTATATTTTGATTTAAATTTTAACTTATATTTTAGTTAATATAATATTGGATTTATACTTTGTTTAATATAAAATTTAATTTATAAATTTATTATATGAAATGTAAATTATATTTTAATAATAAAAAATAAATTATAAATAATATAATTATACTTAATATTATATATTGTATTTTTAAATAAAACTATTAATTACATAAAATGATTGAAATTTATAATTAATAATTATTATAATTTTATATAATACAAAAATAGATCAAAATTTATCTTAGTTGACTTTCCACACTTCTTCGACGTACCCATTGCACACTAAGGTGCCATTGCTATTATTTATTATGTCAATTTAAAATTATTAGATTATTTGTTCATGTTTATTAAATCTTAAGACAATCATATTATTGCAAAATTTACTTCATTTCCTTCAAGTCAATAGTTATATATTACTACAATATTTTAATAATTTTAAGATTATTCTTGATAGCATAAATAGTCTTACTTATTTTTAAAATAGTGGTATATATTATGATCTTTGTGCAGTCTTGGGAAGGAGATGCAAGAATTCTGATCTCACCCTCACAATGTATTCAAAGCTTATTCCATCTTTTCAAACGAAGCTCCTTCCTTAGTCCCCAGTGAAAACAATATATGGTGTAAAAACTTTGTTGATGGAAGTCATGGTGAGCAAAGCAAGTCCATGTTTTGTTTTGTAGTTGTTGTTTTAATCACATCTCTTATGAGTCAAAAATGCTTTTATAGAAGGGACTAATCAAGTTGTTGGGCTTAAGGTTATTTGTTTTCTTCTATGAATGATGGTAATCTCTCTCTCTCTCACTCACTCTCTTGCTTTTTCAGTGTTTTGTCTCTTTCTTGCTTTGTTTCTTGGTGTTTATCTCATTTTTTGTTTTATTACATTTTTTCATGTCTCTAACTCTTTTAATATTACCTTTCATTTTTCCTTTTCTCTTTGTTTTCTTTTTTCATTCATTCATCTTTATATATATATTACCTCTTTATATACATTTTTTCATGTCTCTAACTCTTTTAATATTACCTCTCATTTTCCCTTTTCCATTTGTTTTCTTTTTACATTTATTTTTCACTCTCTCTCTCTCTCTCTCTCTCATTTTTGCTTTGTTGGTATTTTGTTTTTCTTTTGTTCTCGCTTTCTTGATTTGTTTCGTTCTTGTTGTCATTTCTCGCTCTCTCATATTTCTCTTTCTTCCTTTTCATCTTTACATGATTGTTTCTCTCTATATTTCTTATTTGACATTTTATGTTTCTTAAGTTGTGGGTATACTCCCTGTGGTCTTAGGTTTGACTTCAAGGTCTAGGTTTACTCGATGCACTTGTCTTGTGAGTTGTTACATACATCCTAGGGGTCTAGTCTCGCCCTAACATGACACCCCTTCCCGACCCCAACTATGTAAGGCGGGTTGGGCGTTGGGTTGCGTTGTGGAGATACACTTGAGTCAACAAAAGAAAAAGAAAAAGAAAAATAAGTCCACACCTTTTATCATCAAAATGTAAGACCCATTGCGAGTAGTTGCATACATCCGCATGGGACTAGTATCGCCTCAATGTGACATCTCTTCCCAACCCCAACTTGGTGAAATTTAAGACCAAGGTAAGGTGGGTTGGGCATTAGGCTGGGTTGTGGAGATACCCCTCAATCAATAAAAAAAGAAGAAAAATAAGTCCATACTTTTTTATCATCAAAATGTAAGACCCCTTGCGAGTTGTTTCATACATCCTTAGGAGACTAGTTTCACCCTAACGTGACACCCATTCCCGACCCCATACCTTTTTATCGTCAGAATGTAAGATCCATTGTGAATTGTTGCATACATCCCTAGGGGACTAGTCTCGCTTCAGTGTGACACCCCTTCTTGACCCCAACTTGGTGAAATGTAAGACAAAAACGTAAAGTGGGTTGGACGTTGGGTTGGGTTGCGGAGATACCCCTGAGTCAATAAAAAGAAGGAAAAAAAGAGTTCATACCATTTTATCGTCAGAATGTAAGACCCCTTACGAATTGTTGCATACATCTTTAGGGGACTAGTTTCGCCATATTGTGACACCCATTTCCGACCCCATACCTTTTTATCATCAGAATGTAAGACCCATTGTGAGTTGTTGTATATATCACCTCAATGTGACACCCCTTCCTGACCCCAATTTGATGAAATGTAAGACCAAGGTAAGGTGGGCTGGGTGTTGGGCTGGGTTGTGGAGATACCCTAAGTCTAAAAAAAGAAGAAAAATAAGTTCATACATTTTTATCATCAGAATGTAAGACCCCTTGCGAGTTGTTTCATATATCCCTAGGGGACTAGTCTCGCCCTAACGTGACATCCATTCCTGACACCATACCTTTTTATTGTCAGAATGTAAAATCCATTGCGAGTTGTTGCATAAATCCCTAGAGGACTAATCTCATATCAATGTGACACCCTTTCTTGATCCCAACTTGCCAAAATGTAAGACCAAGGTAAGGTGGGTTGGGCGTTGGGTTGGGTTGCAGAGATACTCCTGAGTTAATAAAAAGAGAAGAAAAACAAATCCATACCTTTTTATTGACAAAATATAAAACCACTTTGTGAATTGTTGCAGACATCCCTAGCCGACTAGTCTCGCCCTAGTGTGACACCCATTCTCCACCCCATACATTTTTATCGTCAGAATGTAGGACCCATTGTGAGTTGTTGCATACATCCCCAGGGGATTAATCTCACCTCAGTGTGACACCCATTCCCAACCCCAACTTGGCGAAATGTAAGACTAAGGTAAGGTGGGTTGGGCATTGGGCTGGGTTGCAGAGATACCCCCGAGTCAATAAAAAAAGAAGAAAAAAAAGTCCATACCTTTATCGTCAAAATGTAAAACCCGTTGTAAGTTGTTGCATACATAATTAGGGGACTAGTCTCGCCCTAGCGTGACACCCATTTTCGACACCATACATTTTTATCGTCAAAATATAAGACCAATTGTGAGTTGTTGCATACATCTTTAGGGGAATAGTCTCACCTCAGTGTGACACCCCTTTCAAATCCCAACTTAGTGAAATGTAAGACCAAGGGAAGGTGAGTTGGGCATTGGACTGGGTTGCGAAAATACCCTTTAGTCAATAAAAATAGAAGAAAAGGAAGTCCATACATGTTTATCGTTAGAATGTAAGACCCCTTGCGAGTTGTTGCATACATCACTAGGGACTAGTCTCACCCTAGCGTGACACTCATTCCTGACCCCATATATTTTAGGGACTAGAAGAAAAGGAAGTCCATACATGTTTATCATCAGAATGTAAGACCCATTGTGATTTGTTGCATACATCCTCAGGGGACTAGTCTCACCTCAATGCGAAACCCATTCTCGACCCTAACTTGGTGAAATGTAAGACCAAAGTAAGGTTGGTTGGGTGTTGAGCTGAGTTGCAAAAGATATCCTCGAGTCAATAAAAAAGAAGAAAAAGAAGTCCATACTTTTTTATTGTCAGAATGTAAGACCCCTTGTGAGTTGTTGCATACATCCCTAAGGGACTACTCTCGCTCTAACGTGACACCCATTCCCGACCCCATACCTTTTATCATCATAATGTAAGACCAATTGCGAGTTATTGCATACATCCCCAAGGGACTAGTCTCGCCTTAGTGTGACACCCCTTCCCAACCCCAACTTGGTGAAATGTACGACCAAGACAAGGTGGGTTGGTCGTTGGGCTGGGTTGCGAAGATACCCCTAAGTCAATAAAAAAATACCCATTCTCGACCCCATACCTTTTTATTGTCAAAACGTAAGATTGATTGTGTTGTTGCATACATCCTAGGGGACTAGTCTCGCCTCAGTGTGACACCCCTTCCCGACACCAACTTGGAAAAATTTAAGACTAAGGTAAGGTGGGTTGGGTGTTGGGTTGGGTTGCGAAGATACCCTTGAGTCAAACAAGAATGTAAAACCCTTTGCGAGTTGTTGCATACATCCTTAAGGGAGTAGTCTCACCTTAGCATGACACCCATTCCTGACCACATACTTTTTTATCATCAGAATGTAAGACCCATTGCGAATTGCATACATCCCCATGAGACTAGTCTTGTCTTAGTGTGACACCCCTTCTCGACCCTAATTTGGTGAAATGTAAGACCAAGGTAAGGAGCGTTGGGCATTGGATTGAGTTGCAAAGATACCCTTGAGTTAATAAAAAAACTTCATACATTTTTATCGTCAGAATATAAAACCCCTTACGAATTGTTGCATACATCCTTAGGGGACTAGTCTCGCCCTAATGTGACACCCATTCCTAACCCCATATCTTTTTATCGTCAAAATATAAGACCCATTGCGAGTTGTTGCATACATCTCTAGGGGACTAGTATCGCTTCAATATGATACCCCTTCCTGACCCCAACTTGGTGAAATGTAAAACTAAGGCAAGATGGGTTAGGTGTTGGGCTGGGTTGTGGAGATACCCTAGAGTCAATAAAAAAAGAAAAAAAAAGTCCATATATTTTTATCATCATAATTTAAGACCCCTTGTGAGTTTCTGCATACATCCCTAGGGGACTAGTCTTGCCCTAGCGTGACACCTATTCTCGTTCCCATACATTTTTATTGTCAGAATGTATGATCAATTGCGAGTTGCTGCATACATCCCTAGGGGACTAGTCTCACCTCAGTGCGAAACCCCTTTCCAACCATAATTTAGCAAAATTTAAGACCAAGATAAGGTGGGTTGGGCGTTGGGTAGGGTTGCGGAAATACCCCCGAATCAATAAAAAAAGAAGAAAAATAAATTTATACATTTTTTTCATCAAAATGTAAGACCCTTTGCAAATTGTTATATACATCCTTAGGAGACTACTCTCGTCCTCTAGCGTGACACCCATTTCAAACCCCATACCTTTTTATCATCAGAATATAAGAACAGGGGACTAGTCTCGCCTCAGTGTGATACCCCTTCCCAACCCCAACTTGGCGAAATGTAAGACCAAGGTAAGATGGGTTGGGCATTGGGCTGGGTTGCGGAGATACCCCTAGGTCAATAAAAAAAGGAAAAAGAATTTTATATGCATACATCCCTAGGGGACTAGTCTCACCCTAACATGAAACCCATTTCTGACCCCATACCATTTTATCATCAAAATGTAGATCGATTGTGAGTTGTTTCATACATCCCAGGGGACTAGACTTGCCTTAGTGTGACACCCCTTCCTGACCCCAACTTGGCAAAATGTAAGACCAAGGTAAGGTGGGTTGGGCATTGGACTAGGTTGTGGAGATACCCCTAAATCAATAAAAATAAAAATAAAAAGTCCATACCTTTTTATTGTCAAAATGTAAGACTCCTTGTGAGTTGTTGCGTACATCCTTAAGGCACTAGTCTCGCCCTAGTGTGACACTCATTCCTAACCCCATACTTTTTTATCGTTAGAATGTAAAACCCATTGCAAGTTGTTACATACATCCCCATGGAACTAGTCTCACTTCAGTGCCACACCCCTTCTTGACCCCATTTTGGTGAAATGTAAGACTAAGATAAGGTGGGTTGGGCGTTGAGATGAGTTGTGGAGATACCCTCAAGTCAATAAGAAAGAAAGAAAAAGAAAATCCATACATTTTTATCGTCAAAATATAAGACCCCTTGTAAATTGTTGCATACATCCCTCAGGGACTAGTCTCACCCTAATGTGACACGCATTCCCGACCCCATATTTTTTTATCGTCAAAATGTAAGACCCATTGTGAGTTGTTGCATAAATCCCTAGGGGATTAGTCTTGCTTTAGTGTGACACCCCTTTATGACCCCAACTTGGTGAAATGTAAAACCAAGGTAAGGTGGGTTGGGTGTTGGGTTAGGTTGTGGAGATACCACTGGGTTAATAAAAAAGGAAAAAATTCCATATTTTTTTATCGTTAGAATGTAAGACCCCTTGTGATTTGTTGCATACATCCCTAGGGGACTAGTCTTGCCCTAACATGACACCCATTCTTGATCCCATACCTTTGTATCGTTAGAATGTAAGACCCATTGCGAGTTGTTACATACATCCCTAAGGGACTAGTCTTGCCTCAGTGTGACACCCCTTCTCAACCCCAACTTGGCAAAATGTAAGACCAAGGTAAGATGGGTTGGGTGTTGGGTTGGGTTGTGAAGATACTCTTGAATCAATAAAAATAATAAAGTCCATACCTTTTTATTAACAAAATATAACACCCTTTGCAAATTTTTGCATACATCCCAAGGGGACTCGTCTAGCCTTGACGTGACACCCATTCTTGACCCCATTCTTTCCATTCTCGACCCCATACCTTTTTATCATCAAAATGTAAGACCCATTGCGAGTTGTTACATACATCCTCGGGGGATTAGTACATCCCTGGGGGATTAGTCCCGCCTCAATGTGACAAACCTTCCCGACCCCAACTTGGCAAAATGTAAGACCAAGGTAAGGTGGGTTGGGTGTTGGGTTGGGTTGGGTTGCGAAGATACCCCTGAGTCAATACAAAGAAGAAGAAAAATAATATACCTTCTTATCGTTAGAATGTAAGACCCTTTGCGAGCTGTTGCATACATTTTTGGAGGAATACTCTCGCCCTGGCGTGACACTCATTCCTGACCCCATACCTTTTTATCTTCAGAATGTAAGACTCATTGTGAGTTGTTGGATACATCCCCGTGGGACTAGTTTTGTCTCAATGTGACACCCCTTCTCGTCCCCGACTTAGTAAAATGTAAGACCAAGATAAGGTGGGTTAGGTGTTGGACTAGTTTGCGGAGATACCTTTGAGTCAACAAAAAAAAGGAAAAATAAATCCATATCATTGTATCGTCATAATATAAGACCCCTTGCGAGTTTTTGCATACATCCTTGGGGGACTAGTCATGCCCTAGCGTGACACCCATTCTCGATCCTATACCTTTTTATCGTCAGAATGTAAGACCCATTGTGAGTTGTTGCATACATCCCCAAGGGACTAGTCTTGCCTCAGTGTGACACCCCTTCCTGACCCCAACTTGGTGAAATGTAAGACCAAGGTAAGGCAGGTTGGGTATTGGGCCGGGTTGTGGAGATACCCCTGAGTCGATTAAAAAAAGAAGAAAAATAAGTCCATACCTATTTATCACTAGAATGTAAGACCCCTTGCGAGTTGTTGCACACATCCTTAGGGGACTAGTCTCATCCTAGCATGACACCCATTCCTGACCCCATATCTTTTTATTGTCACAATGTAAGACCCATTGTGAGTTGTTGCATACATTCCAAGGGGACTAGTTTTGCCTCAGTGTGACACCTCTTCCCGACCCCAACTTGGTGAAATGTAAGACCAAGGTAAGGTGGGTTGGGCATTGGATTGGGTTGCGAAGATACCCTTGAGTCAATAAAAAAAAGAATAAATAAAAGTCCATACCTTTTTATCGTCAGAATGTAAGACCCCTTGTGACTTGTTGCATATATCCCTAGGGGACTAATCTCACCCTAGCGTTACATCCATTCACGATCCCATACCTTTTTATCGTAAGAATATAAGACACATTGCGAGTTGTTGCATACATCCCTAGGGGACTAGTCTCGCCTCAGTATAACACCCTTATCGACCTTAACTTGGTGAAATGTAAGACCAAGATAAGGTGGGTTGAGTTGCAGAGATACCCCTAAGTCAATAAAAAAAGAAGAAAAAGTTCATACCTCTTTATCGTCAAAATGTAAGACCCTTTGCGAATTGTTGCATACATCCATAGGGAACTAGTCTCGCCCTAGCATGACACCCACATCCTTAGGTGACTAGTCTCGCCCTAGTGTGGCACACCTTTCCAACCCCAACTTGGAAAAATGTAAGACCAAGGTAAGGTGGGTTGGGTGTTGGGCTGGGTTGTAGAGATACTCCTGAGTCAATTAAAAAGAAAAAAGAAAAAAAAGTTCATACTTGCTTATCACTAGAATGTAAGACCCCTTGTGAGTTGTTGCACACATCCCTAGGCGACTAGTCTCACCCTAGCGTGACACCCATTCTTGACCTCATATCTTTTTATCGTCAGAATGTAAGTCCCATTGCGATTTGTTGCATACATCCCAAGGAGACTAGTCTTGCCTTAGTGTGACACCCTTTCCCAAACCCAGCTTGGCAAAATGCAAGATCAAGGTAAGGTGGGTTGGGCATTGGACTAGGTTGTGGAGATACCTTTGAGTCAATAAAAAAAGAAAGAAGTCCATACCTTTTTATCGTCAAAATGTAAGACCCTTTGCGAGTTGTTTCATATATCCCTAAGGGACTAGTCTCGCCCTATCATGACACCCATTCCCAATCACATATCTTTTTATCATCAAAATGTAAGACCCATTGCAAATTGTTGCATACATCCCTAGGGGACTAGTATAGCCTCAGTATGACACCCTTCCTGACCCCAACTTAGTGAAATGTAAGACCAAAGTAAGTTGGGTTGGGTGTTGGGTTGGGTTGTAGATATACCCCTATGTCAATAAAAAAAAATAAAAATTTCATACCTCTTTATCATCAGAATGTAAGACCCTTTGCGAATTGTTGCATACATCCCTAGAGGACTCAAAGGTATCTCCGTAACCCAGGAGATGGAAATAACCTATGTCAAGAAAATCTACCAGATATGTACTGAAGAAAAGCTACATAAGTTGGTGTATATATTTTGAATAGAGTCCATATTAGGCGCAAGACTAAGAAGACATCATATGAGCTATGGAGATAAATATTGGCATCAATAAGACACCTTAGAATATTTGGAGGTAATTGTTACATTAGGAGAGATGAAGAAAATTTGGGTAATTTTGATTCGAGATTAGATGAAGGTATTTTCCTCAGTTATTTTTTAAGAAGTAAAGCCTACAAATTCTATAGCAAAAGAATTCGCAACAACATTGAAGATTCAAAAGAAGTTATTCTAAAGACTCCAATAAATTATGTTTAGAAAAATCACTTTGTAGATCATATTATAGGTGACAAAGATAGTGGGGTTTTAAACCTAGAAGAAACTTGAGAGAGCAAGTGAGCAAGTACACTTTGCATTACTATCAAAGATAAAGCCTAAATCATACAAAGAAGCAAGCAAAGAGAAAGATTGGATAGAAGCTATGGAAGAAGGACTGAATCATGTCATGAAGAATGAAACTTGGGAACTTGTCCCAATACTTAAAGGAAAGAATGTGATTGGAACCAAGCGGGTGTTAAAAAACAAGCTAAATGAACAAGGTGAAGTGATCCGGAACAAGGCAAGACTTGTGTGTAATGGGTATGCTCAAGTTGAAGGCATAGACTTTGAAGACACATTTTCTCTAGTGGCAAGACTAGAGGTAATCTGAATGATTTTAGCTCTTTCAACATTCAAGAATTTCAATCTATACCAGATGGATGTGAAGTGAACATTCTTGAATGGACAACTTGAAGAAGAGGTTTATATTGAACAACTAGAAAGATTTCAATGTTCTAACAATCCTGATTATGTTTGTAGATTGAAAAAGGTTTTGTATGGACTCAAACAAGCTCCTAGAGCTTGGTATTCAAGGTTGGATGGATACTTGCAACAAGGATTCTAGAGAGGAAGTGCAAATAGTAATCTAACATAAAAATAGAAGGAGAAAAACCACTGATAGTTGTAGTCTATGTGGATGACATCATTTTTAGTGGAGCAGTGCTAACATGTGCAAGGAATTTTAGAAGGTAATGCATAATGAATTTGAGATGTCTATGTTAGGAGAATTATCTTTTTTAGGTTGCAGATTGTAGAATCAAACAAAGGAATTTTAATTTCACAACACAAGTATATCAAAGAAATGTTAAGCAAGTTCAGGATGGAAGATTGCAAACCGATTGTAACACCTATAGGTATCAAATGCAAGTTAAGTAAAGATGATGAATTTGCTCTGACAAATTAAACTTTGTATAGGTCCATGATTGGTAGTTTATTGTATGTGATAGAATCTGGACCATATAGTATGCAAGCAATTGGAATGGTTGCCAAATTCTAGGAAACACCTAAAGAGACTCATATTAAAGTAGTAAAGAGGATATTCAAGTATTTGAAGGCTGTTGAATATTTTGGACTAATGTATTGAATGAGTGAAAATTTCACTCCAACAACATACACAGATGCAAATTGTACATGATGTGTTCATGACCAAAAGAGCACAAGTGGTGGTGCATTTTCCCTTGGTGATTGTAAGATGGGGTTAAAATCGAGTGTAGAGGTAAAGATCAATAGTAGCAACCACGACTACTTAAAATCCAAACCCAAAAGACCCAAATCCATACAAGAAAGCACAAATAGCAACATGAAAGCAAATAACAAAGCAATATATAAACTCCCCATGCTATGGTTGAATCATCTTCCTTGCATCTCCATTTTTGTTGCATGTGCAAGCTTACCCTCAAATTTTGTTATCTGCAAGTGAGAGTCAAGTGATAATGATAAAAAGAATATCAGAGATTGTGGTTGTAAGGTTGGAATGATGGAGACAACTCTCTTTTATTAAAAAACCATTTGAAGGGACGATCAAGATCGAAAGCCAATATGATACAAAGATCAACGAGGTTGTTTGCACAATGAAGAGATAGGGTTAGGGTCAAAATAGGGCATGTTAAGGATGGATGGTGGAGATTAAAAGAAGAACATGACATGATCAAGGGTTGAGGTTCAAAAGAGGAATTGGAGGGAAATAGAGAAAATTAAATAATCATAAGTTTATTTAATTTGAGAGGGAATGTGAACAATTAAATAATCAAAGTGGTTATTTAATTGTAGAAGGGCGAAAATGGGATTTTAATTAAATGATTAGAAGCAACCATTTATTTAAAAATGGAGGAAAGGGGATAAACTATTAATTAAAAATTAATTATTTAATAATGAAGAAAATAGGTTAAACAAATAGCTAAATAATTAAAATAATTATTTAACAATAGAAGGAAGAAATGAAGAATGAATTATTAAATAAATAGAAAATTATTTAATTATAGCGAGAAAAGGGACATTATAGACGTAATTAAATAAATATTAATTCATCTAATTAATCAAAAGAATAATAAAGAAGAAGAAACAAATTAATTAAATAATTAAAAATATTTAATTAATAGAAGAATATGACTTTAGAAAATAATAAAATTATTCAGATATATGGGGAAGAAGGGAAATCAATAGAAAAAATGACGTTCACAAGCTTAAGACATTTTTCAGTGTCTACATTTTGCCCCTCTTTGATATAATGTGAAGTCATCTAAATGTTGTATCAAATAAATTTAGTTCAAAATATACCCCGACATGTCTAGGTGAAGATGGGATAGACCTATGCCCCCTCGATTTTTTTTTCAAATTTTGAAAAAGTTTTGAAAAATTATTCCAAAAAGCAAATTTAATGTGCTTACAACAAAAGGTTTCAATTTTGGACCTCTAAGATGTTCACAATAGGTTTGGACTCAACATTTGATGCACCCAGTTAAAAGGGAGGGTAAAAATCCCAGCCTACGAGGGTATAAATGTAATTTTGGGAGGTAAAAATGGTCATTTGTGCATTTTACCTTGAGTGAATAGTGAGTTATGAGTGAGATCCTACTACGAAGCTACTACCAAAGTATCTCCAAAACAACACACCTCACACTGTAGATTCAGAGTTCAGACTTATAGACGACTAGAGGGCTCAAAGGGTGCGGTATGTACCTCTTTCCTTGTGATTTTATCAATTTTTGCTAGGTTTTAGGGCTCCAATGTAGGAAAACAAATGTGGTACATGTCGTGCGCCACATTTATTATCATGTTCATCATAAGTGGAGCGGTTCGTCGCATCTGCTCACTACGATGCATCTATTAGTTAGGGTTTGTCAAATCCATTGTGATGCAACTATTAAGTATGCCACATGTGATTCATGCAACACAACTATGGTCTTGTATGATGCACTTGTGATATTGTGAGGCACAAGTGAGGGATTATGCAACACATGTGTATTGATGTGACACAATCACTGATTTGAATTCCACAAATGATTTATGTGACACATGTGCTTGGTCGTGTGATGCAAATGTATTTGTAAGTCGCATATGCAAATTATGTGTGATGCATTTGATTTGTGAGTCGCATATGTTTAGACTATGCAATGCAATTGCTTGACTAGGTTTTTTCCCTAGTTTTAGATAAATTTTCTTCTATGATCAAGGTTGAATAGGTTTACTTAAGGTTTTGAATTGACATAATGTGCTTACTTGTGATCACAGGTGAGATATGACCCCATTTAAACTTGAGAGAGTTGGCTATCTACTTTTAGACTACGAGATCAGCTACTCGACGAGGAGAGGGACCGAATGCATTCCCTTGATTTGTACTATGTGACCTTCATGCCCATGATTAGGGCTAATAGGGGGCTATTGACTGCACTAGCTGAGAGATGGCATTCAGAGACCAACTCCTTCCACCTATCAACAAGAGAGGGCATGATGACATTGAAGGACATTTGGAGGGTTATGCAGCTTCTGATTTGTAGGGTGCATGTTTCATATGATCTCGAGTGGGGGTATGCTTCTATCTTGAAGTCCTTTGAATATGAGGACATTTTCGAGCTTGGCATTGAGGAGTACAAGATCCGGTGGGACATGCTAGCTAAGAGATATGAGTGATTTGAGGTGGTTCTGTATACTATGATTGTGGGGATCATGACACTCAATCATCGAGGACATGGATTACCTATCGGATGGGAAGAGATGTTGATTGGCATGATGACCTAGGGGACTGTGTATGCATGGGGCCATGCCTCTTCCCATGTTAAAATTTAAGTTGCACGATGTTCCCTACAGGGGGTGCACTCCATCAGTTGTGGGACTACATTATTTATGATCTGGGCCTAGGAGTACATTGTTGTGTTCTGACCTCTTGTTGGGAGACAACTTGGAGTAGGGATGCCTTACGTGCTCTTATATGGAGGAGTGGTCACAAACCAGAGTCAACAATTTCATATATTGGTGTCATGCCATAGATCTTCTTGCTTCATTTGTCTAGAGATCGTATTGGGATTGTCAGCCATGGGAGGATGACGAGGAGAATTTTCCCTATTGTCATCAGGCATGGCATCTGATTAGACAAACCGTATAGTCCCAACACATCATTGAGCGGTACCTTCTAGAGCGGCTACTTAGACAATTTGGGGAGCGACAAGGGATTCCCATTGGTACAATGAAGCTTGATAGGTCCTCGCGAGAGATCAATCAGTGGGGACAAAATATCAGTGTTGTTACAACAAAGTAGGACGTTGATGCCTTACATCCTATACAATGGGGTGTTAATGTAGAGGTTGTTGATGTTGGCATGACACTAGAGTATGATGCATGGTGGGTTGCACACAGGTCCGATCCCTTGACAGATCCAGATCAATTTTCCCCAATGGAGTGGAGGAGTAGAGGTCCACTTAGTAGGTTCAGGGAAAAAGGACAAGGGAGGGGAGGAGATGGAGGTAGAGGAGATGATGGCAAAGATGGCGACAATGGAGACAAAGGAGGGAGGGTCAAGCAAAGGAGAGTCAGAGGATAGAGTAGTTAGACATATTTCACCTATTAGGGAGGAGGTCGACCAAGAGGGTCCCTAAGTGGAGGCAGAGCAAGAGGTGGCCATGTAAGAGGCCAAGTAGGAGATGGGGGAAGGAGATGGGAGAGGAGGAGAGTAGTTCAAGAGGAGATTGTGATGGGGGAGGGCCTAGGTGAGGGGTATTACGATGTGTCAATTTTGGGGGCCATGGAGGAGGTGGAGGGAGACATAGCAGTGGACCCAAAAATCATAGATTTATAGGCACGACTTTAGGTTGTTGACACATGGGTCCAAAGCCTACAGGTTGAGGTGGATAGGCTCACTACTAAGAGGGACATGGCTATTATAGGCAGACAAAGGGTTGAGCAACACTGTCTAAATTTTATTTCGATTGTTAGTGAGCCTGTGGCTAAGCTAGGCCATCATCTTTTTCAGGTAGGTTAGGAGGCATGGTACTATAGGGACCTATATGAGCATTAGGTTCCATCGGTAGAGAGGGAACTAACCTATACGTAGACTCAGAGGCACAATCAGTCACACTCTCGTCGATCTCAGAGCAATGGGGGAGTCTCCCTACCTAGGCCTTCTTTGTATCATCGATCATCGAGATCATGGCATAGGGCTTCAGGATCACAGGACAAGTAGGATAAACAACCTTCACCAAGACCATCCCCATCAGGAGATATGGGCAGCTCTGGCTAGGGCTATTTATGATATGTATTAGACACATATTTTTTATCGAGCCAATGAGCTCCACTTTTGGGATTCATCGAGATATTATACTGTGACCCTATTACATATATATATATATATATATGTGTGTGTGTGTGTGTGTGTGTGTGAGAGAGAGAGAGAGAGAGAGAGAGAGAGAGAGAGAGAGAGAGAGAGAGAGAGAGATACATGATTTGGTGATGATTACATGATGCATGTTCCTATCTTATATGCATGTTTCTATGTGATATGGATTATGATTATATGATGTTATGCATTTATATAATTTATGAGATGATTCTACATGTTATGGTGCATTATGGATGTATGATGTATGGTTTATGCTTATGTATGATTATGAGATAATTCTATATGTTATGATGTATTATGGATGTACTTAATTTATATTGCTATGATGGATGCAAGATGTACATGATTTACTTTTATGTTTATGCGATCTATATGTAGGATGGCTCTATACATGGTTATGACATGTGATGCTTATATGGATGCACATATGATTCTTTATGATGGGATGCTATCTATGTTATTGTATTTTTTGATGCAATATGGATGACCTAATATGCTTATGATGCTTTTAATATGATTATATATGCATGATAATTTTGTGTGTCATAGGACACCATCAAGATGATTGCGGTAGGAAGATAGAAGAGGTGTGAGTGCGAAGAAGATGGATGTTAGTGTGGAGTTAGTTGAATGAAAGGGTTTGATATTCTTGCTTGATAAAAATATTAAGCTTGCATGATTATCATAATTGGGCGTTTAAACTATTGCAAACAAATAGTAAACATTATTTTATGACATAGACCAAGGTGTGCAATGTTATCCCTTTGAGAAAACAGACACTTAATAGACAAGGAATGTCATGACACATACTAGGCACCCAATTGTCTGAGTCTTTTTGTCAAGAAAAACTGAAAACAACAATAAAAAAATAAAAGAGGCCATGATCCATCATCGCTCCTCTAAATCCTTAAGATATCCTCGAGGCACACAACAACATGACCAAAGACAAATACAAAAGATAAGACCAATTAGACCAACAGAGTCAACAACCATTTAGATTGTTTTCTAGAAATATAGTGTTTTCTGATAGGATTGATAAGGTTGATTAATTAATTGATTGAATGATTGACTAACAAGATTGATTGATTGATTGGATAATTGATTGGTTGAATGATAGATTGATTAATTGACAATGCTTGGTTTCAGGAAAGGAAACATGTTGTATAAGACATCAAGTTTGGTTTCAACCATGCAACCACCTGTATAAGGCAAATGATAGGGTTGACAAATGAGAATGTCTAACTTCAGGAAGGACACATCCTATATAAGATAAATGATAGGATCAGGTTTGATTTCAAGAAAGAAGGCAAGTCATATAAGACATCGAGTCTAGTTTCGGCAATGCCATATCTTGTATAAGACCATTGATTGGGTAGATATTAGTGATTAGGAAATTGATCAATCTAGATTGAAGACTAATTGGATAGCTGGTATGTTGTTTTGTGACTTGGTTAAAGTTTAGATTATTGTTCGTGTATGATCAAAGTGTCATCCTTAGCAAGGACAACTTATTATAGGACAAATGATAATGGACCAAGATAGACCTGACAAACCCTAAGGGATTGACCTAGTGCTTTGGCGGCTCATCAAAGATGGTCTTGCCTAAATTATATACGTAGAGACATCACAGTTTGACTGTCTTTAACCATGGATAACTCATTATTATGATGTGAATCTTGATCGACTCAACTCAACAAAAACCCTAAAGGACTGACCTAGTGCCCCGGGGGCTCATCAATGATGGTCTTACCTACGTTATACATGCAAAGACATCAAAGTTTGACCAACTTTGACCATGGATAACTCATTGATGTGAATCATGATTGACTTGAATCAACAAAAACCCTAAAGGATTGACCTAATGCCTCGGGGGCTCATCAATGATGGCCTTGCCTACGTAACATGCACAGAGACATCATAGTTCGACCACTTGGACTGACACAGACTTTGACTCTGTTTTTGGAGTTTTTGATGTTTTACGATTGTTTTTTGGATTTTGATGTTTTAAAAGTTGATACGGTGTTTAGGATCCTATAAAGACGTAAGTCAAGGAATTGCCCCCAGTCAAGTATAGGACCAACTTATTATGGGTGAAAAGGTTGATGGATGCTAATGTATCATGGGTGGGTATGAAAAGTGTGTTAGAGTAATTGGACATTTACTTTATTAATTAAACAATATTTGTTTAATTATGTAAAGTTTCCTTTTAACTCTTTTTCACTTAAGCTAACATTAGGTACATAATAATTAACTACTTTATTAATTATTATTGTGCAAGCCTAGGGTTTTCATCTATATGTAGTTGAAAACTATCTTTTGTATCATTATTCATTTTACATTTTCAGGTGAATACATTGCTCCACATTCTTGAGCATTTCTTTTGTTGCTTCTCTTTGTTTCCCCTTGTAACAGGTTATTTGCTTGCAAAGATCTTTTGGACTTCTGTGGTGTTGTATCTTCTCAACTCCAACATGGTATCAGAGCTTTAGATTTGCAGCTGCTTGTTCTTGTTTTGAGATTTTGCATTGGAAGCAAATCTAGGGTTCTAAGTTTTTTTTGGGTGGATTCAACATACTCCATTTTTTGGGTTCACTTTAGGCTCAAATGGATAGTGCCATTGGATTCATAGCGCCCAAAAACCCCTAAATCGACTGTCAAATCGTCGGTTTTGGTTACAATCAATTCGGAAGGCAAAACTTTCTTTGCCCTAGGGCCGTACGGAGCAAAAAACGCACAAAAATAGGAATTTTTTTTTTTAAAAAACAAAAACATTTTTCACATATTTTGGCGGTCAATATTAAACCGGTCGCCGGGCCAGAAATTACTTCCTGTTACACCTGCTTTGCGCCAAGCAGCCACTAATTCGCCACGTTCGCCACCTACTTTGTTCGCTTCGAAGGCCACCGGCCGCGCCGCCCACGCGCCGCCACCTCCTACGCGCCCACCCCTGGTCCGCCATGTGCCCTAGGGCCGCCGAATTTTAAGCCCTTGAGGGCTATTTTTTTCTCTCCAACCCCTTATTATGTCATTTTTGGTCAAATGAGCATAACTTGGGCATCCTAGCTCCGTTTTTCGAACAAGAAGATGCGTTGGAAAGCTGAGAATGGCACCAATTTGATGGTATATAAATATTTTTTAATTTTTTTTTACCAGTCTGGATACTTTTTACCAGTCAAAGTGAGGTATTCTTTCTTCACTTCCGGGGTCATAGAAGATGCAAACGGACTCCGTTTTTCAAACTTGAATAGGCATTGGAAAACTCTCAACATGCTCTATTCAGTGATGTGATCTATTTTATCAGAATTTTCACTAGGTACATGAGAATTTGTCTTGAAGTATTTTTTGCTTATGCATTGCTTCTTTCTTCTCAGTTTGTACTAGGGTTTGGGTTTATCTTTTGTGGGGGGTGTTTTTTCTCTTGCTTTCTGTCATTTATATCAAAAAACCAGAACACCAAAACTCTCAAAAATACAAATCTTTCTGCATCTTCTATCTATTCTGAAAGATCACATAATAATAAAAAATACAAGCAGGTACAGGTGCAAGGTTTCATGGCAGACTCTTCAGTTGAGCTACTCACATCACATAACTATCACACTTGGAAGTCTCGTATGATGAGGCTACTCCGGTCACGAGGGTTATGGTCTTGTTTAGATGAGGTTCAGCCTCAGTTGCAGCGTCCTTTTGAGATTATGCAGCACATGAACAAGATGGATGAGGCTATGGGTTTGTTATGCATGCATGTTTCAGACAATCTTTTGTTTCACCTTGATGCTTTGCTCACTCCTCAAGCCATGTGGCTGAAGTTTGAGACACTTTTTGGGGCCCTTAATGAGTTCCGGGCATTACAGATTGAGGCAGAACTGACTTCATTGTTACCTGATTCATTTCCCACTATTGAGGATTTTTTGAACAAGTTCAAAACTATCCATACTATTTTACAGGGTTGTGCGAAGAACAAGACAGACATAGAGTGCATTTCCTTGATTCTTTCGAAGCTTCGTGGTCCATTTCAGATATTTGCTTCCTCCTTCTACTCCACCATGGATGGTTTGGGTGCCAGTTTTACCATGCCTTCTTTTGATTTATTTTGTGAGCGATTGTCTCGGGAATAGTCTCACCTTTCTCAGATGGATATGCTCTCAGGTTCAAAGAGCAAAGCATTGGTTGCTCAGTCACCGAAGGGGAAATAGAAGCATAAACCGAGGCCAAAGAAAGATTTTGCAGGTAGTGAGCATTCCTCCAAACCGCCTCCTAAGTCTGATTCTAAACCACCATTTAATCCAAAACATGGGAAATCTTCGAAGTCTGGTGAGTCTTCCTCCAAGACTAAGGAGAAATTAGGAGACACTTGCAGTTTTTGTTGCAAGCAAGGTCATCCAGTTTCTAGGTGTTGGAAACGATTAGAGGCTTTAGAGGAGGCCATGCAGCAGCAACACATCTCCTCACCACAGTCTTCTTCTTCTTCCACCACAAGGAAGGGTCATGCTCTCACTGCACGAGCATCGACCAATGGGTCCACTTGGATTTTAGACTCTGGTGCTTCTCACCATATGACTCACACTCAGCTGTCGGTCACTTCTCTTGCCTCTTGTGGTACTTCACAAATTGTAGTGGGTGACTCTTCACAGCTTTCCGTCTTGGGTTCAGGTTTTGTCTCTTTGGATGGAGGCACTCTACAGGATGTTTTGGTTGTTCCTGACATTTCGACTAACCTCTTGTCCATTTATCAGATTTGCCACACTGGCTCTGGTAAGACAATTGAGTTCTCACCACATGATGTGGTTATTCGGGACCTCCATGATTCTGATTTGGTTGTGGCTATTGGTAGTGTTGATACTGTATCTCGTCTTTACAGATTTGATGGATTTGCGCCTTCTGAGGGTACAGGTTCATCTCTTATAGCACATGCAGATTCAGTGAGTCAGCTTTGGCATGAGCGTTTGGGCCATGTCAATTACAGATATTTTCAGCAGATGAGTACACAGTCACTTGTTCTTGGTCTTCCACGGATTTCCTGCACTAACAGTGTTTGTCATAGTTGTGTGCTTGACAAGCATCACAGGGATCCCTTTCTAAAGGGAAGTACCACTCGTGCTTTGGCACCCTTGGAGTTGATTCATAGTGACCTCATGTCATTTTCCACTCCTTCTTTTTCAGGGGCCAAGTATGTACTCACATTCATTGATGACTTCTCCAGACGCACATGGTTGTACTTTCTTAAGTACAAGTCTGATGTCTTTGATTCCTTTCGTGTATTCAAGACATTTGTAGAGAAGCAGTCTGGTCTTTCTATTCGGCGGATACGTACAGATAATGGGGGGGAGTATGTGAATCAGGCCTTCAGAGATTTTTGCACTGAGCATGGTTTGCAGCATCAGTTTTCTGTTCTCTACACCCCTTAGCAGAATGGTATCGCTGAGCGAAAGAACAAGACTTTACGAGAGATGGCTAATTGTATGATTCAGTCCAGGTCCATGGATTCGTCCTTTTGGGCTGAGGCAGTCAATTGTGCCAACTATATTCAGAATCAGATGCCTCACAAGGCGATTCGACATATGATTCATGAGGAGGCTTGGTCTCATGACAAGCCTGATATTTCATCATTTTGAGTATTTGGTAGTGAGGCATGGGCTTTTATTCCTGATGCTCAGACGAGAGCTATGGAGCGGAAGAGTCGACCCCTCATATTTGTCAGCTACTGTGAGGATGTTAAGGCATACAGGTTGTTTGATCCTGATTCCAGAGAGGTCCTGTTTCGATGGGATGTTCAGTTTGATGAGCGCCTTCCTCCAGTTGATACCCTGTCTCCAGTGTCCACTTCACTACCTACTCCACCCACTACAGCTCTTCAGGATTATTTTGAGGATTCTGATGAGGATATTGATGATCCCCCATCTCCACCTCCACTTGCTCCACCTCAGAGGCCCAAATGGGCTCGCTTTACTATTGAGGCAGCAGGATCTATGGCCGGTGATCCTTCAGACACTTGTCGCACTCGTTCTCATACTACGGGTTCTAGTCTTTTGACTCATGCTCTTTCAGAGGATCCTCAGAGATTTTCAGAGGCGACAGGTCACCCTGAGTGGGATAGTCCCATGGAGGAGGAGTATTCTTCATTGATGAGGAATAATACATGGGATCTTTGTCCTCTTCCTAAGGGCAGAAAGATGGTTTGGTGCCGCTGGTTGTATCGCACCAAGTATGCTGTTGATGGTTCTATTGATAAGTACAAAGCACGTCTTGTTGTGAAGGGTTTCTCACAGGTTGAGGGTATTGATTACTCCGAGACATTTGCCCCTGTCGCCAAGATGAATCCCATTCACTTTGTATTATCATTTGCAGCTTCTAGAGGATGGCTCATTTTTCAGATGGATGTGAAGTGTGCCTTCTTACATGGTGACCTACAGGAGGAGATCTATATGTAGCAACCTCAGGGATTTGTTCATGATTCTTCTTTGGTTTGCAGATTTCAGCGTTCATTATATGGTCTCAAACAAGCCCCTCGGGCTTGGTATGAGAAGATGGGCTCTTTTTTGCTCTCCACTAGTTTCACTCGTTGTCATTCTGATCACACGGTCTATATTTAGCATCTTGAGGGTGAGATCCTGATTCTTGTGCTATATGTTGATGATCTTCTCATCACAGGTAGCTCATCCTCTATAATTCAAAATTCTCAGCTAGCCTTGGTGGAGCAGTTTTAGATGACAGATCTTGGCCTTTTGCACTATTTCCTTGGTCTTCAGGTGATTCAGTCTTCAGAGGGGATCTCCATTTACCAACAGAAGTATTCTTTTGATATGCTTCAGCGCTTTGGCATGCTTGATTGCAAGCTTGCCCCCACACCTTTTCAATCAAGGGTTGTTTTGACTACTACTTGCCCCACTCCTTCAGTAGATTCTACACTTTACAGGCAATTGGTTGGCAGTTTGTTGTACCTGACTCACACTTGTCCTGATCTTTCCTTTGCGGTTGGTCTTGTCTCTCGATTCTCACATGATCCTCATGAGAGTCATAGGCAAGCTGCCAAGTGTATTTTGAGGTACATTCAGGGCACCACTTCATATGGCATTCACTACACATTAGGGGATCCTCACATTGTTGGCTACACTGACGCAGATTGGGCTGGTGATGTCAATGATCGAAAGTCTACTTCTGGCTTTGTTTTTTGTCTTGGCTCTGGTCCTATCACATGGTCGTGCAAGAAGCAGACTGCTCATGCATTATCATCTACAGAGGTTGAGTACCGAGCTGCTGTGCTCGCTAGTCAGGAGATTTTATGGCTTTGTCAATTGATGACTGAGTTTGGTTTTCCTCCTGATAGTCCCACTATTCTTTGGGTGACAATCAGAGTGCTATACACATTTCGCGCAACCCGGTGGAGCATCAGCGGACGAAGCACATTGAGCTTCATATGCATTTCATCAGACAGTTGATTCAGGATGGTTCTCTCATCTTGGAGTATGTTCCCACTGCCGAGCAGGTTGCAGACATCTTCACGAAACCTTTTGCATCTCCGCGCTATCTTCAGTTGCGCTCTATGCTTGGGGTGAAGGAAGTTGTCCTTGGGGGGTCTTTATGAGGCCTTCCTTCCTTCATGTTTCTTTCAACATGTTGTTCTATCTCTTTTTGGAGAGGAGTTTTTCCCACTGGGTTTTCTCCTTTTCTCCATTTCATAGAGATTTCATTGTACTTGGGTACCTGATCTGGCCTTGTTGTCGGGACCCATTGTTTTTGCTTTCAGTAGCTTCTTCTAGGTTTTAGCTTCTCCCTATGTCTATCTTAAGGGGGGGTGTTAGAGTAATTGGACATTTACTTTATTAATTAAACAATATTTGTTTAATTACGTAAAGTTTCCTTTTAACTCTTTTTCACTTAAGCTAACATTAGGTACATAATAATTAATTACTTTATTAATTATTATTGTGCAAGCCTAGGGTTTTCCTTTTTTAGGGTTTTCATCTATATGTAGTTGAAAACTATCTTTTGTATCATTATTCATTTTACATTTTCAGGTGAATACATATCTCCACATTCTTGAGCATTTCTTTTGTTGCTTCTCTTTGTTTCTCCTTGTAACAGGTTATTTGCTTGCAAAGATCTTTTGGACTTCTGCGGTGTTGTATCTTCTCAACTCCAACAAAGTGTAGGATGTAAAATGTCAATAATTCTCAGGCCATGAGAAGGATGAAAAAGTTTTATTATGATAAGCGAAGGATGGGTGGACAGGGGTGGAAAACCAAATAGAATGATAATACACAATAGAGCAAAGGTTGACTACACATGGTGCCTAATTGTTAGGTTTTCACCATGGTACTTATCCAAAGCACCACTGAAGTGGTTTTCACTATTGGACGAATTATTTCTCCTTACTATTTTTTTTATTATATATATATATATATATATTGGTGTTACCAAGACACTTGTTTGCTATATTTTCATCAAGGTGATGATTTTTGATTTTTTGATTTTTTTATATTTTGACTTTTGATGGAATTCTCTAAAAGCTAGGTATAGTACTTGTGAAGGTGCATGTTGTTGATAGGCTCGGGTAATGGTTCATCTTCAAGAGTAGAAAGTTGATAAGCACCAAATCCATATATTGTTGTTATGATGTAAGGACCTAAACAATTAGGCTCAAACTTTCCAACCTTTTCTTGATCCATCTGAATCTTAGGATTCTTTTTTAAAACCAAGTCACCAATGTCAAACTGTCTGACTTGAAATTTCTCATTATATCAGCGATCAAGACGGTTCTACTATGCCAGTAAATGGGCTAAGGAATTATGTCTCTTCTCATCCAATAGCTCTAGCTCATACAAATGGGGTATACGATACTCTTTTTCATCAATAAACTGTTGCATAGACACCCTTAAGGATGGTAACTTGACCTCAATGGAAGAATGGCTTTAGATCCAAAGATGAGGTTATATGGAGTGGCTCATGTGGGAGTGTGGATTCTAGTACAATAGGCCCATAATACAGGATTGAGTTGGATGTGTCAGTCATGGCCAGTGGCATCGACAGTCTTCTTTAAGATTTAAGGATGGTCTTATTAGATGCCTCTACTTGACCATTGCCCTAGGTGTAGTATGGAGTTGTGAAATGATGTTGTATATGGAATCTCTCGCATAATTCATGGACATCCTGATTTTTAAAGGGACGACCATTTTTTGTAACGTTGGATTGAGAAACACCATATCAACATATGATGTAGTTAAGTATGAACATGGATATTTTCTTATCAGTGATGTAGGTCATCGGAATGGCTTCAATGCATTTACTGAAGTACTTGGTTGCAATTAGGATAAATTTATGACCATTAGCAGCAGCAGGGTGAATCTTTCCCACAAGGTCAAATCCCCATTAAGATAATGGCCAAGGTGATGTAAGTGGATGAAGTTCCTGAGCAAGTGCATGTACAAGATCTCCATGTATCTGACATTAGTGAAATTTCTTCACAAAGTAGTAAGTGCCATATTCCATAGTAGGCCAATAGTATCCTATCCACATAAGCTTCTTTGTTAGAGTAGGACCAACAAAGTGATCTTCGCATATACTGTTGTGTACCTCTTGTAAGGCTATTTATGCTTAATTTGAATTGATACATCTTAGGAGGGTGCTATCTAGGCTACGATGGTAAACAGTATCGCCGATGATGACATATTTGGATGCTTTTCAAATAAATTTCTTGTGTTGGCTAGTGGACAAGTCAGGAGGGATAATCTAGTCATGTAGGTAGTTATAAAAGTCTTTGTACCAAGGAGATTCAAGACCAACAAGTTCACACACAAGTTCAAATTTAGGGACCTCAAATGTAGGGATCAACAATTGTTCCACCAAGAACTCATATAGTGAGGTATTGTTAAGAATATCCAAGAGAGATCCAATGGTTTCCATTGCATCAACTGCTTTGTTTTGAATCCTTAGAATTTTCTTAAAAGTAATAGCATTGAAGTACAACTTAAAATTATCGACCATGCATTTGTAAGGAGTGAGCTTCTCATCTTTTGTATCATAGTCATCATTAGCCTGATAGATAACCAATTGGGAGTCACCATAGACTTGAAGATCCTTGATTTTCTATTTGATAGCCATTCAAATTCCTATCAACAATGCTTCATATTTAACCATGTTATTTGTGCATGAGAATGCTATTCTATATGACTTAGGTATTGAGTCCCCTTGAGGTGTGACAAAAATAATACCAACTCGTGAACCATGATTTGTATAGGACCCATCAAAGTACAATTTCCATGTCATAGGAGTTTTTATTGTGAAGATGGATTCTTTAGGAAAGTCAGATACTAGATGATGATTTGCTATCATTAGCACGTTTGTAAGTTGATCAACTATCACTTGTTCTTTTATTTCCTCACGAACAACATATTCATGCCATATTCACTCAAGATCATGAGCCACTTTGCTAGCTGGCCTGTTAAAGTTGCTTTGCTCAATAGATATTTCAAAAGATCAATCTTAGCTACCAATTTTATTTTATGGTTTAGCATATGGTGTCTAAGATTCTGTGTGGTGAAAACAAATGCAAGGCATGCTCGTTCAATGGGAATGTGGTTAAGATCATATCCTACAAGAGTACAACTAATATTAGATAGCTCTCTCCTTTCATTGTCATTTTGTGCTAGCATTGTCCCTAGTGTTGATGTTGTGGTTGATAAATATAAAATGAGTCAGCCATCAATAAGAGGCATAAGTACTAGAGGACTCAATAGATAATCATTTATTTTTTGAAATGAATCTTGACAATGTTCAGTCCATATGAATGGGACCGACTTGCATAGCAAGTGTTGAAATGGATGACATTTTCTCCCTTGTAAAGTTTGTAACTGACTTATGTTGGTTGGTGGAGACATATCCATAATTTCTTTTACTTTTGCAAGATCAGCTTCAACACCTCTACGAGAGACAATATATCCCAAGAGTTTGCCTAATTAGACTCCAAAAACATATTTCTTTGGATTTAGTTTGACCTTATACTCTTCTAGCCTTCTAAAAATCTTGTCTAATACTGCTAGATGACCATTTTTTGTTAAGGATTTTGCCAATAAGTCGTCAACATAGTCTTTCATGAGTGTATGCATATAATCATGAAAGATGGTGGTCATAGCTCTCTGATACGTTGTTGCGACATTCTTAAGATCAAATGGCATAACATTCCAACAAAAGATACCCCAAGCATAGGTGAAAGTTGTTTTATGTTGATCCTCAGGGGCAATTTTGATCTGATTATACTTGAAAAAACCATCCATAAGTGATACCATCTCATATCCCATTGTGAGGTCTACTATGATGTCAATATTAGGCAATAATAAATCATCTTTAGGACAAGCTTTGTTTAGATATCTAAAATTTGTGCACACTCTGATTCCACCAATTGGTTTAGTGACAAAAACAAGACTTGATATACATTCTGCATAGTTTATGGGCCGAATAAAACCAACATTCAAAAGTTTCAACTCAACCTTTACTAGGAGCGTGATCTATGGGTGCATTTTCCTCAATTTTTGCTTGACAAGCTTAGCATTTGGAATCAATGGTAGAACAAGTTTGGGGTCCAACCCAAGAATATCAACATATGACCACACAAAATTGATTTGTCTCTCCGTAAAGAATGTAGTGAACTCTGGTTTTTCTTCAATGGTCAAAGATGCTACAAGTTGAATGACTCTAGGATTATCCTTTGACCCAAGATTGAAGTCTTCTGATTCTTTGACAAGAAATGATGATCTATCTCGATCAATGGGGAGGTTGTCCAACCCTCCATCCTTAGGCGCCTCAAAGAGGTTTTCACCTTCAGATATGTCCTTTATTTTTACTTTTTCTTGGTCTAAAGGTGCCTTTTGGTTTTCACCTGAAGACCTATTCTTTTTATTTTTCTCATTTTTCTCATTTTTGTGACTAGAGGGAGGAGAAAACTCTCCAAAGTATGTTGCATTGTCAAGCTCTACGATGAAACCAACCTTATGATCCCCACTTGGTATTCCTTCTCGAAGTCCCATGAACTCGGTGATTGCTTCATCGTTCTTAAAAAAGTGTCTAAACTCAGTGGTCCTTGTTGATCCCAATCTATTAGTTGGAGGTAAATGAGGGGTAAGCCATCATCGATATCGTCAAGGGTCAGTGAGTAGGTAGATATGGTGAAAATAAAGGTATTATTAGGATCCCAAAAGGAATCAATCGGGATATTGTTGTCTATGATATTGGTCGAGGAGGAGGATAAGTAAAACTCTTGAAAGATATCAACTAGGTCATATTCACTGGATGTGCAGGAATCCCATTCCCACTCATTAGAGTCAGTTTCGGTATAGTATTATGTAGATGTCTTGATTTTATTTGAACCATTAATGTTCTCACTCGAAAGCAACTTAGTACTAGGAGGACTCAATTTTGATAGTGCATACACTAGCCCAATGTTCTTTGGTAATCCAGAAAGCAACATCAGTTCTATCATTCCATGTTTATTTAGACCAAGACCACTATGTCCATCATATCCTTATTGCTTCATGATTTGGAACCCTTTTGGATAATGCTCAATTGGTAACTACTTAGGCTCAATATCTTCTTCATATTTTATAAATCCATGTAGAAATATCCCCGCCTTTATACTCTTTTCTCAATTCTCCCCACTTAGTGAAAGTAGTGGGAAGGTTATGGATGACGATTTTAGGATCTTTTTTAATCGGGTGAGGTTTTCCATAAGAATTTGGTGATGTAGGAAACTTTCCAACACAAAATAGGCTCTCCATGTTATATTCTCCACATTCCTTGTCATGGATTTGGACCTTGGATTTGGAAGGTGTGGTGAATGGAGTGGATGATTTGAACAAGGCAGATGGATCGATATAATGTGATGAGGTAGAGGATGAAGCTTCTCGATTAATATGCACCTAATATTCAGTAGTCCCTCTCAGATTATTGCAATATTGGAAGGGATCAAAATCACCTGGTATGATAATTTTGATGCCATTGTGGAGAAACTTCAAGCATTAGTGTTATGTGGAAGGTATAACTCTCATGAATCCATAGGCAACCAAGGAGGAGATTATATGGTAAGTCCATATCCAAGACTTGGAATATTATTTCTGAGTACAAGGCCCAACCCTCACGAGAAGTGTGATTAATCCTTTATAGGAGTGCTTAGCATCATCATAAGCCTTTATACAATTTTTTTGAGATTCATCTATACAAGCCTCAGAGAATCCCAATTCCATGACCAATTTAGTGTGCATATATTCAGACTTGCTCCATCGTCTACCAAGACTCGTTTGATTTTATGTTTATTAATGTAGACTTCTAGGTGCAAAGGATAGTTATGATTTGGTTTATGCATGGAAAGATCTTGTTCGAAGAATGTGACATGGTGGGGTGTAGCTAAGTATCCTACCATGGATTGAAATTTATTGACATTTAGGTTAGTGGGCACAAATGTATCTTGCAAGGCTTTTTCCAGAATGGCCTTATTCTCATGGGATATGTGAAGCAACTCAAGAATGGATATTTGTGTAGGAGTATCTCCTAGATGATCCAAGAGGTTATATTGATTTTTTGGCTATAGATTAGGAGTGGCCCCTTATAGGGTCACCTTAGCTCTATGGGTGGTAATTGCACATCTTGAAATTTTATTAATGGTGATCGTAGCACCATGATTATCAAGGGATCGAATGTGATTAATGGTATAGTCATGCACAATGTTGTTATAATTAGCATTGTTATTGTTCCCTGAACTAGAGGCCTTCCCTTTTCCATGGTCTTGCAAGGGAGTTTTGAATATGGTGTGATCAACATTGGTCTTACCTTGTGAACTGTCCACTATTATATCACCTTGTTCAATAAGGTCTTGGATAAGGTTCTTGAGTGTCCAACATGACGATGTTTTATGTCCTTTGCCTCAATGGTATTCACATAATTCATTTTTGTTCCACTAATTTGGTTTAGTGAATGTTGGTTGATATGTTTTAATGTCGAGAAGTTGAATGATGTTTGATTGTAAAATTTTCTTCAAAATTGACTTAATGGGTTCCCTAAGGGTGTGTATGTTCTTTTGGGCATGTTCACTTGTGAGGGACCTCTGCGTTGTTGATTATTTTGGACCACATTCATTATATGATCATGGCTAGGTGTTGGAGTATTTGATATGGATGGACCTTTAAGGTGATTGGCAGGGTGGCCTTTGTTTACAACTTTAGCATCAACTACCCCATCATTGGTGACATTCTTATTTTGAGACCAAAATTTTCCTTTGTCACTAGGAACATTTGGGGTTTCTTTGAAAATTTTGACTAGTCCTTTTGCCACAAGAGCTTTCTCAATAAAGACCCTTATTTCAATGACATCCTAAAAGGTGGTACAACATTGGATTTGAAGTTGAATCATCAAATTCTATGTTAAGGATTTCTATAAAAATGGGAACCAACTATTTTTCAGGTATGTGGCAAGGAAATTTGCTAGAAATGTTTCTCCATCTTTGATAGAATTATGTGACTCCCCCTCTTTTTGTTTGGTTGTGCACAATTTTTCTAGTGTCATGTCACTTTCTATGTTATAGGAAAAGTGTGTAATGAACCTGTCATCCAATTCACCCCATGTTCGTAACTAGGAGAAAGGTGTGTAAACCATTCTAGAGCCTGACCTGAAAGGCTTTGTAGAAATAGTCTCATCAAATATGTGGGCTCAAAAGCAATGTCCATACATGTGTTAAAATCACATATTTGTTCCACTGGATCCCCTTTCCCTTGGTACTTGTTAAAGTTTGGAGCATTAAAGTGTGGGGGAAAGGTGGCATGTATATGCTTCTATCAAAAGGATAAGGACACAATTCCTCCATAGAATAAGTCTTCTTGGTTGTCTCCAATTGTGTGTTTCCATTTGTTGTCGTATTGCTTGCATATGTTGCATTAAGGCATCCATGAGGGATGGTGTCATGCTGGGTTGACTTTACATAAGGGGATTGGTATTGGTATAAGAATGTTGAGATGATTATATGATGATTTTGACACCAATGTGTGATTTGGATTGGCACTCTATTGCAAAGGATTTTGAATACCTTGTTGATAGTGGGGTGCAAACATGGTATTGGTGTTTGGTGTGACATGTTGCGATGGAAGGAGGTTAGTGTTCAAGTTGGTCCTAAAGGCCATTGTGGTATTAAGTGTAGTGTTGATCATTTGGGTTTGCACTCTAGGTGTGATAATGCGAATCCTTCTTGTTTTGTTTGGTGGGTTTTGATTTGCATTGATTAATGATGAAGTGTTTTGAGTGCCAAATGGGTTCGCAAAATTCATACTCATGGAACTAGAGGATGAAGCAAATGGGCTACCAAATGTGAGAGTTGGACCTTGGGATGTGACATGTTCTCTCTTGGCTCCAAATATTGAGGATTGGGGATGTGTGTAGTTGTTGCATATGTGTTGTTGAGCTCCAAGTGGTAAACTAGTGAACATTTGCTATGAAAAGGGTTGACCTATGAGAATGTATTTTGATTAGGACCTTGGGTTTGTGTTTGTGTTACTCTCTCTACAATCGTGGAAGTGTCAAAATCAAAGGGGAGTTTTGCACCTTTCTTGGAAAGTGCAAGAAAGTACTTATTAGTATTTGCATTGACTAGCTCCTCTATACATACGCACTATCCTAGGGTCTTGTGAAGCTTCTTAAATTTCTTCGAGGGTTTGACCTTTGTTGACTTCACCTAATGTTAGATTGGAAAATGGATTTGGGGTTTCCCCTTGTGATGTTTGAGGATATTTTGAGTTTGACCCAAAGTCCATGTTGCTAGTTGGATTAAAATAGGGGTCATTTGAGGATTCCATGTCCTTTCTCTTCCTTTGTGACCTTGTTTGGACCATATAAGACTTGCAACCTAAGGATGACAATGCAAGGTGATAATGCAAGATGAGATATGAGACTACATTATACTTTTGGGATTTTTGGAGATATAAGGATGCTAAATGTTAATGCACCTAGGACCAAGATTTGAAATGCAAGGATTATAGTGACTCTATTACCAAAGAATATGATATGCAAAAATACTAAATGAGACTATAACCAAAGTTATGATATGGGATTAAGACTAAGGGATTTTGAATGAGACTAAAGATATGTACCTTTAAGAACTAAGAAAAGGATGCTAAACAAGCTATGACAACTCAAGGTAACAAACCAGATTGTCAAGACCTTAAAAGGACAAATGTTAAAATGATGATGATTTGACAAAGTGAGTCTAAACTAGACATGAGTTTGAGACCCAACTTGGATGATGATGATTTATAGATAAAGGTACAAGGTCAAAGACAATCTATATATGTGACAATGAACTAATCAAAGACATGCTAAGCTCCCTAGTTTAAAATTTGAAAGGTGCATATGGCTAAGAATGACCTAGGACTAACTAAGCAATGCAAGAATGACAATATAGTCTAACTAAGCAATACAAGCTAACCTAGGTGAATGCAATGTAATGGATTGATTTAACTGAGAAATTCTATGATAAAAAAGTATGGTCACTATCAAAGTGTGATTAGGACTGAGATTAGATGAAAATTTTCCCAAAATTTGAAGAATTGGCAATTACAGTTCACTGTCTCACAAATGCGGCTTACTATTTTATCAAATGCAGCTTACTTTTTCATAGATGTAGTGCACTATTATTGTCAAATATGGTTCGTTGTTTAACAAATGCAGTGTAAAGTCTATTGGCTTCAATTTGAATGTTTTGAGTGCTTTTTCATTTTAGGCAATTTTGGAAATGTGGTTGAAGACACAACAAATACTTAAAAAACAAATTTTGGCCATTGATTTTCCAAATTCTTACGCAAATAGTGTATGTTCATAGGCCAAATTTAGCCCAATTTCTACTGGTCTCATCACAAATTTAAAACACTTCAAACACTTCTTAATCTTAAGGTCAAAGCCAATGGTAGCAATCTCAAGCCCACAACTTAGAATCTCCTTCGACTCAAATGTAGGAACACCTAAATAGGTGTATACACTCTTGTCTTTGCGAGAGAGGATAGGTAAGGGCCTCCAAGATTGGAAGGATGACACAATCACACTCTCCATGGAAAGCTACGCATAGCTTATGCTAAGCCAAGGATTTGTGTCTCATCTCAAGGGAGCCATATGGTGAGTAACTTCAAGGCGCAGTGCACATCCCTTTCACTAAGAATGATACCAAAAAATCAATCAATAGGGTGGGCCTCTAAAAGAAGGTTTTTAGTCACTACTCGGGGACTTAACGCATTGCTAGCACCCAACAAGCCACTTAAGGCTTTAACCAACCCTACTTGGGGCCCTAAATACCTCACATGAATTTGGGTAGCTCCCATTTTAGATTGGCACTGTCAGTAAGGTACTCACTAGTTAGACTTTGGCTTTCACCTTAATCATTTATATAGTGGTCTGAGGGAAAAACTACTTTGGGTTGTACCCCTTGGAGTGATCACTTCTCCAAATGCAGGTCGTGCCCTTCTACAAAAATAAAAAATAAGATGTAGTGATTTCTCCTACACCTAAGATCCATGAAGGCAAGGGGAGAGGATACTTTCACCAACACCTTAGGGTTCTACAACAAAATATGCAAATGCACCAAACACAAAAGACATTGATTCATTTTAAAACCAAAATCCAAATGTTCCTACTTAAAAATTGAAGACACACAAAATCTTGCAAGAACATGAATTAGTATTTTTTATAGTATTGTCCTCTCCAATCAATCGCCATACATTGCAAACAAGGTATCAGTAACACCAAAAACCTCCTAGCCTAATGCATGCAAAAGGAAGCAACTATTTTTTTTTTAATTTAAATCATTTTACCCAAAATAGCCAATTACATCATTTTATCTCATCCAGATGTGGTGAACTAGATGGAAACTGCAACGAACGAGATAGAGACTGCGACTCGTTGTCATGCAGATGTGTCGCAATGTTTAAAAAATGCAACGTGCAACCTGAACCTACAAAAACAAGAAAATTTAGAAAAAAGTATAGAAAATAAGATGATAAACATAATGCAAGGAGTCTACCAAAATATCGAAATAAAACTAGGAACTAGAAAAATGACAAAAAACCACAAAATATAATTTTTGCCTAAAACAAACAAATGTGGCGTTGACATCACTTTGTCAATCAGATGTGTCATATTGTCTCATGAATGCATTGCACTAGATCTCACAAATGTGTCGTATGGACCTGTAAACTCAAAAAACTCACAAATTTCTTAAAATTTTGTTAGTTTCATGTGGGGTTCAACAATGTAGGATAGGGTTAAAATCGAGTGCAAAGGTAAAGATCAATAGTAGCAACCACAACTACTTAAAATCCAAACCCAAAAGAACCAAATCCATAAAAGAAAGCACAAATAGCAATAACAAAGCAAATAACAAAGAAATATACCAAAATTTCCATGTTATGGTTGAATTATCTTCCTTGCATCTCCTCCATTTTTTTCTTGTCTGCAAGTGAGATTCAAGTGATAGTGATAGCAAGAATATCAGAGATTGTGGTTGTAAGGTTGGAATGATGGAGACAAATCTCTTTTATAGAAAAGTCATTTGAATGGATGGTTAAGATTGAAAGCCAATCTGATATGAAGATCAACGGACAATGTTGCTTTCACAACGAAGAGATAGGGTTAGGGTCAAAATAGGGCTTGTTAAGGATGGACGGTGGAGATTAAAAAAAGAATGTGACATTATCAAGGGTTGAGGTTCAAAAGATGAATTGAAGGGAAATGGAGCAAATTAAATAATCATAAGATTATTATCATAAGATTATTTAATTTGAGAGGGAATGTGAACAATTAAATAATAAAAGTGGTTATTTAATTGTAGAAGAACGGGAAAATGAGATTTTAATTAAAACAATTAGAAGCAATCATTTAATTAAAAATGGAGGAAAGGGGATAACCTATTAAATAATTAAATTAATTATTTAATAATAAAGAAAAAATGTTAAATGAATAGCTAAATAATTAAAATAACTATTTAACCATAGAAGGAAGAAACAAAGAATGTAATTAAATAAATAGAATTTTATTTAATTATAGTGAGAAAAGGGACATTATTGACGTAATTAAATAAATGTTAATTTATTTAATTAATTGAAAAAAGAATAAAGAAGAAGAAATTAATTAATTAAATAATTAAAATTATTTAATTAATAGAAGAACATGAAAATGAGATTTTAATTAAAACGATTAGAAGCAATCATTTAATTAAAAATGGAGGAATGGGGATAACCTATTAAATAATTAAATTAATTATTTAATAATTGAGAAAAAAGGTTAAACAAATAGCTAAATAATTAAAATAATTATTTAACCATAGAAGGAAGAAACAAAGAATGAATAATTAAATAAATAGGATTTTATTTAATTATAGCGAGAAAAGGGACATTAATGCCGTAATTAAATAAATGTTAATTTATTTGATTGATTGAAAAAAGAATAAAGAAGAAGAAATAAATTAATTAAATAATTGAAATTATTTAATTAATAGAAGAATATGACTTTAGAAAATAATAAAATTATTTAATTATACAAGGAAGAAGGGAAATCAATAGGAAAAATGGTGCTCATAGGCTTAGGACATTTCCAGTGTCTTAAGTGACAATTTGGTGTCCTGGTTGAGTAAGAAACAAGAATTAGTTTCTTTATCTACAACAGAAGCAGAATACATTGCTGCAACATCTTGCTACACTGAGGTGCTTTGGATGAAGCAGAATTTGAAGGAAATAAAGAATGAGTTTGAAGACCCTATCATTATGCTTTACGATAACACGAGTGTAATAAATATTTCAAATAATCTGGCGATGCACTCAAGAACGAAACACATTGCAATCAAGTATCATTTCTTGAGGGAGAAGGTCGTAGAGAAGGAAGTAAGATTGGAATATTTTGATAGAAAGGTGCAAGTTGCAGATATAAAGCCACTTCCTAAGGAGACATTTGAGTTTCTCAACAAAATTTGGGAGTTGTTTCTCTCTCCTCTTGAATCAAGAGGAAGCACAAGGTGAGGGGGAGCTTGGTGTAATGTCCAAAATTTCATACAAAGAAAAACAACTCAAGATTATTTTTTTGTTTAAAGTTCAGCATAAACCCACTAATGAGCACCAACCATGCTTAAACATGGTATATAACATATATACGCATCAAACGAGTTGCTTGTATAATGTGTTTGAAGACATGATGCTCACGAGCCGAGGGAGAGGGTTATTGAACAAGTGGGTGTGCAAAGACCATCATGCACACCCTCATACTATGATGAGGAAGGCCTAGTTTTTTTATAAAAAAATTATCATATGAGTAAACATTTTTTTTTTTGACTGGGAATTATTGTTAATGGTGTTAACACCAATGACACCCGATAGCCTCAACCTATAGATTTCTAATTCAATCCAAAGTTAAGGTGTTAATACCAAGTATAAATATGGTTCCCATAATCCTCCATGTCATATTAAGAACGATCCTCAATATCTATGCTACTTATGGCACCATTATTAACAATACTATATAATACCAAGGTCATGTAAACACTAATACCATTCCCGATACTAATATTGTTAGATGTGTATATATATGACTATCGAGAGAACTATAATTTAATAGTCAAACCAAATCTCATGAAGAGACACTCATTAACCAAATTGTTGCTTGACATTTGTATTAGTACAATTCTTAATATTACCACTGTCTTCATTACTAAATTTATTATCGATGCTCTTAATATTACTAATAAGATAGTTATAGTTACTAATATTTCCTCTTCTTCTTTTTGTTTAAGAATATGATAAATAATTAATATTTTATTTAATTGCTTCACTATTATTTATTTATTTATTTATTTGAATTCTTTTATAGAAAGATAAATAACCACTTATTTACCTATATATTTTATTTACTTTAAGAAGTAATTTAAAATCATAATAAAAAAGATTATTCTATACCACTACACATATTATTTCTTATATATATACTTTTATGCATATAACTTTACAAGAAGAAAGGAAATAAAAAATAAACAAAAGGAGATTCGCTCTTCCTTTATTAACTAAACTTTATCTTTACTCATACTCTTACTTAAATTAATATGATCTTTTCTTAAAGGAGAGAGAATATAATCTCTTTTCTTTTACTGCTTGAGAATTATGTAGAATTCTCTTAAAAGCTTAAAATGTTATGGAGGGTAGAATTCTCTTAAAAGCTTAAAACGTTATGGAGGGAAAAACCCCATACACAATGCTAAACTCCTCGTCATTAATCTATCTTATTATTTTCACTTATTTCAACCTTCAAGGAAAGCTAAATCTAGCCACGCCAGCCAAAACTAGTACTAATACATTTTTTATTTTTATTTTTCATCGGTTAAGTTCACTATTACCAGATTTATAATATTATTCGAATAGCCATATACAATGTAATTTACAGTAATATTTCTGAGCATCCATGTTAATGTTTTCTGAGTGTATGTGCTACTTTCAGGTGCATAAGTAGCATTATATTAATTACGAGAATTTTAACAAAGGTTACATGACCTATTATGGTCCTCTATAAATTATTATTTGGATGCCTTATACTGATTGCAGACTTGGCTTTGTTACTTCACATAAGTCTGTATGTTGCACTTGCGTGTATTAGACGTACTGGTAATGCATGAAAAAGTCGTAGAGATGGGGCAGCGTGATGCCAGTTGTACATTATTCAATGGAATTTTTCGATGCGAGTTGATAGGGACCTGCCCTTACTTTGCTTGGTTTCTTTTTTTTTTTTAAAGCATTCCTTCATCTGCACTGTGTCGACATTCAACTGCATGAAGCGGATCTGCCATTTGCTCGTTGGATGTTGAGGATCTTGTTATACTTGTATCATACTTATCTACATTCAGATACTCATTTTATCTTTAAAACAATACAAGGTTCAAAATTTTAGGGACAATCATATCATTTGAAGTCCCATCTCCATTCACATACAACGATAACAACTGAACTAACATCACACACATGGTAGGGTACGTTAAGATTAAAATATACCTGAGAATGGATGGGACTTCTCATGGCTAGAGTCAACGATGAAGGAGAGTAACTAAAGTTTTTGGGATATGCTTTTGTACGTAGAAGAAGATCTAGCCGCGCCCCAGAGTTTTCCAACTCACACAGCAGACATGGTATTTACTTCAGCATTTCAGATTGGCTTATTAGTTTTACGGTGTGAAGAGATTTTTCTGAACCAATCCTTTTGGTGTATCTCTATCATCAATGTTGGATTCAGTTGATTGTGCCTACGTTGTTGCACGTCTTATGGCAGTAAAATAAATCACCGTGTTCGATATTAATAATATTATAATGCGTCCAGTTTTTTATTAATAGTTTTGATGGGATGTTTGCAAGCATTGACGTGATGAGGGACTAAGGCAACAACTCAGAACAAGAGAAGAGGCATCTGACGAAGGAGATGCTAGGGAGCACATATTTACTGCTGCAACCATGTTTTTTAAATTTTATTTATTTCTTTCTTTATACTCTTTTGTGTGATATTCATCCCTAAATTGACAGTGCCCAACATATTTTCACCTGATGTTTCATGGGTTTAGGGAGAAAAGCAGTAAGGTTACATGGCGATTGGAATGGAATAGTCTTAGGTCACCGCTATTGCCTGTTAATTTGCATGCCACGGCCTGGGCATATATACATAAAAATTTGATCAAAAGTTGCCTCTGCCAATGAGTTCCTGTAATATCTAATTATTTACCCCACTATTTTCAAATTTAGTCTCAATCTTAAGCATAAATCTCTTTGAGATTAAATATGATCTTGGTATAAATATTTACCCTTGCCTCTCTTAAGAAAATTCTGAGTTCCATTTTAAGGCTTAGCTGTGACCCATGGAGCTCCATCTTATTTATTGGTACGCAGGTGATATGTATCAAACGACTGAAGTAATATTTGTGACTTAGTATACTACGGACAGATATATAAAAGAAATTCTTCCATTGAGGTCTATACCCTTAAGAATTTTACTTTCAGTGGCCAATGTAAGGATTTATCTTCCCATGGTTATTATATAATAATGTAGAATGACATTTTACGCAGTAATTTAATATCTATGCCAAGATATCTACATTCAGCTATGTATAATTCCTTACACCTTTTTTCACTTTCTGATATAAAATAACACTCAGAGTTATATAAATCCAGTAATAGCTTATTTACCGTTTTTTTTTATATATAGACTTACGTTTGCAGCCAAAATAAATTGAAACAAATGAAGATGCATACTTTTATACTTCATATTGGTATTCCGAATTGAATTTTGTTTCTTTATTCTACAACAACAATATCATAACTTCTATTTTTCTATTCATTTATGTTTTACACTACCGAAACTAGAACTTACATCTGTTATTAGCTACTGCTTTATTTAGAGCAAAATACGCATCCATATTCTAAAAGATGTGACCTTTAATTTTCAGAATAATCCCCTTTATTTTTCTTATAAGGTAATTATATGTTCATAGAACAAGGAAGGTGACATTTACAAATCAACAACATTAAATCTGCAAATACCCATTTATGTTTCTCAACAGAATGTATCATACTCCCTTAAGCAAATGATTCAAAAGTAGGAACTTCATTTTCAGACTAATATTCATTCTACCAAAAATAAAATGCGTATTATCTCAAATAAAAAAGGGAAAGCAATTGATATAATGAGTGTTCTTTTGACCTAAGATATAGAGAGTTACAATATCATGCAAAACATACATTACTTCACATATATACACTTTTTCCCCACCTCTACCGATAGAGGCAGTTACATTTTAGTGAGGTTATCTTTACCTCATAGGCATAATGATATGACAAAATAGGTACTTCTTTCCAAGACTTGAAGGATCCTCATAACTTTCTCCAACCTACACAAAGCTCAAATATTTTCTCCATGGCCAAGGTAGTGCTCACCTCCCAACCTTTGGTTGGAAAACCAACCACCCTCGAGCTAGGAGGCAACTATGGGAACTGGGTACAAACAGAACCAAGCAAAACAATATTTACGCTCATATGATGCACACAAAATTATTTTCACACCCACCCAAGGGATTTTCACATTACTTTAGGATTCCATCAAGAATCCAAAGTGGGGAATGGAGGGTGGACTACGCACTCCATATGAGGACTCATAATAATAGCAACAAGAACAAGTCAATATCATACTCCCATCATTTCACATGCAACCCTTCTTTTAATATCTCCTCTTTCTCCAAAACACATACCACCAAAACCATTTCTACCATTTTACAATTACATATGGGTACTCATACACTTTTGAGCCTCTCCTCTCAAGGAGGGATTATACTTCCCCATGGAGGTTCCTACTCCATACCATCCCCAACAAGGGATGCTCTACCCAAATTTTGGGTGAGCCTATCCCTATACAACCATTTTCCCATCTCACTAACCACATTCAACGACACAAGAAAACAAGCACCAAAATCATTTTGAAATAAACATACAAGCAAAACACAAGAGATAAAATACCAAGCACATTTTTACATACACATATAATCTTTCGAAGAAAACATAAGGAAACAGAAAAAGTGATGAACCTACCTCAAAACCAAGCTTAGGGAAGGATGAGTTGAGGATCCACACAACTCCACTTCTTCCAAGTTTTTGCTTCAATCTCCTCAACCCCCAAAATTCAACCAAAATCAAGAATGCAAAAACAATCTCATAACCCTTGTTTCGAGTTTGTTTTATAGGAACTTAAGTTTGAATTCCTTTGAATAGGGAGCTGACATTTGCCACCCTCCCATTGACTCTTCCAGGCACACTCACCCATGTGTGCTCACACATGTGTGAGATTTTGGGAGCCTTCCAAGGCAACTTGGAGAAGTGGGAATGGAAAGAGACTAGTCCATATCCCACTTCCCAAAACCTTATTTTCGTCAAAGCTCTTAAAGGTTTCAAAATGAGTGCCCAATCTTGAGATTGACCCAATATGTTGAGCTATAAAGGTACCTAACCCATAGGTACCTTCCCTAGGGACCTTAAACCCATAAAAACACATAAAAAATATCACTTTTCAATCTCCAAAAGGTGTCTAAAAGTTAAAATCCGAGTTTGTCCACTTGGATGGACAACTCATCTCCTAGATGGAATGACATGGCAATAAAAATCAACTTACTAACATTCACACTTTACATCACGAATAGATACATCACAGAACGAAACTATAGTCCCTCCAAATGGACTATAGTTTGGTTTCACTGGTTAAATTACTTAGGGTTCCCAAGGGTCACCTCCAATTTCCATTGGCCATGGAAAGTGTACCTGCACACTCGATGCAAACGTTAATCCATCCAAGTAAATCATATTCATATAAAAATCAAACCATTGCGTTCAAAGAAGTTTCATAATTTGCATAGCATAAAGATCCAATAACTTAATTGAAAAATCATTAGCCACCTATCTTATCCCCTTTTCATTAGCCATAATTTTCATACTCATCTAATTGCAACATGATTGGTTCACATCACTTGTTTCATTCATTTATCATTAAGTTTACAAATTCAAATTAAACAAACTCAATAACCAACATAAATTAGATCAATCATCATAATCAGATTACTGAGCATGTAGCATAATCAAAATCAAATCATTATATGAACTTAAACATTTAAATATCTTGTCATTCAATGTTATCAATAGGAATAGATAATAACCAAACTCAAAATAATCCAAGTACTAGATGTAGCATAGGAGTGGGCCTCACAGTCTCCTTGTCGCAAGAAGGACTAGTGATCTTGTAGAGTATTTTTAGACATAGTGAAGCATGGACTCAGGGGGAGTCTATTTGGGAAGCTGGTTTCTAGATGGTAGAAGGAGAAGGATGTGGATGTGAATGTCAACATCAATGTAAAAAGTGTTGCCTTCTTGTAGGGGGTAAATATTTCTTACCCTTTTCCATTGATGTCCAAGGGGGAGAGAGTGACCTCAAAATGTTGAATTGCTTAGAAAGAATAATGATATCAGAATGTTATATATTCCATAAGGGGAGAAAGTGAAGAATAAGCTACAACAAAGAAATCATTCAAAGGAGGATATTTGTGTTCATGTGTAGTTGATTGGTTTGGTGGTCCAACATTTTATTGTTTGTCATCAATGACAAAGGGGAAGATTGTTGAGCATAGGTTGTCATTGATGTCAAAGTTTTTAGTCAGAAGTTTGTCAAGGGCGAAAGAGTTTGTAGGCGTACATGAATTGTCACTATCTTCCCTTTGACTTAAAGTATTGTATGTTAGAAGTTCAGTTTGTTTAGTGTTGGTAATTTTATTATCATGATGCAAAATCAAGAAATATATTATCAATTGATATTGTGTGCTTGCAATATCTTGCTTGCATCTATTCTCTATGTCTGTGGTGGTCTGAAATTTTGTATCAGTATGTTCCAATTCAAGGATATCTTTTGGACAGAGAGATTTCTCTGGCAATACAATGGTTTGTATTTCTTTAAAAAATGTAGCGCTGCTCTGTAGTTTGGAAGGAGAGTATGTCTGTACACTAGTACTATTAGTTTCTTGAGTTTCCAAAGGATATGTTCAACATGTAAAAAGATTGAAGTTATAGAAGGTTCTTTGTGTTTGTCTGTCAGCCAGCTGAAGTTCAAGGCATGTGTGGTAATGACTATTTGCGTGTGGAATTCAAATCTTGTATGTGGTGTTAAGATAGGACCTAGTTAAGGTCTCTATGGTAGCGCATGACATCAAGTTATTCTAGCAGAAAGAAATTTTAATTTTAGACCATTGTGTTACACGTTTCATGTAATTTGAATTTAGGTACACCCTATGTCATCCTAGCTTCTTGCAAATCCATGGCTAACATGGAAGTGTGTTAATATAATGTCATGTATATATTTCAAATTTTTAGATGCATCAACATGAATCTGAGTGTGACCACATGAATATAATTGCATGTGTGTGAAGAAGAGTTGGTCACTGGTGCAAATTAAAGAGAAGGTGAAGGTGAGTTGCATCCAACATATGCCCTTATATCAAAAGATCATATTTAGTGAGGAATAGTGTTATTTGTAACCCTGGCACAAGTTGAGCTACCTTGAAGATCCACAAGCTTTATCATTGTATTTTGGTGGGACTGGTGTTCTACATGTTGTATTGTTTTAGTTGGGGATTGGTGTCTCTAGTAGGTTGGTTCCTACAAACATAATAAGGGATTGTTGTCTTTGGTAGCTTGGTGCCTACTTCAATGTGTAAAATTCACTTGTATATTTCTACATTGTGAGGCTAGATTTAGACAGTAGATCCAAGCAGCTTTCTCACCATGGTTTTTCCCATCCCGGGTTTCCACATATATTTGGTGTTCATGTGTGTAGATGTGTGTGCTTATGTGTTCCTTGATTATTATCTTTTTGCTTTGGTTAAGTGTGATTTATGATATGTGCATTTAATTTTTAAGAGTTTTAAATAGATTTGATCTACTTATTCATCCCCCCCTCTCAGTAGATTGTGTGCCCTTCAACTCTAACAAAAAAAATAATAATTAAATAGGGTCATGTTCTAGTGAGTTTATAGTTTTGAGGCCAATGGTTTATGTAATACCACTTAGTAGTTTTGTGAAAGCTTGTTGGAAGCACATGAGTAGTTATTGAGGTTGGATTTTTAGTTAGAGGTTGTATTGAGCATCTCTTGGATGTTGCATATGTGATTGTAGGAAGCATGGATTGGGATGTGCGGTTACATGGTTTTAATTTTATTTTCATGTGAGGTGTGTAATGGATTTTCTTTATGCTTTAGGGGCCTTGCATGGAGACTTTACAAGTGTATTCTAGCCTTGTTCTTGAGATAATGTATTGAGTTGTGTGGGTGTACTTGGAGGCTGAGTTTTTCTTGAAAGGATTTTTCAAGGTACATCTAATGTTTTTGACTAAGTTAAGAAAGGAAAATAAAAAAGAAGCCCCTAGGGAAAAGAAAAATTAGTCCAAGAATGACAAGAAACAACACACTAGCATCACATTAACAAATTAACAAAATTATAAGAGTTCAAGTGGAACTTAATAAAAAATAACATGAAAATAGGAAACAACTTAAGGGGATCAATATCCCCAATCCTTAGTGAGGAATTTGTACATTTCATCATACTTCCCCAAGTGATTAGCATTAGTCTCGTGCTTCTTCAACTCCAAGTCCTCTAAAACCGAGAAAGTGGCGGTAGACCTATGCATAATTTTAGTGTTTAACCTCATCATGATCTTCATGTTTTTTCTTCATTTCTTCCATTTCTTCCATTTTTATATTCATCTTCTCCACATCCTTTGTAGTTTGGGTGCAAATCACACATTGTTTTTTATTTGTAACGAGGGCTTTAGGGGAATCCTTGGTCACAATATAGGGGGACTTGGGAAAATCCTCAATCTCTGAGTCAAAACCAAGCACATTCATCTCATTGAACAAGCTATTACCTTCAAAACCTTAGGGAGGAAGGCTTAGGAGAGCTATCAACATTTTTTTCATCTTTAGAAATATCCTCCTCTTGCTAGGCATCACTAGATATTTTTGTCTTTCATGTTAGGTTCTTGTATTGCAACCATTGATCTTTTAACACTCATACCTTCCATATATTGTTTGTGGGTCATCCCCTTATCCTTCTAATCCACCACTTGGGGTTTATTGTCTTCAAGGATAAATAGGGCCATGCCAACAAATTGGCTTGACTGCTCTTGCAATTTCTCTCCGTCATAATCATGGAAAGCTTTGAATTTTTTTACCTTTATTTTTGTGTAACTCTCCTTGATTTATTTTCACCAAGCCGTTATTAGAATCTTGTTTGGTAGGGGAGCTAAGTTTGAGAGAGCATAGCCCATCTTCTACCTCATACTAGGTCTTGGTTTTAGTTTTAGGGTTAATGGTGGGGGATTGAACTTAATGGGAGATTTAACCTGCACAAACATTTTTTATTTAAATCTACTAGAGCCTTCCTCTTTCATTAGTAGTCAATAGTGTTTTATTAGCAACAATAACCTTATGGCTACTTGACACCCTATACTTATCTAGAGGGAGTTGGGACAAAGGCCTCATAAAAGAAAGGTTTTTTTCCTTTATCCATAGGAAGGAAAGGAAGGGTATTTTCCATAATTCCAACTTTAATAGGCTTGACCAAACATAGATCAAGGTGGAAAAGGTAGAGGCACAAAATGAGGATCTGGTGTAAAGGGATGACTGACTTATTGGGGTTCTTAAAGAAAAAATCCCTAGATTCCTTAATTGAATTCTCTAGATAGAAGAAAAAATGAAAAGCTCATCAAAGTTTTATGTTTAAAGTGGTTCAATAGATTAAAGTGGTAGTGATAGTAACACTTGGAACACCCTTCAAGGGTAAAATATCTTATTAGAATCTGACATATCTAGTTCCTTGGCCCTAAAATATTTTGGTTGTCAAACCCATTATAACACTTAATTGGTTCTTTGTCATCTTTAAATAATTTTTCCATACTCTCAATGTCTAGAGTCTTGCTCAATCGTCAATTTTTTTCCCATGGAAACTCATCACAATAGCTTTTTTTATGACCTCAATAACTTCAAAGATCACCCCTCATAGTTGGACATATCTTTAATCTAGGATTCAACAAATTAAATTGAAAGATTTTGGTCATGCATGTTCTTCCATTCAATATACGATGCAATGCCACCCTCACTAAAAATATACTAGAGAGTATTATCATTCTTCACTTTATATTCGATCTCTATGTGAACCCTATATACCCCCATGATTACACAATAGCTATCAGGCTTGAGATGAAGTAGGCCAAACCAGAGTTGCAACAAAGTCATTGTGCTATTGCAAATATTGTAGCTAGATAAAATACTGCCAAAACTAGAATATTCAAGAAACTTTAATGATGATAGAAAAGTCATCAAAATCTCACCCCTCTAATGTACAATTTTGATGAACCTTACTTGGCCTCCATGAATTCAAATGAATGGTAGTACTAAGATGTTAATTATTATCACAAATCATCATCATAGGATTGCACTTTGGTGTCCACCTCATCCAACCATCCTTTCAAACCCTTTACCTCATTAGCATAATAAACATTTTGTTGTACACCACATCATAAATCAAGGTAAAAGAAAGAATATGAAGTAAATATGGTCTTACACCCCTTCTCCAATAATTAGATCGATAACACGTGATTGTTGTACAAAATTATACCAACTAAACATTATGCTCATTAGGAACCTTTATTCATAAGCATTAAGTCCCTATAAAGAAGCATGGGGAATAGGTTCAGGAAGATTCCCAAGACTTCTCCAACACCTCCATGAATTCATACTTATACCTGGGTTAGCCATACCACCGACCAATTTGCTCTCTTCCCTATATATGTGGTGGGCTTGAAACTCTTCTTATGACATGTTTGTAATTATTTTGCATCATGGATTCTAAATACTTCTTTTACATTATATTTTTTCATGAGAGTATTGTAGAATTGGTATATTTAATTTGTAATTTCCTCTCATCATATTTGTTAATCTAGTTAAATTTATTTTTCTCTCTTTATGTGGATAGTTATTTATCCAAAAATTTCATTATTATTGAGTGACATAGAGACTATATGTTCCTCTATTGGTAGATTCTCATCACTTTCAATATTTTTCAATATTCATATCATTCTTAGTAGAAACCCTCTTAATGTGGTCAATTAATGCTTCTCTAGTCTTATCCATCCTTCTCTAGTATTTTTCTTATACTTTTTGGGTTTATTTTACCCTCATTTCCTCTTCCATGTGCATCTCATAAGCCATTTTTATCTCTTCGAAAAATTCTCTAAATATTTTATTGTCTCCCTTTGCCATATATATATTTTATTTAAAATTTCATTAATTATTTTACTCATCCCTAATGAATCCTTTAGGAATTCTTTATTAGTCACATATTTTTAACTACCCCATTCCATTTATCAACCCCTAGGTGCCTAAACACCCTCATATGATAGGATGCAGTGTGTGTTGTTGCACATATCGATTATTGCAATAACTAACATTATTAATCCTTTCCCTTAGTAGTATTAACTTTACCATAATTTTTTTCTTTTCTTATGCATTTTCTCTTCTCACACACACAAAATAGGGTCCCAAAAATTGAACCAAATATTGATGATAAAATATAGGCTTGAGGATTAGATTATTTATGTCAAAGAAGTTAACACCAATGAGATGAAATAAGAAGGAAATTAGAATAGCACAATTAAGAACATATGCATAACACAAATATTTTCACAACTATACACATCCATGAACACCATAAGGTAGGTATGCTCATAAATTTATATCATATACTCTTATACAATGTACAATCTTTGACATACTCATAGATATACACATCAAATATGCTTCAGTAACATCCATTACATTAATGTTTCATATTCTCTCCCTATTCCTTCTCTATTCACGTATTAACAACATATATATTCCTTGAAATGAGGTTAAATGATTATGTAGCCTTCACCTAATGTGGGGATGTGTCCTTTTGTCCATCCTTGGTTCGAACCCATCCTTAAAAAGGTATTGCATGATGCTATTATATATTGCATTTTTATACTATTGATTAATCTTATTTGTGGTTCCTAATCTTCCAATAATTAAGATTACCTAATAAGGTAGCACATAGGTTGAAACCAACTAAAAGTGAATAATTGAATAGACAAGTTGTAGAATTGTTGAAAAATGGATTGATAAGAGAAAGTATGATTTTGTGTGTGGTATTAGCAATTTTAGAACCAAAGAAAGGATGATAATAGAGAATAAGTATATATTCTCTAGTAAGAAATAAGATTAAAACATCAAGTAAATATTTCCTTTACCAAGGATAGATGATCATATAGATTATTTATGTGGTGTAACATATTTTAGTAAGATAGATTTGAAGAGTGGATATCATCAAACCAAAATCATAGAAGGTGAGTGGAAATTTGCATTTAAGACAAAAGAAGGTTTGTATTAGTGGTTGGTTATGCCTTTTGGATTGATAGATACACCTAGTAATTTTATCATATCAATAATGAGGTATTGAAACCTTATCTTGGTGAAAATTTTGTTGCATACTTAAATAATATTTTTATTTGCAATAAAAATTAAGAACATCTAGAGCATAGTAGATTAGTATAAACCCTGAGAGAAGTAAATAAATATAGTTTTATGAATAAATAATTAGTTTATTTGGGTTTTTTAATTTCTATTAATGGGTTATAGATGGATCCTATGAAAATCAAGGCTATTGTTGAATGGAAAAAAACAATAAGCATTTTTTTAGTTATATTTTTTAATGGATTAGCTAGTTTTTGCCAAAATTTTATAATAAAAATTAGTGGAATATGTGCACTAGCTACCAATTTCATGATGAATGATAAGAAATAATTCAATTGGATTATTGTGATTGAAATTTTTTTTGAAATGTTGAAGAAGAAAGTAATGGAATAACCTATATTAGTTTTACTAGATTTTGATAAGTTATTTCAGGTTGATTGTCAAACAAGTGGAGACCTATTTAATTATTTTAGTGAAAACTCAAATGATGCAAAAATAAAATATTATATTTATGATCAATAATTTTAGACAATAAAATAAATAGAGACAATATTTATTGTCAAAAGAATTTGTTTTGTATATTGACCATGAAGCATTACAATATTTGAATAGTCAAAGAAATTTGAGTACTCAACATATTAAATTGGTTGATTTTTTATAGATAATCATTTGTGTTAAGATATAGAAGTGAAAAGTACAATAAAATAGTGGATGCATTATGCAAAAGACATTTTTTTGATAGGGATGAGAATTCAAATTATTGATTTTTATGATTTAAAATGTTTGAAACTAAAATTGATTTTGTCAAATCATGTGATACATTCACGAAATGTGTAAAGCGAAACAATACCAAAAACTTATTGACAAAACTAGTCCAAAGAAATATAATCTCATGGAATGATTGCAACATAAAATGAATTTGAAAATAAAAATAATTTGCGAGCTTTCAAGCAAACTTAATCAGTGACTATAAGTCTAAATTTCTCAAACTTTTTCATCATTCTTAGTATATGTGCTAGTATGGGAACATTATAACCATGTATAAACTACTTGTCAAAGCATGAAAATAGAGAAGGACTTTAGTTGTTACTTTCGTAATACATGTGTATTCAAAATATAAAATCAAAGACAAAACACTTAGGTTGTTTGTGAGAATGCATAGAAGTAAGACACATATAAAAATAAATCTATAGTTTTTTTTGAATTTAAAGTATCTATAATGGGCAAGACACAATTGTAAATTTCCAAACACATATCCATGTAGGATTTAAAAGCACATACAATGCCCTAAATTGTTTGGAAATATGCCTCTTGAAGCATTAATACACAAGGAATCCAAGAAAATTGTTTGACAAATATTTGAGAACTTCCACCTATATAATACACCCACAAATTATTTGATGAAATTATAACATAAAAAATTGCATACCCTTGAAAGGAAGAAAGGTATGCATAAATGCTTCCTACATTAAAATTTTGAAACAATTGTTGTGTAAATTTTAATATTTTAATAGTTACAAAAAGAACAAACACATATAAACATAAAATAAATATTATACCTTAATAAAGGTGTACACGAGGAAAACCCTTTTAAGATAATAATCCCACACTTCAAATAATTCCAATGTATTATTTAGTAAACAACATATTTACAATAAACTTGCAGAGTAAGACTTCACAGGAGTATCAACAACTAGAGATCTATAAGAGTTTTGATAGCTTAATGATATCTACAAAACTCTTCACCCAACCTCCACCTCCACCTCAATAAACCAATATATAAGAGATACAATACATGAGCACATCAATGGTAATTAGAAAACCATGAGCTAAAAGCACTAAAAAAGTGGTTCCCTAATCCTTAGCTTAGAAATCCAACACCCAGATCTCAAGATGAGTCAATAAACTAAAAATAGCATATCCTTCCACCTATCTTAACCTTGTTATAATATACTAGCAAAATTGAGTGTTCCATTTTGGTTCCATTTTATCTAATCAAAGATGCCTTCTCATGTGTCATAACATGCAACATAATATGGTCAACAATTGTAACTCCCCCTTACAACTATTTTATGTGTAGAACATGTTTTTACATTTCCTATGCAAAAGACCCAACTTTTAGAGGCAATAATTTTTTATCAAAGAGGTTGATTGAACTTTTTTTTTAATTTTAGATATGAAAGAGACATATGCAACAAGTATTTTTAATAGTGTTTTTAAACAGCCTATAATATTTATTTGGCCAAAAACCAACCCCATAGCCAAGAAAATGTTTTATTTTAGAACTCAAAAATTATAATTTTGTATTTTTAACATTAGGATAAATTTTGAGACACCTTTCCTAATATTCTTCAATTTTTCAAACACCTTTCAAGAGAAAAGGGAGTACCAATATTATGGTATAGTTTCTAGGCATTTCAAGGCCCATAGACTCATAACACCACCTATTTTTTTGTGCTCACTAGCTTCATCAATGCATTTGCAACATTCTATAAAGTTTCAATTTTTCTACCATCAACCTCCCATCATTTTCTATATCCTAAAAAAAGGGTATTGAATATCAATATGTTTCATCCTTGCATGAAAGGTTAGGTTCTTTGTCAAACATATGACACTCTAATTGTCATAATAAACCATAATGGCTCCTATCTCTAGCCCAACATCTAAACACAATCTCTTAAGTTTAATGGCTTAATTAAAGAATAATTTGCTTCCATGGACTATTCATCTATAGTAAAGAAGAAACCAAATCCTATCACTTATTCATCCAATTGAATGCACCACCAAACATAGTGAAAACATATACACACGTGGATATTCTATTATCGACATCTCTAGCTCAATTTGAATCCATGAAGACAAACCAAATGTATGTTCCCTATAGGATAACCATGATAACATAAGGAATACTCAAAATGATCCCATAAATATTTGAAGACCCTCTTTATTGCATCCTAATGTACTCATCTAGAATTAGCCATAAATTAACTAAGGACTCCCATTGTTTCAACAATGTTTGGTTTTATGCAAACCATAACATGCATCAAACTCTTGATTTCACTAGCATAAGGTACTCTCCTTATATCCTCCATCTCACTAGGATAAATTATATGTTGCTCAATAGATAACATTTTCCCCATCCTAATAGGAACACACAATGGCCTACAATCTAACATAATTTGGCCTAACCAATTTTTTTGTTCAATTTATCTCTTATAATATCCATCCATAAAATGCGCCTAGATACCCCTAATTCCATTTCAAACTATGCTAAAAATTGAGACTTCATTCACAAATTAAACCTTTCCCATTACTAACAAAATAATATATCATCAACATATAATGTAATAATGAGAATATGATCACCATCCATCTTATAGAAGATACAATGATCCAATTAGGATCTCAAAATCCCAAAATTAACATAAAATAATCAAATTTTTGGTACCACATTCTAGGATATTGCTTAAGAACATACAAATATTTCTTCAACTTATTAACCAAATATTATTTACCTTTCTTAATGTAGTGCTCTAATTGTGTCATATACAACTCTTCCTTCAAATCATCATGAAGAAATTTATTGTCTTCACATCTATTTTCCTAACCTCAAGATAATATGTTGCAACAAGAAATAGTAGGACTGAATGGATGTTAGCTTTCTTTCCAGGAGAAAATTTCACCATAATATATTCCCTCAATCTAATATTAACCCTTCACAACTAAAATTTTCATGTACTTATCAATGTTATCATTAAACCTTATTTTTCTTTTGAACACCTATTTGCATCCAATGGGCTTTCATCTATTAGGAAAATGTACGAGGTCCCATGTGTTATTTTTCCTTAAATCAGCCATAGCCTTATCCATGGCCACCTTCGAGGATTCCACATCAATCATACCTGTAGCCTCATTTACATTCTTAAGATCATCGACATTGGTAATCAAAGAAAAATACATCTCCAATCAAAGGGAGTATACTTGTCTAGTTATCTTTACTGAGTAGACAAGTCCTCAACAGCAGAGGTGGAGGTTCTATTTATTCTTTAAAACTCTCTAAACTATATGAACTCTCCTCCTCTTTAAATACTTCATGTTCTTTTAGTTTAATATTCTTAGTCTTGAGGTTAGTTGAACCACATCTTTCTTTCCATCCTTCTCTAGCTACAATGCTATGAAAAAAGGCTTGACTTCTTTAAAGATAACACTTTTTTGTACAAAAATCTCTAAGCCATAGGGTCCCAAAGCATTTATCCTTTAACATTAACACCATAGTTAATGAAGTTAAATTGCTTCTTCCTAGGCACATGTGTATATGTCTTACAACCAAAGAATCAAAGATATCCCAATGAGAGTTATTTTCTCAACCATGTATCCATAGGTCTCCTATCAAAAAGTGTTGATTTAGGACCTATTAACCATGTAACAAGTTGTGACATTCATTTTTGTACTATGTCTACCCTAATAAGCATACTCCTAGCCCTCCATAAACATCTTGTTCATTCTTTCTGTAATTCTTTCTATAACTCTATTTTATTGAGATGTGTACAAAGTTGTGTTATATATTTCTATGCCATGATCCTTATAAAATCTATCACAATTTTATAAACAAAACTCACTATTGTTATCAGTTCTCAAAATATTAATCTTCCTACCAATTTTATTTTCTAAAAGAGTCTTAAACTCTTTAAAATGACTAAAGACTTAAAATTTAGTTTTAAATAAATATGCTTATACTAATATAATCATCAATGAAAGTAAAATATGTACAAATTTTGAAATTGAAGGAATTTCAACAGGACCAAATACATCAAAATGGATTACATCCAACATCCTAGAAGATATACATAATGCTCACAAAAATTAAATTCAAGATTACGATAATTTAACCCTTCAAAATAGTTTTTATTTTTAGGGTCCTTAAACCATTCCCAACTATGTGATCCATCCTTTGGTGCCATAACATTATTTTCTCTATCATTAGTTTAGTCTCCAAGGTATGAGGAACCTTAAGTACCTAGAAAGCATGACCATCAAAAGTAGACACACCAAAATTCTTTGTTGTTGGTTCCAATGGTGAAGGTAATATTATATAGGTCTTTTCACTATAGGAATTGAAGAACTATTACATTGAATCATGCATCAATCTAGCTAAAATACAACACCAATCCAAACTCCCTTATCTAAATAACCATAACTCATTTGATATCATGCACCCTCCACTCAAGAAAATAACCTAAACACACTTGGATTATTCATTTTACTTAAAAAAAATAGATTTCATACCAAACCAAGGCTATATAGTGCACTATTGATCCTCTTTGCTCATCAATCAAGGTATTGAATCATAACTCTACCACAACCAACACTCTTTAAATGAGAATATAGATCATGAGTCATGTCACACAATAATGAGAATATAGACCGTGCGTCATTTCACTAACAATTCTCATGATTCCTAGAGACAAAGTAATATAGACCATGAGTCATGTTATTTTTCTTAATAATTTTCCTTTCTCTTCATTCTCTTTGCATGATTCCTATTGATAGAATAATCTAGAGCTTGAGTCATGTTTTCTCTCTCATATTGATTATGTCCCCTTCTCTTTATATGTATCAATTTATTCTCTTTGAAGCAATCAATTGACTTGTTATGTATGTTACATTCTTCTCACAATATAATAATTATTTTATTTTTCATGTATTCTATCTTTATTGTATTTTGGGGATGATGCAAATTATTGAGACAACTTTCACATCTAGATTTATTTCATGTTGACCCCAAAAAAGCTTTGTTTATTTACTATGTGCCTTTCTCCTTCATGCATGTCTTATTCATATAATATTTATTTCTTTCTAACATCTATGATATATTTTTAAACATTTCTAACACATTTTTGTTGTAGGTTTCTTTTCTTCAGGCATATTTGTGATATAAGTTTTTTTTTTCTAACATCTTTGTGTTATAGGTTTTTATTTTGTAATGCATTTGATTGGAATATCTCAATATGGGGGAATGGTTTTATTCTACTAGAGGGGTTCCTTTGCATCTTCTATAGTATCCTTTTATGATACTTACTTTCATTTATTTTCTCTATGTACTCTAGTGTATCTTATCACCTAGTTTCATCACCTCGCTAAAGTGGGGGCAAAGTATAATGTCAAAAATTGCATACCCTTATAATTTCAAATTATGATTTAGGCTTGCTTGAGTATCTATTAACCTAGCATGTTTTAGGGATTTTAGCCTCACTTTATCCTTTTAATTTCTCCCAATTTCATTGTTGTGTTGTGCTTTTTATATGTTCAACCTTGATTTTTGTTTTTCCATGTGTTATATTATGTTAATCCTTGGACTCTAGCATTGTAGATGGATATCCATGCAACAAGTTGGCATCCCCAAACTATGTAGTCATATAATGTATACTTTCTAACTTTTTAGCGATATTTTAGCTTCCAAATATTCTTTTGTAATGGTTGTATTCCAAGTTTTGGAAGTTGAATGACCATTTTTGCATTTTGGGTGTTTATGCTAGGGATCCCTTCTCATTATTCTAAAATACAACACATATACTCTAATGTAATTTTGAAACCTCTTGGGATCCATATAGACTTTTTCATCATTCTCCTTGACTCTATAGCACATTATTCCATTCCAACATCCAATTGCACCTCCTTGGATATGTGATTATTCTCGATTGTTATTTTGAATACTAGTTTGTTTTTATTTACTCCTCTTTTTATTTTTTTATCTAGTATTTATTTACTTTATTTTGGCATTATGAAGTTGTCACATCCTTTCTCCTACCATAGGGTATGTGCATGGAATTTGGGAACTAGAAGGGGGTCAAAAGTGGCTACTTTTTTTTAAATTAGTAAAAATTGATCATGGATGAGAAATTGAAGATAGCCACACTCTAAATTTGAAGGTATGACAAGAACAAGATTTGTAGTGTTTAAAATCTATTCTCTAGACTATTTTTTAATAATGGTGAAGATTAAGAGGTTCAAACATGGGGAGAACACAAAGTGCTCTTGTTCTTGTCAAAAAATACATCATAGCATCTAGTATGCTCCCCCTTTAAAATGTTTAACCTTTTTTTGAGTTTTTCAAAAATCACTTGGGTGAAAAAATAACTAATATCTTGTAGTTTATGCTTGATGTTTTTGCTAATTTTTAATGACTAAATGACTTTTTACTAATTTTCAAAGTTGACACATCCTAAAAAATGAAAAACCGTGTGCTCCCCCTATTTTTTTGGAAACTAATTGAAAGTCAATTTTTTAATATGTATAAAATAGAGTTTAGAATGTAAAAATATATTTTGTTTCAAATTTGGATGAATGCATAAAAATGACACCAAAAATATTATACATATGTTTTTGAAAAAAAAGGAAGACACTAGAAAAAGAAATTAAAGATGAAAACCTTAACATATTCAAAATATAGAAAAAATTACATGGTTAGAAAGTTAAGAGAGTTTGACGCTATTGTGTTATTTTCTTAGATCAATATTGAAAGATGTGTGAAACTAATAGAAAGGAACTCAACATTTAGGTGTTTTTCTATATTTCACAAAAAAATGCCTTTGGGCATTGACATGCAAGTTCAACCTTTTGGGTTGGATGCCCAAGGAAAATCCAAATCTAAGGGTTGGTAGTTTTTGAGGAAAGTTATAACATGAGTGTTATAATGTTCTCATATTATAACATGCTTGTGTTATGAAAAAAATAATTCTAAATCACATGATTTTAGGCTATTTTTTATGTTTTTCATAACATAAGTGTGTTATAAAAATAAAAATAGTTTAAAATCATTAAATTTTTCATAGCAAGAGCATTTTATAATGCAAGCATGCTATAACATGAGTGTTTTATAGTGACCAAGCCAGTATTGAGTCATAATGCGAGGATTCTATAATGTGGGCACACTCACATTATAAAGAAAATGGACCAAAAAGTGTTTTTGACCTTTGGCCACTTTTGGTCCCCCCATCTTTGCGCACTTACCCCCACACACACTAGTTTTTCAATGCTTTTAAACCTAGAATTTGATATGAATAGTTTCATTTCAATTTTTTGTTCTTAATCCTAGATGCACTTAAGCTAAGCATACACATGCATTTTCCTATTTTTCTATTTGACATATTGTGGAGGTTCAAAGACCAAACTACGGGCTTGACCATTCTTGACAAGCTCCCAAATAGTCACAACCATTTTTCTTATTCTAGCTATAGGTATTTGGATTACTATAGTTGCACAAAGGTTCCTTCTCTCTCTTCATTTTCCTTTTCATTTCCATTTCTCATTTTAAATTACATAGATTAAATTTATTTTCTATGAATTTTGTGTACCTCGATATCTCCTAATTTGTTGTTTCTATTGTCCTTGTGACATGTGCAAAAATCTAAAATTGGGTCATACAATTAAATTTTTTTAATTTCTTAAGATAAGAATGTGTAACTTGGATGACAACACATCATGCAAATTTTCACATATGATGATAGTTTCTTGGGTCATGAGGTTCGTTTTTAAGTGCCATATTCCTTTCTTTCTACTATTTACAATTTACAATTTAGTTTGTTGACTATGTATTTTAGTTTCCTATAAATCAATATTTTACAACCTAGCTCACACCAATGTAAGGTAAGTGTTAACTATAACTTAATTTGTACCATTAAAAAAATGTCCAAGGTTTTATTTCCTATAGATTATACAAGTAGATTTTTGAACAAAATTACATAGAGAATGAAATCAAATATAAGGTATATGAACTATTAGGTACATTGTTTCGATAATATTTGATCTCATAAGTTATCATATTATCAAAATCAATGCAATCTCAATCGGTATCACATATACTTTATTGGAATAAGGGAGGCAAGTGTCTCAAAAGTATATTGGAGAGGGGAATTTTATTAGATGTTAAAATTGTAGCTACCTAGATTACATACATATAAATAATGTTAATATTATTAAAGATAGTGAAGACTTGAGGAAAAAGACTAGAAATAATTTAACAAATGCAATGTAATCAACCACCTTAGAACATGATAGAGGATATCATCAAGAAGTAATTTTGAAAAAGCATTCGCAACATATAAGTGATCATCAAATTTCTATAGGTTGATGTAACATTTTAATAAACACAACATATAAATGATCATCAAATTTCTATAGGTTGATGTAACATTTTAATATAAACTCTTTTATTAAAGTTTGCAATGTAATTATTTTAATGAGACATGAATTGCATGCTAATTTTAATTGATACATTATTTTAAAAATTTGTAAAAATTTAAAAAGAGAATTTGAATGGTTACGGGGAGGATGAATAATTTAGTTTATCTTTATATTGTAAAAATCAATATGCTAAGGGGGCTATTTGCTATTTACACACAACCATGTACAAATAATTTTTGAAGAGACTTTGTGGTTTAATTTTGAAATATTAAGAAAATATTTGTTGAACTTCACATCACTTTAGTCTTCACGTATTACAAATTACCCTCATGTCTAGTGTGCAATTTTTTCTTTATTCATTCCATGTATTACAAATGTAAAATATCTAAGCTTTATTTATTCATTAATGTTTTATGTATGAATTAAACTCTATTTTTCTATTTGATTATGTATACCTTTTTTTTCTTCATCGATTTAATGGTATTTTAGTGTATTGAAACTCAAAGGGCATAATTAAGGATTATATTGTATCCAATAGAACTTTAATATCTAAACCTTATTTAAACACAACAAAAATTAACTAAAGTAATATGCAAAATATTAATTCATTTTATTTATTTGATTGCATAGAATTTGGATTACATGTTTAGACATTAGCCTTTAGTTTCAAAGTAGATCTTCTGATCTCACTTAATGTATTCCTTAATTTATTTATTATCTTCTTTTTGTGTAGCTCCTTCTTCTTCCTCTAGTATTCCTTGTAATATTTATTTTCTTTTGGTTTATATCTGATAGGTATCTTGTCTATCTACATTTGTTTGTTTATCTCTTATTCATTTTTGTCTTCAAATCATATAGGACCTCTTTATCTATAGGTGTAGAAATAGTGTGGCTAGTGGCAACATGATACATTCTCATAGATTAATTTTTAATGATCAATGGACCAAAAATTAAATATTTTTCTCATTTTCCAACCTTGGGAGTTAGTGCATCATCTTGTTGTAGTGTGCAAGTTCACTAGTAGCATGCAACATTATCATTTTTATATGTTTTGAGCTAGGAGTCTCTAAAGTCAATGGGGTTCTATAAATGACCTCTCTTAAGACCTATAACGAAGTATGTAACTTTAATAGTTTACATAAGTTTTAAATAATGTTTACATCATTCAAACTAATCATCATTATATAGTAAATAACCTAGTATTGATCCTAGCTAAGTCCTTAGATGGAAAACATACATGTGGTGATTAATAATGTATGCAAATGGAATGAAACATTCTAGATACATGGTGAAATCTATATGTAGACACTTAAAATTGTCTTGATCAATATCACACATTCAAGTTGATTACTAACACCATTTTCGCCCTAATTCGACCACTTTCATCTATTTAACTAAATAATCCTAATTATTTAATTAAATTCAACATTTTCTTCTATTAATCAGATAATCAACATTATTAGGTTGATTCACCTCTTTCAAGCTAATTTTCATCTTATTTGATTTTAAACAATGCAAATTATTTAATTAAAATCTCCTAGGTCCTCTCATTTAATTAAATATCTTTAATTCCCCTTTTTGATTAAATGAGCTAATTATTAAATTAAAATCTTAAATTCCTCTACCTTACACAATTAAATAATTTTTTAATTATTTAATTTGACTAATTCCCTCTCCTCAAACGAATATTCCCATGGTATATTCTTCCATTTCAAATTTGAACATTTCCCTCCAACATGGAAATATCTTGTGCATTCCTCCTAAAATTAAAGATTTTTGTTTGTTGAAATCAATTCCAACCCTTGATTAACTTTATCAATCCATGTGATGTAACACCCCACCACGCAACCCTAGAGGAAGTTGCAAACAACTACTTAAAAAGGCTATTTTTTTTTTTGTCTAATTACAAATAATAAGTAAGCTCAGTAACTATTGCCAACAACCTCTAAGGTTACGAGACAAAGGTTATATAGAACCTCAACACAAACATAAATAAAATCCATGACAATTATTTAATTCATGAAATATCACATTCATTCCAAGTAAGATAATTTTACAACAAGCATAAGAGATAATTTCCAATTCATTAATCCATTTATCAAACAATAAGGTTACAACACTCATTCCCCGAATGAGGCAAGTTTAATAAATAAGGATACAATTACAAATTCCACCTCGATAACAATGAAGGATAATACAACATAAGAGCAACTGAAATGAACTCAAGCAATAATTGCAACTAAAACCACGAGCTCTCCAACTGGAAGTCTCGTCCACATGAAAATGAAAGAAGCCCAATGGAGAAAGGTGCACGTTCCACCCAACCAAGTGGAACCCAAAGGTCCACCCCCCGTGCTAGGAGATAGTAACCAAAATTTCTAACCAAGAACATCTACCTCTAGACATAGGCTAAACACAACCATACTGAAATAAATACAATGACATCACTATCACAATGGTTACGGTGCTTCCAAAATTACATAAACTATTGCATTACTGATGCAAACATATTGCCGACCTAGGAGAAGTGTCATCACAATGTCACATGGGTTATCTTGGTGAGTCTTCCTAGGCCCCGACCCCCACTCGGGTTATCCTGGTAACCTCTAATGACTTCCAGCTCCTCATATAAACCAATGCGGAATCAATTATCTTTCGTATGGACAAGATAACGATCTTGCCATTCCAGGCCTTCTCGTCTCAACCCAAGTCTTTACAAGCCCTTGTGTTCATGAGAGAGGCATAATTATCTTATTAAGTGTTTGATACTACATGATACTCTAATCAGTTAATTAAGTTATCACTGGATTAACTAACTTCCAACGAGTTACCTTGGCACCACTTCATGTGTCGGCCCTCGTTACAAGCCACTCCTCTAAGACGACACGTGGAACTACTCCACAACCCAAGGGTACACAAGTGCGACATAAGGGTACCACATCGCTAACCATGACATACAGTCTACACACTCCTATTCATGATAATCGAGGAACAAACTGGTTACGCACTACCCAAAGCCAACTAAAGGTTGACTACACAGTACGACAACCCACAACTTGAAAACCCAACTGGAAGACTTGCTAAATATTAAGACCCACATTTTCCAAATGACCATATGAACAGATCAAAAACAAGGCAAGGATCAAATCTACTTTGGATTCACTAAACCCATTTCCTCACTAGCATTCAGTAATCATTGCATTAAATGAACTGAATTAAATACGCCATTTAAAAATCATTTTATTTCCACGTAGCATTTAAATACATGAAACATTAACCCGTATCTCAATGATTCAAATAAAAGAAAAATCCCATTTTTAAATAAAATATTTATTCCATATCCAATAAAATTTATTTTCTTAAAAAAAACCATATAATAATGACATGAAATTCTCCTTCTAATGTTAATATTAAAATATTGATTATAATATTATTTAAAACTCTCATAATATTATAATGAAATAATAATATTATTCCATTAAATACTTTTTTTTTTAATATTCTAATAACTCATAATCTACAATATAATAATAAATTTTAATATTAAAATATTATAATAATGATAATATTAAAATATTATGAAAATTATAATATTAAAATAAATTAAAATTTTATTATTATTATTTTTTAAGAAAATTCAAAGGAGCCCAAAAATATTGCCTCGGTTCGCACGCCAACCTTTAGGGTTGAGCCGCGTGAACCTCGGTTTGCGTGCATGGTTAGGGTTGAGGAGGAGGTTGTCGGTTTTACCAGGCAGCAACATATTTTGCAGGGGCGGTCGCGGCTTCCATGGCTAGCAGCGGCGGTTTGTTTCAGGGCGGCGTCGCCGGGAAGTGGAAGGCACGACAGAGAAGCCGACGCGAGTTTTACTAGGCCGCGCAAGGCGTGGATGGCAGAGGGAGCATTGAAAGCACGGTTTGCAGGTCGCACAGGGTGTGGGCGGAGAAGGAGTTGCCAGGCATAGCGCGGGCGGAGAACGGTGCAGAGCACGCGAGCAGAGGGTGGCGAGCGGTGGAGCTGGTAGTGTCGGCCACCCACATTGGTGGCGCACGTTGCACAGTCCATGCAGGCCGCGAACAGGGGGTCGCGCTGGGTGCACTCCCCTACTCCGCTTCCCAAGGGAGCGGCGGTGGGGAGAGCCCCAGCCCTAATTAGATCCTTGAGGATATGTTACGTATGTATATGATGGACCAACAGACATGATGGGAGGATTATCTCTATTTGGTAGAGTTTGCCTATAATAATGGTTTCCAAAGTTCCATTGGTATGCCTCCATTCCAGGCATTGTATGGGAGACCATGTTGTACCCCTTTGAGTTGGGATCGATTGGAAGACAGGATAGTGTTGAGTCCTGAGATGTTGCAGGATATGGAGCAGCAGGTGGATAGGATTAGAGAGCACTTGGTGGCAGCACAGGATAGGCAGAAGAAGTATGCAGATGCGCACAGAGTGGACCATCAGTTTGTTGTAGGTGATAGAGTCTTCTTGCGGGTGCGTCCGCGAAAGAGCCCCATCCGTTATGGAAAGGGCTCTAAGTTGGTGCCTCGCTTTGTCGGACCTTTTGAGATACTCGAGAAGATTGGTCATGTTGCTTACCGTCTTGCTTTACCGCCCAGTATTTCGCGCATTCACGATGTGTTTCATGTTTCAGTTCTTCGGCCGTACCATCCAGACATTTCTCATGTCCTTGATTGGAATGCATTGCAGGTAGAGGACATGCAGCTGGCTTTGGAGCCCATGGCCGTTGTGGAGCATAGAACACTCGCCCTTCGAGAGCGAGATATTGATCAAGTTAGGATTCAGTGGGATCCTAGGGATGACACGTCATTCACATGGGAAGATGCAGCTAGAATGAGGGAACTTTATCCCTATTTGTTCGCAGGCTTCCAGGAGTAAGCCTGACCCTAAGGGGGGAGGATGTAATACCCCTCCGTTTTGCTCTATTGTTCAAACATTGTTGTTTCCTCTTTTATGCTTTAGTATTGTGTTGTACGTTGGCATTGTACTTGGTTACAGTTGATCACTATGTTATCGTGATGTACCTTGTTTAGATGATACTATATTTTGATGTGATTATTATGACATGGTTGGAATTAGCATAAGTGGATATTATATTTATGATGTTTCATGCTTTTGATTATGTTGTTATGTTAGATGCGTCAGTAGTACTACTGTATTGGTGAAGAGGACGGATCACATCACTCGCTTGCAAGTGCCCTGTGATTTCGTGATTCCTCTTCACGGTGTGCCTTATTTATGACATATTATTGCATGTGGATATATTCTTTGTTCGCGGGTTGATAGGTATAGGACATCGACTCCACCTGGTTTCATAGGTTCAAGCGTGTCCAAGGCCCAACGACATTCGATTAGGAGATAGTAGCTAGGATTTTCGTGCCAAGTCGTCACCTTGGTCTTAGTGTGTTGTCGGTCCTAGTATGGTCCAATGGTTCTATTTTGTTCAATTTGTCTGGTTTTAGTTTATTTAGGAAGTTAGAATAATGTTAGAAATGTGATTTAAATTAGTGAGTAATTTAATTTAATTAATATATATTTTAATCTTGTAGTAGATTTATTTTATTAATGGATTAAGTTATTTATGTTGAAATGATTTACATTATCTATTTTGGAAATGCATGCATTTTTGAGTTGGAATTGAAAATTAAGAAAATGAATTAAAAGTCAATTTAGAAATTTGAAAATTCAAAAAACTCAAAAAAGAGATATTTCCTATTTTGTTTTCTGGAATTTATGAGGGTGGTTGTAGGAATTTTGGGGAAAAATTGCATTATCTTTGAATTTCTTCACAAGTCTTGTTAATGGAGTTTTGGAGAGAAAATTGAAAAGAGAAGAGGAAGGATTGCTCAATTTTGTGGGTTTGGATAAAAAGCTCAAAGAATCTGTGGAGCTTAAAAGGGTTTCAAAGCACCATCAGGATCTTTAGCATACTTCAAAAGAATCAGGTTCTCATCATGTATTAATTGAATTTTTTGTTGATTCAATGGTATTGTGTGGATGAAAAACTATTTGCAATCTTTAGTTTGTGTGCAAAACAAATCTGGTTGATATTTTGCTTTCAAAATTTGAATAAAATTTCTCAAGGTTGGAAATAAAGTCTTGGTTGCAAATTGTTATTTTTATTCTATTTTGCTCTCCATTTTGTTCTTCAGACTATTTAGTTTCAATCTTGATTGAATGGAAATCATGTGTATATGTATATATATAGCCTTGTATATATATGCATATACTTCCTTATAATTATATATTTGTTTTAAACTCTATTTTGTAAGGTTATGCTAGCAAAATTTTATAAATTTTGCCAAGATTGAAATTTTTATGAAGTCTGGTTTTTTTTCAAAAAAAACAAACAAAACAAAATGATGTCATGTTCTAAATAAAAATATTTAATGTAAAAAAAAAAATTAAAAAAATTAAAAAAGTTTGGGGGGGGGCTGGGGCTCACCCCACCGCCGCTCCCTTGGGAAGCAGAGTGGGGGAGCGTGCCCAGCGCGACCCCCTATCCGTGGCTCACGCGGATTGTGCAACTCGCGCCACCACTGTGGGTGGCCGGTGTTGCCAGCTCTGCCGCTCGTCGCCCTCCGCCCGCGCTCTTTGCACTGTTCTTTGCCCGTGCTGTGCCTGGCGACTCCTTCTCTGCCCGCGCCCTGTGCGACCTGCAAACCACACTTTCAACGCTCCCTCTACCGTCTGCACCCTACGCGACCTGGTAAAACCCGAGCCGGCTTCTCCGCCATGCCTTCCACTTCCCAACAGCGCCACCTCCTGCGACCGCCATGAAACAAACCGCCGCCATCGTCCATGGAAGCCACGATTGCCCCTACAAAAAACGCCACCACCTGGTAAAATTGGCGACCTCCTTAGCCCTAACCGTGCATGCAAACCGAGGTTCGCATGGCTCAACCCTAAAGGTTGGCGCGCGAACTGAGGCAGTGATTTTGGGCTCCTTTGAATTTTTAAAAAAATAATAATAATAATAAAATTTTAATTTATTTTAATATTATAATTTTCATAATATTTTAATATTATCATTATTATAATATTTTAATATTAAAATTTATTATTATATTGTAGATTATGAGTTATTAGAATATTAAAAAAAAGAAGTATTTAATGGAATAATATTATTATTTCATTATAATATTATGAGAGTTTTAAATAATATTATAATCTTAATGTTTTAATATTAACATTAGAAGGAGAATTTCATGTCATTATTATATGGTTTTTTTTTAAGAAAATGAATTTTATTGGATATGGAATAAATATTTTATTTAAAAATGGGATTTTGCTTTTATTTGAATTATTGAGATACGAGTTAATGTTTCATGTATTTAAATGCTACGCGGAAATAAAATGATTTTTAAATGGCGTATTTAATTCAGTTCATTTAATGCAATGATTATTGAATGCTACTGAGGAAATGGGTTTAGTGAACCCAAAGTAGATTTGATCCTTGCCTTGTTTTTGATATGTTCGTATGGTCATTTGGAAAATGTGGGTCTTAATATTTAGCAAGTCTTCCAGTTGGGTTTTCAAGTTGTGGGTTGTCGTACTATGTAGTCAACCTTTAGTTGGCTTTGGGTAGTGTGTAACCAGTTTGTTCCCCGGTTATCATGAACGGGAGTGTGCGGACTATATGTCATGGTTAGGGATGTGGTACCCTTATGTCACACTTGTGTACCCTTGGGTTGTGGAGTTGTTTCACGTGTCGTCTTAGAGGAGTGGCTTATAACGAGGGCTGACACACGAAGTGGTGCCAGGGTAACTCGTTGTAAGTTAGTTAATCCAGTGATAACTTAATTAACTGATTAGAGTATCACGTAGTATCAAACACTTAATAAGATAATTATGCCTCGCTCATGAACACAAGGGCTTGTAAAGACTTGGGTTGAGACGAGAAGGCCTAGAATGGCAAGATCGTTATCTTGTCCCTACGAAAGATAACTAATTCCGCATTGGTTTACACGAGGGGCTGGAAGTCGTTAGAGGTTACAAGGATAACCCGAGATGGGGGCCGAGGCCTAGGAAGACTCACCAGGATAACCCATGTAACATTGTGATGACACTTCTCCTAGGTCAATAGTATGTTTGCATCAGGAATGCAATAGTTTATGTAATTTTTGAAGCATCGTAACCATTGTGATAGTGATGTCATTGTATTTATTTTAGTATGGTTGTGTTTAGCCTATGTCTAGAGGTAGATGTTCTTGGTTAGAAATTCTGGTTACTATGTCCTAGCATGGGGGGTGGACCTTTGGGTTCCACTTGGTTGGGTGGAACGTGCACCTTTCTTCGTTGGGCTTCTTTCATTTTCGTGTGGACGAGACTTCCAGTTGGAGAGCTCGTGGTTTCAGTTGCAAATATTGCTTGAGTTCATTTCAATTGCTTTTATGTTGTATTATCCCTCATTATTATCGAGGTGGAATTTGTAATTGTATTCTTATTTATTAAACTTGCCTCATTCGGGGAATGAGTGTTGTAACCTTATTGTTTAATAAATGGATTAATGAATTGGAATTTATCTCTTATGCTTGTAAAATTATCTTACTTGGAATGAATGTGTTATTTCATGAATTAAATAATTGTCGTGGATTTTATTTATGTTTGTGTTGAGGTTCTATATAACCTCTATCTCGTAACCTTAGAGGTTGTTGGCAATAGTTAGTGAGCTTACTTATTATTTGTAATTAAATAAAAAAAAAAATTAGCCTGTTTAAGTAGTTGTTTGCAACTTCCTCTAGGGTTGCGTGGCGGGGCGTTACATGTGATCTTTCAATCTCATCCATGAATTTGATCCATGTCATTTCCTCTCATCCATTTCTATCCCTTGATTAACCAAATTGATCTTAGCCATTGATTTACCTAAAAATTCTATAAATAGCCTCGATTTTATGAGCAATTCATCCACAAAGCTTGAGAGTAATTACACTATAGCCATTTTTAGAGCATTTATACATTTTGCATCCATTTCTCCATTAAAGCATCATTTCAAGCTTGCATCAACAATGGCATTAGGAAAGGGTTGATCATTCCACATCAATTCAGTACTAATCCCCCAATGGGATCAGGTTTGCAAGTATAATTAGATTTCCTTTTATCAAATTGCTTTCAATTTCTTGTTTAATGGCTTCCTAATTAGATTTTCAAAGATTTCATTGGGAATATGAATTAATTAGTCTAATTGATTGATTTGATTGTTCATTTCAATTGTATTTAGCCTAATTAATGTTCATGTTCACATTTTTAGCACGCCCGATGGGACCTAATCCATTAATTTTACAAAATTTGGTTGAAAATTTTGTGTTTGTAGGAACCAAAAGTAGGTCAACTTATTTGTTCTATGCCAGACCTACGCACTTGTAGTGCATTGGCACACAATTGTAGCATTGGCGTGCACTTGTAGCATTGGTGTGCACTTGTAGCATTAGCGCACACTTGTTATTCCAGCACATTTGATACTTTTTGTTTTTTGGTGCAGGTTTACCAGAGTGGCGAACTTGTAGCTTGGTAGAGCCACGCACTTGAAAATCCTAGAACACTTGTTTGGAGGCAGATTAGTGCACCTGTAAATCCTCGCGCATTAGTTAGTAAAATTCCAATGCACTTGTCGTGACAATGTCGCACACTTGCAAGTAAACCGGAGAGGTAAAATCTAAAGTTTAATTTGAATGTTCAAATTGATTTGATTTCTAACCCTAATGATTTCATTATTTTTGTTTGTTGGTTTAAGTACTAACAATTTGCATGATCAGATTGGAGCATTAAAGCATAGATTGAAGCAAAAAAGTTCATTAACCCTCATCAATGAATTTGTCTTGTCAAATTTACCAAAATGTTTTTGAAAAACCTATGAGAAGGATGACCTAAGAGCACTTTATTTTTATGCTTTAGCTAAATCACACTTCAATTTGGGCTTATTAATGAACAATCAACTTGCTTTTTCAATTTGGACAAAATTGAACCAAACAATCTCACTTTATTTTGGGCTCTAAAATTGAACAAGACAAATCTCACACTCAGTTTGGTGCTTTAAAATTAACTTCACATTTATCTTTAGTGCACTAAAATTGAACAAGTGTTTGCATTATTTTCTTTGCTTGGTAGACTAGTATTGTGTATCCTCTCCCCTTATGCTTTGTGTGATCTTGGGTGAAGAGAAACACTCCTAGTTTTCACTTTGTTCTTGAGTCACCCAAGGCTTGCTATGTATCCTCTCCCCTTGTGCTTCGTGTGATCTTGGGTGAAGAGAAATAGCATTCCTTCTTTTATTAAATAGTAGGAGGCCTTCCTTGAGACACATCCCACAATGGAGAACTCAAGGCGACCTCAAAGCACATGTTCAGGTGGGCTATATAAAGGGTGCAAAACTAAAAGCAAGTAGTAATTATCCTTTGGCATATACCACATGTGTCAACATTGTTGTGGGTGTATAGACCACATCTTGTTGACTAGAGGCTTTAATGTCTCATGTTTGACATTATACCTCAAGTGTTCACCAAGTCATTAAAAACCTTTGATATCACACGTTCGAGTTGATTACTAACACCATTTTCATCTTGATTCAACCATTTTCATCTATTTAATTAAATAAATTCATCATTTTCTTCTATTAATCAGATAATCAACATTATTAGGTTAATTCACCACTTTTAGGCTAATTTTCATCTTATTTGATTAAATAATTTAATTAAATCCCCTAGGTCCTCTCATTTGATTAAATAATTTTAATTGTTTAATTAAATGTCATTAATTCCCCTTTTTTATTAAATAAACTAATTGTTTAATTAAAATCTTAAATTCCTCTACCTTGCACAATTAAATAATGTTTTAATTATTTAATTTGACTAATTTCCCACTCCTCAAAGGATTATTCACATGGAATATTCTTCCATTTCAAATTTGAACATTTGCCCCCAACAAGGAAATATCTTGCACATTCCTCCTAAAATTAAGGATTTGTGTTTGTGGAAATCATTTGCAACCCTTGATTAATTTATCAATCCATGTGATCTTTCAATCTCATCCATGGATTTGATCCTTGATCCATGTCATTTTCTCTCATCCATTTCTATCCCTTGATTAACCAAATTGATCCTAGCCATTGATTCACCTAAAAATCCTATAAATACCCCTCATTTTATGAGTAATTCATCCACAAAGCTTGAAATTAATTACACTATAGCCATTTTTAGAGCATGTATCCATTTTGCATCCATTTCGCCATTAAAGCATCATTTCAAGCTTGCATCAACAATGGGATTAGGAAAGGGTTGATCATTCCACATCAATTTACCACTAATCCCCCAATGGGATCAGGTTTGCAAGTATAATTAGGTTTCCTTTTATCAAATTGCTTTTAATTTCATGTTTAATGCCTTCCTAATTAAATTTTCAAAGATTTCATTGGGAATATGAGTTAACTAGTCTAATTTGTTGATTTGATTATTTATTTCAGTTGTATTTAGCCTAATTAATGTTCATGTTCACACTATAATTTCAACCACAACCTATGACTATTAACTATGATGGCTTGTAATGTCATTGATGGCTTGACCATGCCTACAATTATAGATATGAAGCTAATCCTTTTGAAATAGAGTGTGGTGCCATGTGGTGCCTCAAACTTGAATCACACAATTGTAAAGTATCTATAAAAATAATAAAATACCTACAAAAATAAACAAACATTAAAGAAAATGTTCTTGGTTGATGCAAGATTTCTCTTACACCCCAAATCTTCTTGCATCATACACCCTAAATAGTTGAAAATTAAGCTTCTCAATTTTGTTTAGGATTATGATATAAAGTAAAATCAAGTTGGTAAACCTCTAATTTGGGCATCCAAGTAGATTCTTCAATTCATTTATCCTTTTGTTTCATGAAATATTCCTCATTTTTTTGATTCTTGTATTCTTTACAATTATGCAGTCAAGTATTTATTCAATATCCTCTCCTCTTTGTACAAGTACCTATATTCTCAAGTTTATCATTAGTTTATGGTCTTCCAAATCACCTTCATTCTACTCCTATAGATCAAAAATGTTATATATCGGTGAGATACCAAGATTTTATGGAAATTTGACTTCATATGCATTTCCATAATCAAGTTTCTTAAGAATTCTTAAAGGTCCAAGATTTTGCATCTTTAGTTTATAATTTTTCCCTGTAGAAATATTTCCTTCCTCAAATAAACCATTAATTCATCTCCAACTTCATATTCCTTATGTCTTCACCTCTAATCAACATTCTCATATAGACCATTAGTCTTCTCTAACTATTCTTTGACTCCCTAATGTGAATCCTAAATGTATTCTACCTACTCTTTTGCTATAATGTTTTTATATGATTTGTGGTAAAATCCATTCATTATAAAATATTTATTGGATTATATCAATATATAATCTAAAATTGTATTCTTCCAATGCTTTTATTCACTTAATTATTATAATAAAACATAACTTGTAAAATTAAATCCCAATTTCATATTTTCGAGCTTGATAAACATCTCAAAAATTTATAGAAATTAAGCTTTTGGATTCAACTGGGCACCCCCTTCTGAACTCCTTGCCTTTGAACCCTCCTCCCTTTTGTTTTCTCCTTTCCCTTCTCCCTAACCTACCAAACCACCTCTCCATTCCTCCTCCATAACCCCCCTTTCTTTGTGTTACCCCCTTTTTATTTTTAGCTTTTATTGTTTCCTAATGTATTTTCACACATTGATTGTATTTGTTGTATTATTTTGATTATATTGTTTATATGTGCCTTATTATTTTGGTTCTTTTCTTGTTTGTATGAACTCTATATTGTTAGTTTGTTCACGTACTTTTATATATATATTATGTTTTGGTTCATTTTATTTATTTTTATTTTTTTGGTAATAGATTTTTTGCATTTTCTTATTTATTTATATTCTTATAGAACTATAATATGTTTTCCTACACATATAAGTATATAATTTATTTTTCTTATGTTTGCATTTTTTTACTATAAGTTTATAGAAGTCTATTTATTTATATTTTTGTTAGTTGTTTATTCATAATTGTTGGTTTATATTTAACTACATTGTTTAAATATATTTGTGTATAACTATATTATCTTAATATTTTTGTTTTATATTACATTATTTGTACCTTACTTTATGTGTTCATTTTAGTTTTGTGTTTATCTTGGTTGTAGATATATCTTATGCATGCATGTATATGAGTGTGCATATTATATTTATATTTGTTTTGATAAAAGGCATAAAGTTTGTATAGATTATATTAATTTAAAAGGAGATTACAATGTATTACTGTCATTTAGGGGTTGGTAGATTTAAGATCAGAACAAAATTTAGAGCCTACTGCCTATCGTTAGTATTTTTTTGGCTGAGGCAAACTAGATTTGACAATACATTGCTTTTTACTGCTGCTTCTATCAAAGAATTTCCTAAAATGGCACCCCCAACTAGTTAAATTTACATATACATTCACATTTGCGACTTGTTTCTGTCAAAAACTTTGTACCACCCGACATATATGACGATAACTATCAGGATGTATATTCATGAATCATATGACCATAATTCAAAGACTTATGGGAACAAAAGATGATGGGTGTAAACAAAAATTAGCATGCTCGTATCATAAAGTTTACTCCTCCATTCGCTCGAGGCCAATCGAGTTTTCACCCTGGCCTTCCTCAACTTCCCCAACCTTTGTTGCCTTTGTATCATCTTGCACTCTAGAAACGTTCAAATCTAGATTTGTTGGAGACACATTCACTTGAGAAGAACTTCCTTGAAATCCACAGATTGGAGGGTGGTGTGAGTGTGCTTTGAGGAAGGCCACTACGTAATATTTTTCCTTTCTATTCACGTCCATGCTTGTGCAAAGGCAATTGGAATTTTGGTGCATAGCTCAGAGGAGAATGTGATCACATTTGTGTTCAAACGTTTGCTTGATGATCATGTAGATTTTTGCAAGCCCTTGGCGCTACTTCAAGTATTTCCTTGGGAATAATTTTCCAATAAACCCCTTTCCTTTGTAGATGTCATATTCATGGACCTCCTTTAAGAGGGCATTGTCAACAAGAATAATATGTTATATTTACATAAGTTTATATAATAATATAAACACTATATAATATGTAAATATATTATATTTATCGAATTTATTCCACATCAAAGAAAAAATGGTGAAAGTGGTCTGCAATAGTCATGGCAAACTGCAACGGTCTGGTGTTGGTCGTCATTTAGGAAGAGGACAGGAGGCCCATAAAGTTTCCTGCCAGGAAAATTTTGAAGGCATCTTGCAACTGGAAAGATGGGCTCGCCCCACGAATGACCATTTCGACCCTAGGGCAAAAGGTCGTGGTCATGATAGGCATCGTTTAAGAAAGGAAGAGCCATCTTTTAGGGGTCGCCAAGGCAAAGGGGGTTATCAAAATGCTACCTTTCGAAGACCTCATCAACAAGATGGCGGAAATAGAGTTTTTGGTGGCCTTCCATGGATGGAGGGATCGGGTCAAGGTCGAAACCCTAACCAAAGAAATGGCCATAACAGGATGGTTTGGAAAAGGAAAAAAGTGGAACAGGAATGGGAGGAGGACAGGGAAGATGAGCAAAGTGGCGATTCTCGTTAGGCCGCTTCTCAGAATGGTAATGGAATTCCAGGCAGTCAGGCTACTTTAGTGGTCAACTTTATTAAGCTCCAAGCTGAGGTTTTAAGGTTAGAAAACCTAGGGTTGATTGTAAAATGGTATGATGCAGCTCTGAACTGGGATTATCTAGTTAAATGGTGGAAAGATCATTGGGGACAGGACCTCTAGTTTAAAACCCTCAAAAACACCTTTTTCCTGATAATTTGTGTGTCCAGAGATCTAAGGGATGAGTTTGTGAATGGTGTTTGGGTTCTGGATGGTTTTGGATTTTATCTGAGGCATTGGAAGGTTGGCTTTAACCTTGAAATGCATGTCATGGAGACTCTTCAAGACTGGTATGGTCTTCCTAATCTTCCTTCGAAATATTGGGCACCAAACATTCTTGAGGAGATTGGGAATCGTTTGGGGACTTTTTTATGTGCTGAAGAAAGGAAGAAGGTGGACAAGTCCCAATCCTCTGTGAGGATCTGCATCGAGAAAAAACCAGTGTGACATATTTGGGAGGAGATTGAACTCATCACCGACTATGTGAACTAGGTTCAGAAACTAGAACGTGACTCTTTCACTCGTGGTAGTCTAGTGCACCCTTTGGGCTGTAGAGCGCCCCTCAAAAAGGTAGGGAAATCTAGATCTACCTTGGTGAGTGAGATTCCCCAAAGGAGGGAGAATCTTGTGCTTAAGAGTAATCCTTCCGAAAAGTTTTCAGTTCCCAATGGTGTTGACACAGAAGTGCCCATTAAGGCCTTATAGTTTAATAAGGAGAAGGAGCAAGGTGCTTGCCCTGGGTTGCCTGGTAGACATATGCAAATTGTTTCAAGTCCACAAGCTATGGAAATAAAGCTCAGAGAGGAGGAGAAATGGGTAGCACATAGTTTGGCTTTGGAAGGTAAGATTTTGGAGGCTTTGGATTTATTAGGAGATTGCAGAAATGTGGAGTTGGATTCCCTGATAGAAATTGGTAAGGAATTGATGGATTTGGCAAAGGAAGCCAAAGCAAGTTCTTGGGATTTAGAGGAAGAAGGTGTGCCAGAAGGAATAGATTATGATGAGTTTCAAGAAGGGGCTAAAGTGGGCTTGGAGATTTTTAGTCCTCAATTCGAGAAAAAAGGAAAATAACACAAGGTCTAGTAGATGCTAGAGATAAATTGGTAATTCATCAGAGGGATATGGAAAAAACAATGCCAGATTATGGGGAGATTAAGAAGAGAGGAAGGATCTCAAATCAAGAAAAATGCAGGTGGGATGGAGATGCTAAACGGTCAAAATAAAATTGACTCAATGATGAAAGTAGGGAAGAGCGATGCTCTTCCTAAACAATACTGAAGCTCTTAACTTGGAATGTTAGGGGCTTAAATGCCCCTAACAAATGGTGCCTTATCAGGCATCATCTGGAAGTTTTTCAAGAGGATATTTGTCTTTTTCAAGAAACAAAATTGGGGGATTGGGATTTGGTAGCCTTCAGCAAAAAGTTGAAGCAATGGAAATGGTTGGGTGTTGGCGTTGAAGGAGCTTTGGGTGGTTTGTTAATCATTTGGAATCCCCAAGCTATTTTGGTAGAAGAAATTGTCTCCTGTCGACATTGGTTTGCCTGTAGGGTAAGAAGCTTGTTATCAAATCTTTAATTCTTTCTTATAAATGTTTATGGTCCCTCTTTGTGTGTTCATAAAAGGATTATTTGGAAAGAGTTGGATGAGGTTCTTAATAGGTTTAACCAAGATTTATGCATTTTGGGAGGTGATTTTAATGTTATTTTGTGTTTGGTAGAAAAAAGGGGCGGTGAGGGGTGAGCTCTCCAGTCATAGACTGGCTTTCAAAGCTTTGTTGAGAGAAACATGTTGATGGAGATTCAAATGGGTAATGGTTGTTTTATGTGGAAAAATCGCAAAAAGGGGTTTTGCAGTATAGCTGAAAATCTTGACAGATTTTTCTTCAAAGGTAATTTGAGTTCTTTTCCCTTTAAGATGGACAACAGAATAAATTCAGGGGTTGGTTTAGATCATTTCCTAGGTCAACTTCAAATTGATGGGGAAAAGGGGCATGTCTGGTGTCCCTTCAAGTTTGAAATGATGTGGTTTAAGGATCATAACATTATAAATCTATTAGAGTCTTGGTGGAAGGAATGCACCTCGGGTGGATCTAAAATGTTTAATCTAGTCATTAAGTTGAAATATATAAAGCAAAAGTTAAAGCAATGGAACAAGGACAGTTTCAAGAATATCTGCGAGGAGAGGCTTAAAGTGGAAGAAGAATTAGATGTATTTTCAGAAGATATTTTTAAGAAGGGGATGGATGATGTTCATTTTGTGAGAGAAAAGGAGTTGACGAAGAAGCTAAATGATGCTCTGGCGAAAGAGGAAATTTTTTGAAGGAAAAAATCAAGGGAGGTGTGGCTGCGTGTGGGGGATAGGAACACAAAATTCTTTCATAATTCAACTAAGGCTCGGTGGGAGGTTAATAGGGTGTCTTGTATAAAGGATACAGATGTGCATTTTATTGAGGACCCGCTAGAGATCAAAGCTTCTGCGGTTTCCTTCTTTCAAAATCTCCTCAATGACTGGGATGGTTCTAATTTGGGGGCTTAGAAGGCGGTCTTAAGGAATATTCCAAAATTGATCTCTCCTTCTCAATTAAAATATCTGAATGCCAAATTCTCAGAGGAAGAAATAAAGGTTGCATCTTTTGACTTGCAGCCTGAGAAGGCTCTTAGGCCGGATGGCTTCCCGATTGCATTTTTTCAGAAGTGTTGGGCGTTTGTGGTTAAGGAAGTTTTGAAAGAAATTGAAGATTCTAGGGGGTCAGGTAAGGTTCTCAAGGAGATAAATAATACTTTAATTACCCTTTTTCCCAAAAAATAAAAGCCTGAGTCTTGGGATGAATTTCGCCTTATTTCACTTTGCAATAGACTCTATAAAATTGTTGCAAAAGCAGTGGCCAATAGGCTTAAGAGAATTCTCCCATCCATAAAATTAGATGAACAGACTGGTTTTGTCCTTGGAAGGTCGATTCTAGATGGGGTGATAATTACACATGAGGTGATCCATTCAATTCAAAAAACAAAAAAATCTGCAATGCTCTTGAAATTGGATATCAAGAAAGCGTATGATAGGGTAAATTGGTGCTTTCTTTTCAAAGTAATGGAGGCTTTTGGGTTTTAGAGAAGTTGGTTCGATTGTATTTTTGGCTAGGTGGAAATTCTACATTACTTTGTTTTAGTAAACGGGTCACCAGAAGGTTTTTTCATGGCTTCTAGGGGTTTAAGGCAAGGTGATCCTATGTCACCATTCCTATTTATAGTCATGGCAGAAGCATTGGGGCATTCGTTGGAAGAAGCAAGAAGGACTGGCTGGGTGGATGGGCTTCAGGTTACAAGTGGCCTTCCATCTATCACGCATCAGAAATATTTTGATGATACAATGTTGTTTGGTGTGGCCTCAATTAGGGAAGCTAGAAGATTGAAAGGAATTCAGGATAAATATTTTCTTTCTTCGGGCCAAGAGGTTAGTGTTGCCAAGTCAGAAGTTTTTTTCTTCAATACTAACTGCTTAAGTGAAATGCAGAATTTGAGAGTACTGGGTTTCAAGAAGGGTCAAATGCCATGCAAATATTTGGGCCTCCCTCTTGCTAAGGGTGTTCAAAATGGGAGTATTTGTAACTCCCTATATGAAAGGTGTAAGGAGTGTCTCTCCTCCTGGAAAAACCGGTGGTTGTCTTGGGCTAGTCGGCTAACAATGCTTAAATTGGTTATTTTTGTTCTTCCTATTTTCATGATGTCTTGTTTGCCAATGTTCGTAGGTACTAGCAAGTCATTGAATAGAGCTATGAAAGATTTCTTTTGGAAAGGAAATTCGGAACAAAAGAAATTTCTCCTTGTCAAATGGTAGAAGGTTTGTGAAAGAAGGGAGAAAGATGGGGTTGGTCTTAAAAATCTTCTATTGCAGAATAAGGCATTAGGGGTGAAATTGGTGTGGGTGATTTATTCCCTACTTGAACTAAAATGGGTGAAATTAGTTTGGGCTAAATATTTGGATATTGATTCAACCAATTTTTTACAGCTAAGTCCCTTCCTAATGGGTCTCGTATTTGGAATTTCATCAAAATCTCAAGAGATCTTAATTTGGATTACTTAACTTGGGAGGTAAAAGATGGAGGTGAGGTGTTGTTTAGGGAGGACTCTTGGGAAGGTTTTCCTATTTTGGCATAGGATTTTTCACTAGCTCTTGTTCAGGAAAGGACAGTTGAAGCTTGGGGAGTAAAGGTAAAAGATTACTTCGATGTCCCTTCTTTTGGTAAGGAGGGGGCTTATAAATGGAAGTCTATCAGATAGCTAGGTCTACAAGAGAAAGAAGTGGAAGCTTTTGAGCAAGCAATGAAGAAAAGGTGTGTTTGGTGAAGGCATGGATGGGATAGATTGAGGTGGAATGCTTCTCTAAATGCGGATTACTCTGCTAAAATTGGTTATGTTGTTATGGCTTCTGAAGGGGTGGATGTTCCAATTTTTCCAATTTACTTATGTTAGAATAAGGTTTGTCTTCCCAAGGTAGGCATTTTTACTTGGGCAGCGGCACAAGGCAAAGTTCTTACAGGGGATAGATTTTCCAAATTATTTTTGGCATATGGATTGTAAGTGTTGTCATTGATGGAAACCTTGGAAACCTAATTCATGCATCTGATCTACAGTACAGTTTTGGTTTACACCGACAGAATAAGGTGACGAACAGGACATCCGGTTATAAGTATAAAAGTCGATTTGAACATCTCACCGGACTTTTATTTTGGGTTGTGGATCTTTGAGGAAGGTTTTTTGATGTTTGTTGATGCTTATTCATGGAGTATACTGATATGCATTCACTGTTACGTGATCTAGGAGATCTGGTGCACTAATTTGTTGACTATCTATGCTAGAAGGTCGACCTGGCAAATATAGTAATCACAAATGTGTAAGGAGTAATTAATCAAATATTTTCGTGCTCTATTATGTTTGTTTAGGTCCTCTCTTTGTCTTAACCGACTTTGGAGGATGCGCATAAAGAATTAGTGGTGGATCTGGCTGACATTTGAGAAGAACTAAATGTTTTATGAAATCAACATAAGAATGATCAAATCCTTGATAGCGGATATATATATATGAGATCGGTTCTATCATTTTGTGTGTGTCATATGAGGAGAAGTATATGAAGATAGTGAATACGAATGTGGTACAAAATTTAGCAGAGTAATAGTCTGAATTTGTCTATGTGTGATGCCAAGAGCAAAAAAGAGCAGAGCAGGGTAGAGTGAAGTGCAAAGTTAGAAAGTGGATCCAGAATCAAATCTATGAGCTTCACCGAAACTGTAACCTAGCATGAGTAGATGCTACTATCTCAGTTCATCATTCAGATGGTTTTAATCTAAATTTTTGTAAGGTAGTGAGCCTTCCCTTTTGAGCAGTGAGCTCTAAGTAGTGTGCCTGAATGCAAGTGCATTCCCTTTTGTAAAACTTTATTTGAGTACTCAAATTGTAGATTAACCTCCACCATGGTTTTTCCCCTAATAGGGTTTCCACGTAAAAATATTTGTGTCATGGTTTTATGAATGTTTCCTTTGAATGCTTGCATCTTTCTTTTAATGCAATGACACAATTGTTGAGCTTCAAATTAATTAAGTTAAGATTTGTTGAACACTAATTCACCCCCCCCCTCTCAATGTTCCCTTGAGTCCAACAATTGGTATCAGAGCTCAGTACCTCTGAAGAAGTTTAGCAGCTTGAGGTGGATCTTGAAATGTGATGGACTTTGGTAGTCTTTAGCAGCAGCTTTTGGTGGCACTTGACGACCTTGATCAGTCTAAAGAAGAAGTACAGGAATTGAAATAAAATCTTAGAGATGCTAAGAAATTTATTCAGTCATTGAAGGATTAGATTGTCAAATCCAGGGAGAAAAGGAAGGATCTTTGTGATCAGATCAAGAAACAAGAGAGTGAAAACATGGATGATGCTCACCTAAATCAAACCTTGAAGGAAATAACTGAAGAATGTGAAAAGCTTGCCAGAGAAAATGCTACCCTAAAGCATGAGATGGAATTTATGGCGATGAAGCTAACTAAAGAGATTGAAGAAAGGAAGAAGAACGAAGAGAATATAGCTTAGTCCTTAAAGGAGAAATCTAATGAACACAAAAGAATAAATGAAGAATTCACTCAACTGGAAATTGAATTACAACAATCTAGAAACAATGAAGAAGAACTTGGTAAATAGATTGTTATCCTCATAAATGAAATTACTACTGCAAATGAGTACAAAGCAATGAAGCTTGATGAGCTAACACAACGACAAAAGAGTGGAAATGATAAGAGAGGTATTGGATATGAAAAATGAGAAAGTTCCAGACCTGAACAGAAGAATTTCAAACAAGGAAACCTGATGAACAAAGTTGGAAGACCTTATCTGGTAAGACAACCTAATTCTCAAAAATTTAATGGATACTATTTTGCTTGCAATAAATTTGGCCATATGGCTACTCGGTGTAGAAGTAGTATGAAGTCAAGAGATTCATCATTTTCTTGTTAGTGTTTCAAATGCAAGAAGTTTGGTCATAAATCAAATGAATGCAGAAATATGTCAAATTACTCTGTCAATAAAAAGAATGTTGAATGTTACACATGTGGAAAATTTGGACATATTGCTAATCAATGCATATCAAGAAGAAATCAATGGAATGATTGGTTTGGACAAGGAAGTACTTTGTTTTACAATTGCAATAGATATGGTCACATTGCAAGATTTTTCAGAGACAAAAAGGTGGGTAGAAGAGGTTTGGTTTACAGAAGCAGAAATATACAAGGAAATGAAAAAAAGAAAGAAAAGTGACTACAAATGAGATAAGAGATGAGATGAAGAAGACATGGGTAAGGAAGAATGATTTTGATACTGGAAATGGTTCTACACCGGAACCTGCTTCCGGTAATTCTTCTGGTAATTGATTTCAAGCCATTGGCTTAGGGGGATTTTTTCAAGGAAATATTTTCCTCCCCTGTCTGTGGATGGTACCAGAATGCAAAGAATAGTCAAAAAGGTGTATTTATGGTGTGCAGAGATCTTGGAGAACTTTCACGAGGAAATTCAGAGAATTCATAGGTCTGCAAGAGAATTTTTCTCTTGTTGTCTTAGAAAATAGAGCACCCAAAAAACTTAGGGAAAATGCATTTATTGCACGTGTACAAACTATAAAATTCAAGTTGGAATCATCATTTGTCACTTTGCATAGAAGAACAGAAGAAGGAGAGAACTTACTAGAAGAATTTTGAAGCAGAGAAATTGATTCCGTTGAAACTCGAAATCTATCAAGTATTTCAATTGTCTTCAGAATTTTCATATAATTTGGTGTGCGGTTTTTAAACCTAAGTGCGAAAGGAAAATGGAACAAATCAAAAGGACAATAATTTTGGATGAATACAACAATGAAAAATTAGGTCTATGAGAAATATGTTATTACCCAATGAATTGAAGAAATTAAGAAGCCAAACACAGAAATTTGGATATTTGGAATGAGTTTTCGTACTTTGAGGATGTGGAATTTGTCAAATTCATCTTGCGCAGATTAAATGATGATACTTTAACTTTGGACAAACCTTATTTCATTTCAAAGGAGGTAATTGAGAATTTGACTAGATTATGCAAAGTTGGAGATGTACCAAGGAAGAAATCCATCCGGAACGAGGAAGTTGAAACCCTAACCGGAATAATCAGAGATTAGAGGGCGCTAATAATTGTGACAATCAAGAATCCTCTTACAAAATACATTGCGCGTGGAATTTCATATAAAGTCTTTTTCAAAAACTGAGAAGGAGCATCCTTGGCTGGTGCAGTCTATATTTCTCACAAAATGATAATCGAAGGTCAGGACTTTCACCTATGTGGGTTGATAAAGGATCAGCTAATGGAGAATGTGCAACTGAAAAAATAAATAGGCTACCTTTTCAGGTTCGATACTTTGATCATATGCTTAGTAATGTATTTCTTGGACTGTTTTCCAAAGATCGACAATATGGTGTGGAATAAAAATGAACCAATTTGTAGACAAATATACTCATATTCTAGGAGCTTGGCTGATTGGGATATATAATTTGAAAATTTATTTAAGAATGTGCTTGGAAAGTGTGGTTTAGTCAATATTTCCCGTCCGATAAGAACAATGGAAGTTGGTTCCTCTTCTGGTGGAATGGATAAAAGGCAGAAAAGAGAAAAAAAAAGTGTTGAATACAACCCTCCGGAATGCAAAGTTCCCAGAATTGAAGGAAAAGGTAAAGAAAAGGAGATTGTGGATATTCCAGACGAAGAAACACATAAAAATGAATCAGAACCAGAAAAAACCAGTAAGGAAGAAGATGATATGTCAAAGGAAATGTTGCAGTAGCTTATTCAGGAAGAAGGTGGAATGCAGAAGATTGCTAGGTTATGGTCTATTAGACCATTATATGATCAAGACATGATCTTGAGTGTATTAAATGCTCATGTTGAGCATTGCAAGATCAAATTGGAAAGTTTGTACAAAATTCTACCTAAGGAATTGATTGAATGTAGTAAAGAATCAATGAACTTTGGAGATAAAGACAAAGAAGAAGGTGAAGTCATCTCTCACCTGAAGAAGAAGTTTAGAATATCACTTACCAAACTGAAGAAGAAAATGAATGAATTGAGGCAATGCATAAATTCAGCCAACAACATCTACAGCTATTGCATCTATTGGCCCCATGTTGTTAGTAATTACAAAGAGAAATTAGAATAGATTGAAACAAAGTTGAATGACATTGGTAAAAGCTCTGACGTGTTGCAGGATCAGGGTGGCACCATCATGAGAAGGATTCGGGAGTTAAATTCTAAACACACTAAAATTCAACTTACCAAGAACACACTTGTTGATACTTCTTGGAAGGTGAAGGATCAAACTGAATGCAAATTGGAGTAGATGGTGGAAATACTAAGGAAAGGTGAGAAACTGGAAGAAGCAATTACAATTCCGGAATTCTTAACTGAAATTGTCAACAAAACATCCAAGAATAGCAGTTTGATCATTATCATTGGGATTATAATAGATGCTTGGAAGAAATTCCTTCTGAAAATGAAGAAAAATTATAAGATAATTTTCTAAAGTAGTAATGAATTGTTTTCAAATTTTTGAAGTTTTGGTCTAATGGGGAGAATTGTCGGCATATATAATCAGGAGTTTTGAAGATTTTTGAACACGTGTTTTGTATTTTTGGTATATGATTTCTATGCTTTTTCATTGATGTCAAAGGGGGGGAGAATGCAATGAAAAATGCTTTATAAATCTTAGGAGGAGAGAGTGCAGCAAAGCTTGGCATCATACTTATAATGATTCAGACACTTAGTCATTTTTCACTAAGTGTTGCCATCAATGCCAAAGGGAGATATTTTTGACATATGGCTTGTAAGTGTTGTCATTGATGGAAACCTTGGCAACCTAAGTCATGCATCTGATCTACAGTATAGTTTTGGTTTACACCGACAAAACAGGGTGAGAACAAGACATCCGATTATAAGTATAAAAGTTGATTCGAACATCTCACCGGACTATTATTTTGGGTTGTGGATCTCTGAGGAAGGTTTGTTGATGTTTTTTTATGCTTATTCATGGAGTATACTGATATGCATTCACTGGTACGTGATCTAGGAGATCCAATGCACTAATCTGTTGACTATCTATGCTAGAAGGCCGACCTGGAGAATATAGTAATCACGGATGTATAAGGAGTAATTAATCAAATGTTTTTGTGCTCTATTATGTTTTTTTAGGTCATCTTTTTGTCTTAGCCTACTTTGGAGGATGCACATAAAGAATTAGTGGTGGATTTGGCCGACATTTGAGAAGAACTAAATGTTTTATGAAGCCAACACAAGAATGATCAAATCCTTGATAGCGGATATATATATGAGATCGGTTCTATCATTTTGTGTGTATCATAGGAGGAGAAGTATGTGAAGATAGTGAATATGAATTTGGCGCAAAATTCAGAAGAGTAATAGTGTGAATTTATCTATGTGTGATGCGAAGAGCAGAAAAGAGAAGAGAAGGGCAAAGCGAAGAGTAGGGCAGAGTGAAGTGCAGAATTAGAAAGCAGATCCAGAATCAAATCTATGAGCTTCACCAAAATTGTAACCTAGCATGAATAGATGCTACTATCTCAGTTCATCCTTCAGATGGTTTTAATCTGAACTTTTGTAAGGAAGTGAGCTCTAGGCAGTGTGCCTGAATGCAAGTGCATTCCCTTTTGTAAAACTTTATTTGAGTACTCAGATTGTGGATTAACCTCCACTATATTTTTTCCCCTAACAGGGTTTCCACGCAAAAATCTTTGTGTCATGGTGTTATGAATGTTTCCTTTGAATGCTTGCATCTTTCTTTTAATGCAATGAAAAAATTGTTGAGCTTCATATTAATTAAGTTAAGATTTTTTGAACACTGATTCACCCCCCTCTCAGTGTTCCCTTGAGTCCAACAATTATGGTCCATCTATATGTATATTATGTCACGAAGTTGAAGAGACTGTTGATCACCTGTTCTTGAATTGTGAATTTTCACAAGGCATTTGGAGGTGGTTATGCGCGAAGCTTCATTGGAAAACAACTCTTCCTAATAATTTGATTGATTTGTTAAAGGCCTGGCCTTCTCCAGTAAAGAATTTAGTTTTTGGTGATTTATGGGTATCGAGTTCATCATCAATTCTATGGGAAGTATGGAAGGAGTGCAATAGATGCAATTTTTAGGAGAAAGAGATGTCAATTCCCAAGCTGCAATGCAAAATTGAAAGGCTTGCATTGTGGAACTCTTGAATGCTAGAGTGGAGGATTTGAATCCAAAAAAAGGATTTTTTTTCAGTTTGGGATTTGTGGATCTTAAAGCAATGGTTTGGAATCAAAGCTCCCTCTTGTGGGGGAACTGGGTGTGCAGCTTCTTCGGAGGAGTGAAGTAAGGTTGTTTGGTCTCCTCCGGATCCTGGCTAGGTAAAACTAAATTTTGATGGAGCTTCAAAAGGGAATCATGGTCCCTCTGGGGCGAGATGCATTATTAGAGACTGCAAAGGTTTGATTTTGGGGAAATTAGCATCATCTCTCCCAAAAGGCATGAATAATACTGCTGAATTTCAAGCCCTTATTTTTGGTCTGGAGTTCTATAAGGAATTGGGAGTGAAGAGAGTAATAATAGAAGGGGATTCTTTGCTGGTGATTAATGCTTTAAGGTCTAAACAAATTCAAAACTAGAAGTTGGGGGAGATGCTGGATCTAGATTTAAAAGAAATAGGTATAATCAATGCCTAAGACTCGTGGGGAGTAGGGTGGGCGCCCCTCCAACCTGGCAAAGGGGATGTGGCAAATGTGCCACATTTTTTGGTGAGCTGGGTCAGGTGGCTAACGTGGGAGGACTTTCAAGAGATGGATCTGGCAAGAAACGTGATGTCATGCTAGTACGAGTATTGATGGCAAGGTGTTGTTGCCCTTTTTGAGGCCAGCTAGAGTGCTTTGGGTTGATGGACTTAGTCCTTTCGGCAGGATTTTGGCACATTTGGAGGTGCCTCATTAGTGGAGGTGGCGGTTGTTAAGTACTTGGTATTAATCCATGTTGGACTGGATTTGTCTAATTAAGGCGTGATTGCTTTCTCATTTTATTGTCTTTGGTTGTGGATGATGCTCAATTTCTTTATGGAAGTGTGTGGTCTATGCTTGGGTGTCGATGACCAAGCACTCAAGGTTTTTGATAGAGGTGTCATTGGATGGGTTGGCAAGATTTGGGGCGGATACCCTGATTTCATTGAAGTTGTCGACTCCACAAGCTTCTTTCAGAAAAATAACTGATCAACAACTGAAAATGGTCCTTCTCAATAATGATCCTTTGGTGGTGGTGGTGACCAAAATGATCATGGGTGTCAGGAATTTGATGAACAAAGAATATGGAAGGGATAATCTGCATATTTCATCTAGGTTTTTGGCTTCTCTCTTGGACAACCAAGTTGATAAAGCCGAGGTGAAATTGTTGCTTGAAAAAATATTCAGGGAAGATTTGGTGGAAGGGGTTTGATGAAGTTATGAGTGTTGTGGTGGATGGAAGAGGCATTCGATGTCCTTGTGACTTGGAGCTCCTACGAGGTTTGGACGAGGCTATCAAACTGTACCTATTTCTTCTCAACTTGAGCGGATCTGCCCTCATGAAGCATAGGATGGTAGTGGCGATGGCGGTGGAGTTCCTGAAGAAATTCTTCGGGTTGCTGGCAGCTGGGGGTGTGGAATGGAAAAAATATTTCAAGGAATTTTTAGAGATAAACCATTTTTTGTAAGTCCGGTTAGGTTGGGCCCTAGTTTCGTAGGTTAGGTTTTTTTGCTTTTGAAAGCTAGGAATGTATTCTATTGATGGCAATGGCCATGGTGGCCATTTTGGCAAATCTGATTTTAGGTAGTTTTTTTGGATGGGTTGGTTGGCAGGTGGACTTCAAGGTAGTCATCTGGTTTTTTCGGAATTATTTCTTGGTGGTTGAAGGTGAATATTTTATCTTGTGTTGGCAATTGTTTGTAGTCTAAACTTTTTTATATAATACAAATCTTTACTTGTGTATCAAAATATATATATTATATTTACATATTATTATGTAAACTTATGCATGGATATATTTTAGTATGTATATTGTTCATATTATATTTAATTATTTACATAAGTTTATATTTACATATTATATATAAATATAATATAATAACATAATATACAAATATGCTTTCATACATATGTAAATACACTTATGTATATTAAGCAATCTTTTTGTTATTTGCTCATACATATTTGTTTTCATTGGTATGACTATATTATTTAAACAATTTTTTATAGGTATTTATAATATGTTTATGCCCTTTTTATATATGTTTTCACTCTTATACCAATATATTTATGCATTTATATTTGTATTTGGTTCTTCCTTTGTTTATATATGCATGTTCTTATATATTGTATTCATATGCATATATTTATTTATGTTTATGTACATATATAAGTGTAAGTATAGTTTTTCACTTGCACATACAATCACATACACGTATATCTATTCTTTTTCAGTATATTTACATAGGTTTATATAATTTGTATTCATATGTTTATACAGGTTGTTCGCATTTTTATACATGTGCTTATGCATATATGTTAGTGGTTGGTTTTTTGTTTTTATCCCATGCTTCATGGTTTTCTTTTGTGTTTATATATCATTATTTGTTTTTTTTATATTACTATCATATGTTTACAATATGGATGCAATATATATTTTTTTGGTATATTTATTTCTTGGAAGTTTTTAATTAATTTTTTTCTCTCAGCTCATCTCTCCCCCACCCTTTATTAGGCTAATCTACACTCCTATTTCATATTTTCCTCTTCCTAATGATGGATCACTGAGTGTGATCTGAAATATCTTTTAGAAAGAAAAAAAAAAACACTATTGAATCTGAAAGCTTACTTTCTATAGCTTCATGGATTGTGGAAAACTCATACAAGCTATCTCAACAGTTTTTTCGAACATCTACCATCTATAGATGAGTCGTATGGTTAACTAAAATTCATATATATAAGGCTTTCTATAAATATGTAGGAGTTAATGATGAACTCCCAACACCCTACGAACATCTATAAGACCAAAATAACTTCCACAAGAGATAAAATGGTAAAAATAGCTTGCTAGATTATTGATGCAAGATTATAAGATTGAATATGAAATGTACATGAGATTTTCCTAGGGAAAACCAATTTTGTATGCCCTTGGTATGAGGTCACTTTTTAGGTGGTGAAGGGACCATTAAAGTAGAGATTCCATTTGGGTGAATCTTCGAGAGTGAGAATGGATTCATGTATGAAGATGATGTTTAAAGGTTAAGTATTTGTAATAAGTGTTTATACCAATTTATTTTCTAAAACTTTATCTTTGATTTCCTTTTGATCAATATATTAGAGATTATTTTGACAAAAGATATTTGAGATGGTCAATTTTGGTGATAAGATTAATTTGATAACTAAGCATGTAGTTATGAAGAAAATACCACAAGCAAACATGTTGTTTTCATAGATAAATAGTTAGATTCATATCCAACCAAATTTCTAAATGGTTAATATCCCTTTCTCTTTCTTGAGCATCACATTTTGTTAAAAAGACTCCCAAGGTAACTTGTGTAACTTCTAGTAATCTAGAATTCACCTTTAATCAATGAACCTAATTCTACATTTTTTCTATCCCTAATTAATTCAAAAATATATTCAATTAATTATCGTAATCATTCTTCCAATATTAATAAATGATTTTTATTATTTAATATTATTTCTTCCAACATCATCAAGTTTAAATAAACAAATTAAAAAAATATTTATTTAAATTTAACTTACACATTCATATAAATAATTAAATAAATGGCTATATTTACTTAATCCACTAATTTGTACACTTTCCTAACCATGATTGATTAAATTGAATAATAAATTGCATAAAATTAAATGTGATTAATTAACTTAACCTTATATCACATTCTAGCCTATCTACCCATAAGAAGCCTACAATAAAATCTTGACCTCCCATTTTATCCTATAAAATCCTAATCATTCGCATTACCCCATGTGATCTCTCATATGTGTGAGAGATCACATGTCAAGCCTTATTTTCCCATGTGATATCTCACATGTGTGAGAGATCACTTGTCCTATCTCTCATTCCCATGTGACTTCTCACATGTGTGAGAAGACATGCCAAAATTTTCTCTTCCCCATGCATCTAATCTCTTCAGAAAAAAACTTTCTCACACATGTGTGAGAAAAGAGTATTTTTCTATTAGATGAAAATAAAAAAATATTGGCCCTTCATTCCCTATCAATCCATGTCCCACTCAAATCCTCCCTTCACCAAATGACACTTGACATATTCTCATAAAAAAATCCTCTCAATCAATGTGAACCGTTGATCTTGTAATTCAATCCAAGCCATCCATTCCCTCATTCAAAAATTTATAAATTGAATTTCTTAAAGACTGTTTCATCATCTACCTCTATGATAATGTTATGTTGGTGTCATGGAATATCAACCACATTCATTCAATTAATCAATCTTATCTTTGAGAGAAAATCAATAGTATTGGGTGCATTTACTCACCTATCTCAACCCAAAGTGGTGAAGATGAATAGGGTAAGAGCAACTTACATTGTGTTTGTTTATTTACATTTTATTGCTTTATTTTTCTCCATTCCAAATTTTGGTATACCTGATGGGACCCACGTCCCTAAACTAATCTTCCTTTAAGTTTTTTTTTTCAATTTTTTTCTCACAAGTTTTAGTTTAGTGTTTATGCTCTACATTTTGAAATTTTTAAAAATCAAATTGATGCTTTTGAATATATTGTGTCACCTTCATGTTTTCATCCACTCATGACCATTTTGATTTTATTTATTCATCTGTATTTTATGATTTTAGCCATTTTTAATTTTTGTGCAGGGTATTTTCCCAATTTGATCTATTTTAACCATTTCTTGCAAGGAAATATATTTTCTTGTAGGTTCTTTTCACACAACATGTTTCATCACTTTAACTATCTATTTTAGTGCATATGTGAATCGACACTTTCAACCCATCATTTAGCACTTTCATTTCTTTTTCATCATTTTATATTTGATTTTATCATCTATTTTCAAACTCTTTGTGTTATCTTGCTAACACATTTCTTTGTGCTTTTCATCAATCTTAACATTATGTTTGTAGATTTTTGCTATATTTTTTTAAAATCACATGAAAGTATATTTGATAATATTTTTGCAAGATTCTCTATTTGTCTCCTTTTCTCTATATTTTGTTGCTTTCATTGTTCACCACCTTCATGAATTTTGAGAAGTATAATTTTTTTGTTTTCTATTTTTTGCTTATATCTTGGGCTATTATTTAGCCACTTTCATGTTTTTGTGCCTTTATTCTTATATAGTCACTTTTATGGTTTGTCACATGTGGTTTGTGCAATATCATCTCTACAATATCAACTATTATTTACCATTTTTATTTTTCATACTAAATTTATATTTGATCTTTTTATCCTAACAATTTTGTGTAGATATTATGTCTATCCAAGATCAATTTTATAAAAATACTAATCTATTTAGTTTGTAAGTTTAATATTTTCCAAGTCTTATTTTTTCATTATTTTTAGTTGTACTAAATTAGTTAGATAAAATTTGTTTGCTTTGTCTTGGAGAGTTGTATAGAGTGTATGCTCTCCCCTTGCACTTTGTGTGATCTTGGGGATTAAAAACTCTATAGTCTTCCAAATGTATAACCTAAGGGTACTATTTTGTGTGCATGATCTCCCCTTGCACTTTGTGTGATATTAGGTGATAAAAAAACCTATATTTCATTTCCTATTTGGAGGATTATCTAGGGATTTCACCACCTTAGGAGATAACCTCAACAACTTGAATATGGTGAGGTATATAAAAGGGGAGAATAAAAATTATACCTCAAAGGTAGCCATCGTCATGTATAGCATAGCCTTGACACCCCTTTTTGTAAGGAGAAAAGGTGAAGGGAACTTTGGTTGTGCTTACATCTCATTATTGTAGATGTGCTCCAATTCATGGACCTAGACCTCATGTACCCTTGTGGTATTTAGAGGGTACCATTAGAGAGATTGTATATCTTAGGTACAAGACCTTTTGGTTATCCCATTTATGGTGCATTAAATACTAGTTAGACATGAGAAGTTATACCCTTAAACTTTTAACTTGGTGAGATAGAGATCACTTTGGGTAAGGATTTGGAATCCAAAGTAAGGGGTGCATAAGTGGTGCATGACCTTGAACTCCATAGATATCCACCAATTTATTTATAGTATATTTATGGGCCCATGAAAGATGAAAAGTGTTTGAAATATTTTCTTGTGATAAACTAGTAATTACCCACAAACCAATGTTTTTGTCAAAAATCTAAAAACAACCATTTTTCTTGTTTCTTGTTGTGTGTATACCTCATGCTAGTTAGGATATAATACTAGGTATATTAAACCATTTACTACATAACCCTATAATAAAAGCATGTATATTTTTGGCGATCTAAGATGTGGGACCCGAATCCCTAAGGAACGATAATCTCTCAAGTACCAAGAGTGTAAAACCTAGGAAGATTACCACAAACCTATATTCAAGTTGGGCAACTTAGGACCAAATCCTGAGGTGGGTAATAATTCCTTCACTTTTGAATTTTCTAAACCAAGGGGGGTTTCCCCAAGGTGCTACAATATATCACCATAGAAGCACAAAAATTATCCTAATACAAACCATACCCAATACATAGTGCGCCCCTATTTTGGTTGTCACTTCATTCTATATGCTAGTTTACAACATTCAAGTTCAAGAACCTTATCAAAGAAAATAATCTACCATATGAGTGTATAAGAATGTGCTTTATGATAACCCATGATGTTGTTATATATATTCAAACATGGAAATTGTAACACACTAGAAAGGATAAAATTAAAAAATTATATTGATTTGTTTTGAGTGTGTAGAGGATGATGGGGAGAAGGAACTAGTTATAGACTAGTGCCTTTAACTAGTTGGGAAAAAAAGTCTCTAAATTCATACAAAGATTCAATAATTGAAATGAAGGTGATATCTTAATCAAGATATTGCAAAATACTATACCTTTCAAAATGCACAAGCAAGTTGGGTCTAAACATAAATTAAAAAACAATAAATGGTTAATGTATATTAAGTGATTCTACTTAGTAATCAATGACCATACCCATACATTTCATCTATTATTTTGAAAAGATACCTTACAAAATCTTTGCAAGGATTTTACAGTCATCTAACTGACCAACTAAACAATACACATCCAAAAATATATACCATATACAAGGAGACACTCAAATAAGGTTGATTATACCTTTAATCATTTGATCCACAAAGTTTACAAATATTTATTATAAATTTGGGATGAATCCATATCATTACAATACAAAAATACCTTTACCAAAAATTGGAAATTGAAATCTTAGGGTTTCTTGTGAATATCTATGTTCTAATAGTTTTGCAAGTACTCTTTCTTTCTATTCTCCCTCTTTCATCCAAATTTCATTCTCCTCGTGAAAAATGAAACTCAATCTACATATATCCTTTTGCAAGTCACCCAAAATAGGAAATGTGCAAACTTGCATGAGGGCCCTAAAAATCTATAATTTATTGCAACTATAGGTGGTGGCCATGTCTTCTTGTATTAGTGGAGTATGGAAATCCATCTACAAGAATTGATTTTGGTCATTAATGTCATCTTGGGTCTTGTAGGAAGGTAGATAGGGATTTTGTTTTAACATTAGAGTTTTGAGACTTTGTATGCCAAAGGGGGATGAGGGTAAAAATTCCCTAAAATTCTAACAAGAATGTTGATATGAGATGCTCTAAAATCCCAAAAATTAGACTTAGAGGGAAAGGCATGCTAGGGATGACAAGTTTGAAAGAGATGAATAATTCTGAAAGTTTGAAAGTTAACAGGATTTTAAGGAATCGGTGAAGGAAGAGATGGTAGGAAGGTAAGAGAAATCCTTAAACTCTAAAACTGATAAATATTTAAGAAAAATTATAAGACTTTGATGGAGTATTAGATTTTCAGGGTAAGCATGATTGGGATGACAAGTTTGACAAGGATGGATGGTTGAAGAAGTCTGATTTAGTCTAATTTTTTATGGTAATTGAGGAAGGAAGGGATGGTAGGGAGGCAAATAAAACCCCAAAAATATTAAAAGCCAACAAATTCAATACTTGGGAAAAAATTAACCTTCATAATTTTAGGATTGATGAGTTAGGGAATTGAGGAGATAGGGACTAAAGGAAAGATGGAGGAGGAAGTCCAAAATTCCAAAAGATAATGTAGGACTTAGGATTGATGAAGAATTTTAAACTTTGGGGATTGGGAATTCCAAGGAATGGTAGGAAAGCAAAGGAAACCCAAATAGACAAAAAGACCAACAACATTGGCACTTAGTTAATTCCACAAGGTTTCTAGGTGGGGTTTTGAGAGTGATAGGAAGGGCACACAAGGATGGATACCCCTAAAATGATAAAATTTTGACAAAGAAATTTTTAGTATATTTTTGAAAGGATTAGAGAAGAGAGTCGAGATCAGTAGGCAAGGTATACAAGCATGAATAACCCCAAAACTGACAACTTGAAAAATAACACTTAGCCAAATTTTGGTTTTTCAAATTGGGTATTCAACTAAGACGTGAAAGGGGGGATCAATACAACAACCAAAGACATAATAATAAGAAAGATGTCTCATTTATAATATATTAGATTCATTATCATCAATGGGAAAGAAAAGGTAAAATATAGACCCGTAGAACATAACAAGGAAAAATGAGACATTAAATATGGTTCCAACACATACAAGCCTACAAAATAACCATAGTAAAATTATCAAAGATACACCACAATATTACACAAGATATATCATAGGAAAAAATAGCCTCCAAAAGCATTCACACTCAATGTATTATTCAACAATGAGAGTATTAAAATACACTTACAATGTATCCATGAATAGTTCTTAAAAATAAAGCTCCTCTAATGCATCCTTGATGTGTCCAAGTATGTATCCACACATCCCATGCCATGCTTCACATATGCACTCAAAATGAGAGCTCAATACAAATGATAACCCACTCAAACTAGTCAATATTAGCCACTAAAAATTTGAATGCTTTTATAGAATCAAGTTCACACAAAACAACCAAGTGGTAAGGTAAAACCACGTGCCTCAAAACCATGAGTACAAAAAACCATTGAACCTAATATTTATCTTTTGGGACTAATTTTTCCCAATATTAAATATTTTTCTATGTGCAACCAACACATAAAATATCTAACAAATATCACTTACAGTTTTACAAGTGGACCCAAATAAATATTTATTGTGGCTAAACACATCTCCTAAAGATGTACCACAAATAAATATTTATTTTACATAATTAAAATAACTCTTTCTTGTTAATGTGTATAACATCATTTTCCTAACATTCTCTTGCTTGTATACATTACATAAGGGTCGATTGATGAAATACATCACCATATCCATCCATGAAACCACATGAATATCCACCATGCTCTTATACTCTATCAAGATACTTGTAATAACATTCAATGTAACCACCCTCTCAATCAAGAACTCCTCTTCCTCAAACATGCCACTTATAGAAGAAGATGGACAAGCCAAGTTGAAGATGCACCAATCCAAAGAACACAAGAACTAACATGAATACCTTATATCCATGAGAAGATAAAGAATAAAATATAATGCACCTAAAAATAAGATGGTAAATACCCTAGATTATTATCTACCAAGTATTCCTAGAGTGTGGAATGATATTTCTCCTCCAAGATACATCAAGCCACACTAAATCTCTCCAAGAAAAATATCCTCTATAAGTCAATCATGAACTCATGTCCATATCCAAGTGAAGGCTCTTTAGACTTCCTACACAAACCTCCAAAGAGTAATCATCTCAACAAATGTTTCTAAAATTAAGATCTATAGCCTCACCCAAGTATCTAAGTATCCATGAGCACCTACAAATGTTAATTATTGTGAAGCTCAAAATGCAACACGACTCTCAAAAATATCCCAAGCACATGATAGATTTACTCAAAATCGAAAAAATATCTAGACCATTATCAAAGGTCTAAGAATATTATTATGAACACGTCATGATCTAAAATGTCCTTAAAAGAATATCATATGCTTTTAATGAATATATCTTTCTCCCAAGAGCAATTGCATGATTCCAAAACTCTAATACAAAATCAAGACTACAATATGGATCAACACAAAACCATCCTCTCAATCAAGGATCACCTATCAAAATCAAGTCATAAAATGAAACCTCAACCAAATACTCCAAGATTCCTACATGGCTAACCAAGATGTCACACATCTCTGGTCAAATTAATATAAGAATATTCTTTCAATAAAACTCAATATTTCAAAGAACTCTCATTGCAAAAAACAGTATCCAAGAGCTCCTCCATGACACCAATAACCATTGCATAAGATAATCCATCACCAAGTGAAAAATCCACATCATTTTCAAAGCTCCTATTGAACTATGACACCAATTTATCCATGGAATTATGATAATAATTCCTTAAATGATGGTCACCCATGGTCCACACATACTCAATTTTAATACCAACAAATCTAGAGAATAAATTAGAACTAATATATCCAAGCTAAGAAAATAAAACACCACCAAAATATCACTCTCAAAATATCTCATTGATTTGTGTAACCATGATATCCATGACATCATGATAACCAACATGCTACAAGTCCCCATATATGACTATCCAAGCACTCTCAACATCCATCCTCTCATCCTAATACAACACACCAATGTACAAATGGACACATACAAGGTCAACTAACTTAATCTGCAACAAAACTAAAAAGTCATACAGATATAGATAATCCACATTCAAGTGATTCCATTATAACCAAATAGGTGGTCAATCCACACAACTACATAACTTGTAGATCCTTAATCAATGCAACATAAAAACTCACCATCACATCAATAATTTTAAATTGGGATAACCAATAAGATAAACTATAGATATCAAGACTCAAACACTAAATCACCTGTAGATCTAATTTTCCAAAAAAATCACAATTGGGTAACCATAGTCAAGGAACCAAACAAGCATCTAAGAGATAAGAAAAATCTCATAACATTGAGCCACACCACTACTTTTTTGTTGCAAGTATGTTGTTGGTGTTATCAACAGTTGGTCATTGATGTCAATAGTATGGATATTATTAAAGATTGCTATTGTTGGAGTTGTTCGTGGTACTGTCATTAGTATTGTCAATATTGATGCTAGTATGGAAGTGTTGTGGTTTGATAAGGTGCTGTGGTGCTATAATTAGTGTTATCATTGATGTCTTGTATGGTTGTGATGAATAAGTGTTGTAGTTGCAACTGGTTCACTTGGTTTCCAAGTGCTTTTGAGAAAATTTGAATAAAAGAGTGTACAATGTGACAAATGTGTGATTTGTGTTGTGCTCCCCATTTCTTCATGATTGAAGATATGATTATGTGGTTTGTATATGATGATAAGAGGTGTTCAAAGTTTCTATATCCATAGTTTCAAATTTTGTATCATGTGGCAGTGGAAGTTGTGTTTGATAGTGTGTTTGTCTGTATAGAAGGTCCTTCCTATATAGAAGGTTGTCTAGGAGAAATGAGATTGTTTTGAATTTATTCACAGTGAGGTTTCTTGTCTTGCAAATATGGGAACATTCTTATATTGTCTTTTTTTTCCTTCCTTTGAGCTTTCAGGTGCTAAGGTGTTCTGCAAGGCTGGTTAGTAAGTTGTATGTTTGTGCTAGTGTGTCTGGTTACATAGAATGAAAGTATTTTTTGTTTTAGGTGGTTGTGGAAGAGTTTTAGAATATTTTGATGATGCTGGAATATTTTGGGATGTTGTGTGGATGTTGTGAAGTGTTTCTATGTGGTCCACATGACCTAGAGAAGTATGTATGTGGTCACTTGTAGTGTTAGTTTAGGTTTGGCCAACCTGGCGTGCTAGCACTATTTGTGGAAGTACCTTGTGGATTGTGGATGTGTTGAGTAGCATGGTGATGTAGATTTGGGTCCTATTTAACCCTTGATGTGGTCTTCCTTCACTTATTTCCACCACAAAAGTGTTTTGTGCTGACCTATCTTGGTGATGCACGTTTAAGGTGCATATATTTCATTAAGGCCGAACTAATTGAGATTATTTAGGTCATGGATGGTATAAATTAAAGGTGAATTGTTGGAGATGTTATAAGATGTCTGAATGATGCAAATTTGATTTAGTGTGGTGATCTAAGTGTAACATTTAATGCCTATGAATTTGGATGCAGTGATCAAAAGGTGTCTACATTTTTAGTGTGCTTGGATTTGTTGGAGGCAGTGAGCCGAAGGTTGCAAATGGTGCAAATTTGCAACGATGGATTTTCCTATTGCTTTGAGATAGTGAATCTCTTTGTAATTGTTTCTTCTCTTCTTCTTTCTTCTTAGCAATGAGACACCCGATAGTGAGCCTTTCTTCTTTTTCTAGGCAATGAGCCCTTGGTAGTGAGCCTAATTTTATTCGATGTTATTCATATATATGTGAGCTAATCCTCAGTATGATTTTTCCCTTCTTGGGTTTTCCATGTAAATCTAGTGTTCCCTTGTGTTTGGATGTGTTTGTATTGTTGTTTCATATGTTTACATTTTGCTAATGCATGATAAGGGTTTAAGGGCTAACAAGGATTTGAACATTTATGAGGGATTAAATGTTTTTAATGTACAAATGATTTACCCCCCTCTCAGTTGCCCTATGCATCTAACACTTCAACCTCATACATGATCATGTTGTCCCAATGATAAATGAACATGAGCATCCATGACATAATAATCATCACCATTTTTTTAATTGTACTCAAATCTCACTAAACCAAGACTCCAAGTTTCACATGCATATCAACCATTCCTCAAGCTAGAAGACAACCCATATACCTATCACCAATGAATTATAAGCTTTGAAAATACATATAAACCTATATCAAAAAGCACTAAAAACATTTTATTAATCTCATAAAAATATGCACTCCCACAAAATTTTCTCTCCAATTCATTTGGATGCTCACATAATCATATCATGAATCTCAAGCTCCTAAGAGTGATTAAACAAGTGCAATCCTCTCTCTAGTCATCCAATTAAAAAACAAACTAATCCACTATATAGTACATTACAAATTCTCTCCATCACCTATTCAATATCAAAAAATTGATTTTGTATGCAAAAAATGTCACATATTAACCATTCTATATAAATGTGGACTTCATGAAACTAAATTTTGACAACAAAAAAAACCTAAACCTATACCACTACATAGTTCTCTAAGAGAGCTTTCAAATGACTATAAGAAATTAAAAATTTGATATGTGGGAGAAAGTTGTGCCCCCTGGAAGAAAAATACCCCTTTAGGTAAGAAGGGAGTTAAATGAATATGTATGTATGGTTGACATTGTAATAGGAGTAATTTTCAAGTGGTTTTGTAGTGGTGACGACACTCAATGGTGCTTTGGTAATGGATTTCATGGTGGAATTCAAAAAATATATATATTTAAATTTTAAATTTTAAAGCTTTTGCCATAGCCCATAGTGGTTAGGCTATTTGGTCCACTTGACTAGGAACCAAGGACATGCCAACCACAACCTTACTGGCTAAGGGTTTACTAACCAACAATGAGGTTGATAGCTCCATATTGGTTGTCGGTTGGTATCAAAAAGTACAAAGATGCCATAATGGATATGGGACTTTGCAAATCCCTCCCACTTAATATTTTTTAATTTAAAAAATTAAATAAATTTCTTTGCGTAAATTTTTTTAATGTTTTTCTTAGTAGACTTGATAGCCATATGGCTAAACAAAGGGCGAGAGGAAAAAAACTTCCTAAGGCCTTGGTGGAAAAATAAGTCAAGTTTTATGTCCATGTTCATCTCTTAGACCTCTTTGATCTAATGGTTAGGTTGGTTTTGTCTTAGGAGTTCATCTATGAAATTTCCCACATAAACTATCATGATGAACACCTCAAAATTTCCCTTTTTAGCAAATAATTTTTAAACCCTAGATTTTCAACAATAATAAAAAATCTACAAACCCCAAATTTACAATCTTATAACCTACACAACATATATCCTACCTTGAAATATATGAAATCTCTCTAACATTATCATGTCTTCAACTTTGCATCAAATATACTCAAATAAGGGGATAAATACAATTGGATGGTAAGAATGGTGGGGTTATTAAAAATATTAGTTGGGGAAAGGTATTCATAGGGGTCATAAATGGATTTTGTTTCAATATGTTTGACATCAAAAGAAGAATTATTAACAAAATGGCATGTATCATTGACCTCGTTGGATTTCTCATCATAGGGAACATATTCTAGTCCCTAGTTTGCTATATTATCATATATATGCATAAGTTCTAGAATGCCTTTCTCATGAATTTTAAAGCCTTTTCCTTTCTTTCTTTTTTCATATTTTTTATTATTATATTGACAAATAGGATATTCATTATTTTCAAAATAAGATACAAATTTATCTTCTTCATAGAGCCAAGAGCCTTTTATATCTTCTATATTTTAATATGTTAAGAGCCCATGTTGTATGAAGGTAGTTGAGCCACACTAAAAGGAAATTTTAACTTTCTTCATATTGTTACTAGGCCTTCCAAAATATCAAGGAAAGAGGGAAAGATTACCTATATGAAAGGCATCTTAGATCTCATATTCTCCACAAACTTTGTCAATGATCTTGATATGGGATTTAGGATGTGATGTTGTAGATGTGTATGCAAGGTTGGTTAGATCTATGTATGGAGAGGATTTCTTGGATTTGTGATTCAAGGTAGCATTAATAATGGGGGAAATGATTAATTTTATGATAGATACCTTCCCAAATTTTATAATATTAAAAGGGGTTTGGGATCAAAAAAAAAAATTTGCTTCCTCTCCTAAGTATGATAATTTTATGTATTAATCTAGGGTAAAGGATATTGAATTGAATTGCATTAATCCATGGGTTGCCTAAGATGATACTGCAAGGAAGATCAATATTAATGACACATAACAATGTTTAATGTATGAAAGTTCCCACTTCAAGTGTAGATGTATTGTTCCAACCAAATATCATTCTACATTATCATAATAATTTATGGTAATTATTTCAAGATTCAAAGCTTCTTCTAAATATCCAAGATATCAATCAACTTCAAAGTACAAATATTTAGACTAAACCCATTATCCACCAGCACCATTTCGAATTTATTTTTGGTGGCAATCATTTCAATGTATAGAGGAAGGTATTGGGATGGACCTACAAAATGCATATCAATTTGGCTGAATGTAAGATGGTGATTTAAGGATAGATGTCCCATAAGAGATTGGAACTATGATGGGTCAATATTATTTGGGAATTTTAATTCCTATAGGACTTTATACAACACATTTTTATAAAAATTAGATGTTTTTAGAATCTCCATTATTGATATGTGTGCTAGATTCCTCTCCAACTACTCAATTAGATTGTATTTATCCTTACGAGTAGGCAAGGGAGACCCTTCAATAGTGACTTTCCAATGTCTTGTGGTGACAACACACATAGGGGATTTGATTTTGACTATGACTATTTGATTTTTAAAATGATGGATATGACTTACAACAACATCAAATGTATGGTAATATTTATTATAAGAAAGTTGCATTTACAAGGTGCAGCACCCTTTACACCAGGAGCCCAGTGGACCAAAAAAGATCAAAAGACAAAAACCATCATCAAATATTCCAATAGCAAAAACAACAGAAAAACACCAAAAACTTATAGTAACAACAAACATAAATCCCACCCACACACCCAACCCGTTACTTTGTTAATCCCTCCCATTCCTAAAAAAGGAGATCCAGAATCTCATCATCCACCCATTTTTTGCTAGGTCCATCAGCATTCTTTTTGTTCACCTCCTCATGCACCACGTCCGACAAAGTAACAACGGACCTGTGGATGATCTGAATCGTGAAGCACATGGATGTTATTATTATGATTATTCTAACTTTGATTTGGTGATTGACATATTTGATCATGCTTCAAAAAAGGGACTCGATATATCCATAATTATATTAAGTGATAATGATGTGTATCCTTCTAGCTCAATATCCCTTTTTTCAATAAGGTCTTGGAAATATTTTCCAGTTTCATAAATATATTAATGAATGCCCTCTAATATTGTGCTACTCACAGTATTGTATTTCCTTATACCATGTTGGTTTATATTTACTTTCATCAAAGGGTTCAGTAGATGGAAATATGATCATGTTTTCTTTGAAAATTTTATGGAAAAATATCTCTAATAGCTCACCTAGGGGTGTATATTGTTGATGTTTTGTGTCCTTCTTTGGTTGTCAAATGGGAATTGTTATATTAGAAGTGTTTTAGATAAATTGACAATGTTTTGAGTCAATAACACCATCACCAATTACATTTTTTTTTTGCTAAATAAATTGGGTCTATTAGATTAATTTTAATCATTAAAAATATTTTCACAAGTCCTTTAGCTATGAGGGATGTTTTGTTTGCACTTATTTTTCACAATTTCATAAAAAAATAGTAACATAATGGACTTGCAGGTGAAATCAAATTTCTTGATTTTGGTTTGCGATAAAGAGAATGGCCAATTTCTTTATGGGTACTTGCCAAGGGAATAAAATACCTAGGCCTCTCCATAAGTGTAAGAAGGAAGAGAAAAAAATTCCATTACGTTGTTTGGAATTTTGAATGTCAATCATGGTGATTTTTTGTTCTATATTGTATGCAAAAATGTGTAACAAATCTCTCTAATAAATATTTAAATATGGTGATGGTGCTCTTTGGTAAGTGTAAATACCACTCAAGTTCTTGTCCATTTAAGCTTTGTGTAAATAATCTAATAAAATACATGTCATCAAAAGAAACTTCTTGGCTAGGCATGTAAAATTTCTTAAGATGCTCTCAAGGATCCCCTTTTCCCTTATATTTATCAAATTTTGAAATCATTTTTTTATTTAAGGGGTAAACACTTTTGACCCAAAGCTATGAACCAGTGAGGTCACAAATGGGGGACCTCATCCCCGATTTAAACATTTAACAATTACACCCCAGTGGGGTTTGAACCTTGATGGCAAGAACAACACCACAACAACTTAACTATCATACTATGCCACTATTGGCATCAAATTTTGAAATTTCAAAATATGGAGGAAATGGAATTTGTACCATAGACCTATATAATGGATAGGGAAAAATTATTTGATTGTGTACTCTTTATGTTGATTTTTGTTTCCTTCTTGTAAACCTCTTATCGTGTCTTTAATTGCTTAATATTCTTGGTCAAATGGGGTATTGGGAGGTGGTGTTTGGTTATTTTCATTATTTAAATTATGTATATATTGTAGATATATTGAATTTTCGATATTAAATTGATTCGATTGATGATTTATATTGGATTGATTTTATAAGTTTTTTTGTTTGGTTGGTTTGTATTGATTGGCTTGTGGGTTATTTTATTATATTTTTGGTTATTTTGGTTGGATTAGTTTTTCTGAGGATTTTGAATATTGGGATTAGATTTATATCATGGATTGGATTGACGTGGAACATGAGTGATGATGTTTAGAATCATGGCGTGGTTTTTGCTCTATGGAAAGGCTAGACACTTTTGGATTAACATTGCCTTGGTTAACATGAATTTTGTCAAAATTGGTGTTGGTGGGATTTTAGTTGAATGACCCTTGGTTTAAGATTTTATTGAGGTTATCCAAGTTATAATTGAGAGACAATTTAGCTCCTAATTCCACAAGACTTCTAAGTATATCATGCCTATTTTTATGTATTAATTAGTCTAGTAAGGTGAATCCTTGCTCATTGCTAAAGAAATCATGATAATCATGGGAATAATCACTTTTATTAGGGATATTATCATTATCACAATCACTATATTCTTGATTTTCATGTGGAATTAAATGAGAGGTTCTTCCAACTTGGTAGGGATTTTGTATTCATGGGTTTTCTAGAATAAAAATATTTTCTATAAGGAACTCCATGTTTTAATTTGCTTGATATCTAGTGGTAGGTGACATGAATATTTATTTTAGAGACTTTGGTTTTTAACCCTTGTTTTATGTTTGGAAATTTAATTTGTTTATGATTTAAATGCTTTAATATTCGTTTCGCATATAGGTATGGACAAAGAAAATATAAAGACCTATTTTATTTAAGTAGGAGTGTTTAATTTTGTGTGCCCATAATTATACTTGAGCTTTATCATAGATAATATGGCTTATTTTATTAGGGCACTAATCACTTTCAGCCTTGAAGATTACCTTATGGTACAAGAGGAGAGCATATTCTTCCTACTATCCCATTTCCAAAATTTTTGTGCGAGTGAATTCTTATTTGGGATAACCACTTATTGACGCATCAATGATTGAAATCTTTATAAGCTAGGATTGTATAAGTTCAGCTAAGGGATTCATCTATATATTTGAATGTATGTGAGGCCTAAGTGATGATCCATAAGAATGACCAACTTCCTTGCCATAGTTACATGTTTTTATCTTATTTCTGCTAAATTCCAAGAGATAATGCCAAACCTTTTTACATACTTTAAGAATCTTGAAGCATTTGAAGGAGATATATATATTATATTAATAAATGTGTGCATGAAATTTGAATATCTGTGAGTTTAGTAGAATTTCATGTTTAATCAATAGTTTCTAATGATGAAATGACTTAAGGAAATAAGGACTAACCCCTGTAGCGAAGAATATGTCAACCCGTAGCAAAAGGATGAAAATTCAATATAGATAGAGGAGTTAATCTGCTACAACATAAGCATAGGTTCATAATAAGATGAAGGTGATGATTTGAGGACAAGATCATGGATGGCAAAATGTCACTCCATATTTCTAATAAGTTATGGAGGAGAAAAGGAGTATGTTCTAATAAGGAATGGCAGTTATAATCAGGATTTCTCTATTAGGGTACATTTCTAGTTTATAATGGTTATCTAAAGATAGTGCATAGTCCTTATTTTATTTCTAAACTCTTGTTCTTACTAGTTATTTTTTATGTTATTGAACTCAATCCTCTTCCTTTTCTTGAGAGAGAATGAAAATATTCTTTTAAGTTTGCATATGATTCCATGGATATTTACATGGATGATTTCACCACTTATGGGAATTCTTATGAAGAAGCATTGAATAATTTGGAGAAATTCCTTCAAAGGTACCAAGAGCACAACCTTTCTTTGAGCCATGAAAATACTTCATGATGGTGATTTGAGGAGTAGCCTTGGGACACTTTATATCCAGTAGAGGAATACAGGTGGACCCTAGTAAGATAAAAGTAATATTCACTCTACCTATTCCTCAAAAGAAAAAGGATGTCAAAAGTTTTCTTGGGAATGTAGGGTAATATAGGTGGTTTATCAGGGATTTCAATAAGATAGAAGCCACATTGTTTTTCCTCCTATCTAAGTACATTGAATTTGATTGGACCCTTGCCTAAAAAGAAGCTTTTCAAGACCTTAAAACAACCCTTGCAAAATCCCCTATCTTAAGAGGGCCTAACTAGAAAACTGCATTCCATATACATACATATACTTTTGATTTTTCCATAGGTGCAGTTCTAGGACAAAAGAAGGGGAATTTGGAATATGCAATCAACTATATCAATAGAAACCTTCAAGCTATTGAACTTAACTATATAGTTACTAAAAACTAAATGTTAGTAGTTGTATATGCTATTAATCAGTTTTGGCACTACATCACTAGATACTCTATTTTTATTCATATAGACCATACAACCATAATATATTTGATGAAAAAACTAGTGGTTGGAGGAGGAACTATCAAATGGTTATTGTTAATGCAGGAATTTGATATAACCATTATGGAAAAACTGGGGAAAGCAAATGTAGTAGTTGGTTTCCTTTCAAGGCTACAAATAAAATCAATAGAAGAGATAGTGGATGACTCCTATCTAGATGAAAATTTTTTTTCCCTCTCAATTTAGACACCTTGGTATACATATATAGATAATTATTTGGTTTCAAGGAGGAAACCACCACCACATCTCTCACCCAAAGAAAAATGCCATATGGTGGAAATTAGTTTCCCTTATTCATGGGTAACTGGTTATCTCTTTTATACAAGACTTGATAACATAATGAGAATATATATTAGGGGGGATGAAGTGTATGATATTTGTAAGGCTTGTCATGATGAGCCTTATGGAGGGAACTTTGCAACTAAAAGGATATCTCTAAAAATCTTAAACATTGGTTATTACTGGCATACACTTCACAAAGATGCAATTAAATATAAAAGGTGTGAGATATGGAAAAGGATGAGAAGACCTACTTAGAGTGATGAAATGCCTCTCCAACCATAGTTAGTAATTTCACCATTTGATAAGTGGGGATTGGATTTCATTGGTCCAATAGCTCCAACATCTAACAACAAGGAGTACATTTTAGTTTGCATAAACTATCTCATAAAGTAGGTGGAGGTGAAAGAACTAAAATTTGCAAGGAATGGTAATGTTGCCAAATTCCTTTATGGATACATCTTCACTAGGTATAATGTTCCTAAGGAGAGTCACAAACCAAGGACCCAATTCACTTCTAATTTTATTAACAATTTAGTCAAGAGTATGACATAAGGAATTAGAAATCCACACCCTTCCATTCATAGGCTGATGGAAAAGTAGAAGTTACAAAAAAATAACTAGAAGGTGTTCTTACCAAGACAATTCAACTACATATAAAAAATTGGGCATCAAGACTCCCTGAACCAGTCTAGGCATACAAAACAACTTGGGAGAATATAACAAGGTTTACACCATATGAATTGGTGTATGGGAAGAAAGTTGTCCTCCCAATTGGGTTTGAATACAAAATACTCTACACAATAGTATAATTTGGTATGCACATATCTAAATCTTAGAAGGAGATACCACACAATCTAAATGCTTTAGATGAGATCAGGATGGAAGTCATTCACTATACAAAAATTGTGTAGAAATAAAGGATCAAATGGCATGACCAATTCATTAAAACTAAGGAATTCATTGTAGGTGATTGGGAATTGTTATATGATTCTAGGTTTAAATATCACAAGGGGAAACTACATACAAGGTGGCTTGGCCCATATAAAATTAAGCATGTTTGTAGGAATAATTTTTCCACGATCCATGAATAACTACTATAGGTCCAATCATATTTTCACTTTTGGTCAATGGCCACTGACTTAAGCTTTATAAAAATTCATTGTAAAAGGAAGAGTTCTTAGATAATTTGCACAAACAATTTAATACAGAATTACCTGCCACGCCTATAGACAAGGACAACACATCAAGGGATATATCAATAGAGAATCCAACTAGCTCGCCTACTGATGCTAATCAGGTATAATTCCTAACACTAACATCTCACATGCACACACATATAGATTATCATTACAAAATTATTTTTGAATGTAAAACAAAATTTCACGAGACCTATAGCAACAACCCCAAGGAACATCAATAAAATGGGACCTATTTTTCAGCTACCCATAACACTTACAATTCAATCCAATCATACTTGTAGCCACTACAAATTACTATTTTATATCACCTTTCTCATAATGACATGGAACAACTTAACCACGCATCTCATGCAACATCACATTCTATTACTCATAAATTTGTACTTCCTACAATTTTCCTTTCCAACAATCACACTTCTCATAAACGTGCCATAATCACATCGAGTTACTTTTTCTAGCACGTCTTCCCACAATACTTCACATTACATTACCATCATTTATTTATTTTTTTCTCATCACTGCATGGTGGTGTTCAATTCCACTCGCACACACCACCTTTCTATCACTCCACTATTGCAGGTAATTTTATTGTTCTTAACTATAATTGACATTTAATTCTACTAATTTTCATTTTATTTCCAACTCATGCACATATTTAAACTTGATGACTAATTATCTCAATTGCTTTGAAATTGATCCTTCATATCTATTTTGTGCTTTCTATTTAAGGACAAATAGCACACCTAAGTTGGGGGGAGAAATTTTTTTTCCCAAAACTTTATTTGAAACAATATTTAGATAACATACAATTCTCAATTACCTTCATTTCCCTTCATAAGAAACAACCATAAGAAGTTTAGAGCATAAAACAAACATAGATAAGGTAATATCCAAGGAGCCAAAGAAACAACACCTATAGTAGTAGAAGTTTGTAGAGGTTGTAAAGATAGCAACAATGGGAGGAGATATCATCAGAAGAGAACCAAAAACACATAATTTAATATTGGAAGATCAACAATGTCTTCTAATTTTCAACAAGTTAGGTGGCTGGATTATTTTCTCTACCTAGCTGAATTTAATGAAATTATGACTCAACAATTTGTAAGCACTTTGCAGAATGATGAAGCTATGGTTAGAGGACTAATAATAAACACTTCAAAGGCAGCAATAACAGAGGTATTGGGGTTGCCAAGAGTAGGAGAATAATTTCCAGCAAGGGAAAATGTAATTGCAACAAGGAATGACTTTACAATACTAGGGAAGAATTTAGACTCTTCAACTCAAGATACCAAAATACTTTATTTACCCTAGTTATGGGCTTATGTTGCTTCCTACATAGTCAAATATTTAATTTGTGATGGCAGGAAATCCCTCTTATATATTGTGCATTTAAATTCCTTAGTCACCTAGGCCATCAAAGGCTTGTAAATGTCCTTAAATTTTTATACAATCTATTGAAAATAATGTTTATTGAGTATAAGAGGAAAAGAAACCAATCTGCATTGTCACATTTTTTCTTGGTCACTTTATTAATTAAGAAAATTCTTAAAACTCAATTTTCTAATGTATCTTGGGAAGAATTTTTGGCCTACAATAATATTAATGATGTTATCATAAGACCAAATGCAAAGGATTTGAACAAACAAAGAGAAATGGATGAGCCTTGTACAGTTATAAAAGAGGGAAATATAGCCTTTGTCTCACCTATTTCCTCACCTACCCATAGCATTGGAGAGCAAGCAGAACAAGAAGTGCAAGAAACACAACCTGTAGCTTTTGAGGAATAGCTCATAGCAAAAGGGGAACCAGAAACCCCTGCATCCACTAAGAGCCCTTTTGAGCCCAAGAAAAGAAAAAATGTAGCCTCTACTTTTGTACTCGGAAAGAAGTAGAAGAGGCCACACAACTAAGAAGGTGATCACACCTCCTTAGAAGGAAATTCCCTACAAAGGATAATGCTAAAAATAAAAAGGAAAGAATTGTTGTGGTTGAAACTAAGAATTTTTTTGAAGAAAAGGCGCCTAGTGGTGACAAGCAACCCAAAACATTGCAGCCTCTGTATCTAAGCAGCAATACAAAATTTGATTAAGAGGACTTGTTTACAACTAGAAAGAAGAACAAACCTCAAAGTAGCCCTACTTCTAAAGAAGGGTTTGTTCCATCTAATGAGGTTAAGGAAGAGGTATTTTTGGAGAAAAAAGAATTATTTTTAAAAGGGAAGAATGAGAGTAAAGAATTACAAGAAGCCATGCAAAGAATCAAAGAATCGGAAGAAAAAATTAAGAGATACTAGCAAAGGGAGGAAGGATTGGACAACAAAATTTTGTAGTTAGAGAAAAGGTTGAATGGATTTGAGCAACAAGGATCAAGATTGTAGAAATTGACACAATTGGCCATTTTTAAGATTAACAACAAAACTCCACATCTTATAAACCAAGATGAAACCCCAAGAATGCCTAAAACCCCTATTGTGGTGACCCTTGGGATTGAGTTATGGAATAAGGTAAGAGAATTTTCCTAAATGCAGAAGGATTGAGAAAAGAAAAATTGAGCTGATATCAACACGTACCAAATATCTTTACCTACTTTATTTTTAGAAACATGCCAAAAGTCTACCCCAGATATGCAGGATCAATTATGTGGATTCTACCTACACAACTTGGGCATTCCTTGTGAATATGCTTGGGACCCACTCATGTTTGTAGGAGATGTTCAAATTAAGGCATTGGCTTCATTTATACGGAATGAGCATCAAAGAGGATAGTTATAAAGGAGCTATCCGGAAAGGGAGAATTCATTCCCCCTTCTACTTAGGGCAGAAGATGAAGACCCTAATGGGGTGGTGGAAGAATGGATTAGATTGATAGACCAAAGGAGGGCAAGGGAAAAGATTCTGGAATGCAGAGAACGAGACTACAAAATAATTCAAGAGCTTGCAACAGGGATAGGAAAGGAGGCACTTGATTTCTCTCAGGATAGATGGAGATAATTGATACTAGAGCTTAGAAGGAAAGAACCCCACTTAGATTTTAACTACCTAAAAACAGTAAAAAGATCCCATAAATACATTATAGCCTCCCTTGAAAATGACATCACTTGGCTTTCCTTGGAATTTAATCCTCCTCTTCTCTTGTTTCCAATCCAATTTTAGACAAGAAGAAGAAAAGACCAAAGGAAACCAAATGGGAGAAGATATCAGAACAAAGAAGATTCTACTTGAAGCAAGGTGAAGGTGTCACCAATACAGTGAACTACAAAGAACTTGCACTACAATACAACTTGAGGCCTTGAGCTGCTTGAGGACAAGAAAAGAGTTAAGCTAGGGGAAGATGAGTCATAAGAATGACCAATTTCCTTGCCATAATTACATGCTTTAATCTTATTTCTGCTAAATTCCAAGAGACATTACCAAACCCTTTTATATACTTTAAGCATTTCAAAGCATTTGAAGGATATATATATATTAAAATAAATGTGTGTGTGAACTTTGAATATCTATGAGTTTAGTAGAATTTCATGTTTAATAAATAGTTTTTAACAATGAAATGAATTAAAGAAATAAGGACTAACCCATGCAACAAATTTGTCAACCCAGAACAAAAGGCTTCTCAAACCACAATAAAAGGATGACAATTCAATTCAACTACAAGAGTTAATCTGCTACAACATGAGCATACTTTCAGAATAAGATGAAGGTGATGATTTGAGGACAAGATCATGAATGGCCAAGTCTCGCTCCATATTTTAAATAAGTTATAGAGGAGAAAAGGAGTTTGTTCCAATAAGGAATAGTAGTTATAATCGGGATTGCTCTATTAGGGCATGATTCCAGTTTATAATAGTTATCTAAAAATAGTGTAGAGTCCTTATTTGATTTCTATACTCTTGTTCTTAATAGTTATTATTTTTTTTTATTGAACTTAGTTCTCCTCTTGTTTTATGGGAGAATGAACATATGATTTTAAGTTTGTTTATAGTTCCAAATAAGTGGAATCTCACAACACTATATATGAGGGTATTTTGATGAGAAGTAGGGGAGCTAGATCCTTGCATGTATCAGACTGAATAAGATATTTTTTTATATTCTTCTCAAAACTCTGTGTATGATAGGAATATAATATAGAAGATATTTTGGTAGCATGTTTTCCTAAGTCGAGTAATTGAAGAAGATCTAGTGGATGTAACAGCTCAAGCAAGGGCCACTTGAGGTATTGCAGAGCCATATTAGTTTAGATGATTAATTAGATTATGCATTGTAAGCTTTAAATTGTAATTTTCAGTTTATGCTATAATGAATGTTGTGTTGTAATTTCTAAATTGAAAGTCCTTAGTTTATATTTTATTCAATACTCCTAAAGGTTAGTTGAATTAGAACATGTTGCAGTGTAAATAGCTATCAATTACAGTCATAAGTGATAAGTACACGTAGCAGTTAACAAATATTATTTAATTTCTTACCATGTTTCATAGACAAGAATTAATTTTAGGTAAAATATTTAGATGTATTTATCTTTGTTCAAATCACCCATGCTTCGTCAATATAGGACATCTAGGATTCTTGAATACATATATGGTGTCAACATCATCTAAATTTTATGACTCCTTGGATGATAATTTAATGAATCCCTCTCTTGAATGGTGAACTATTGAATTTAGAGATCTTTAGGTCTATTGAGCCATATGTATGATCATCTACATTAGTTAATTAGACATTAGGGGAAGCTCTAAACTAAGTATTTGAAATTAGGGATATTTTATAAGGTGTTTGATTAGGGTCAAATCCCTCCTCACTTCAGTTTGTACTTGATAATAAAGTTGCACCAAAACTGATAATTTTTACCCTATAGGGAGAGTATTTTGATTCTCTATCCCTAAATTTATATACCCTACCAAAAAACATGGATTCAAGTCAAAACATGGTGATCAAATCCAAGCCAATACCACTACAATATAAAAGAATAAATGAAGATACAATTACTTTTGATTTTCAAGGTCACCCAAAAGGTGACAATAAATAACATACATAATTTTATTTCTTGGGTAGCACAAGTAGATATATTATTTTTATCCCCAAGATCATGTGAGGGTACAAGGGGAGAGCATACACAAACTCTATCTACACAAACTAAAAACATGAGTGATTGAATTATTTATGATCCTCAAGTTTGCATGAAGTACGTGAAGAGAGCATACACAATGTTAATCATTCAAAACACACATATGAAAAAATAAAATGGATGCCTTTTAAAAAAAAGACATAAATAATGAAGTTTGAAAATTTTGATCTTTGGAAATGAAACTTGCAAACAAAACATTACTAGTTTTGAAATTTTTGGTCTTTGAAGCATGAGGCTTGTAGGTTAGAATATTTTGACAAAATTTGAACAAAACAAAACCCAAATTCAAAATTTGTTTAAAACATCTAAAAGTTTTAAAAAGAATATGTTATAAGGTTATTTTTCGCTTAGTTGTTCAAATAAACACCACTCTCATTCAAGACAATTTACCAAACCATTTACTATCATATATGAATCACAAAAAATATATTTATTTACTCAATTCATACTCAAGAAAATAGTAATTTGATAATAAATGGAAACTTCAATGAATTTAATAATCCCTTTCAATTTTATGTGTTTAAAATAATGAATCAAGCTAGACATTTGCATATACATCAAGTTATCAAACCATTACATATTCTTCAAAGGAAATGATTTCAACTCAATAGAGATTTATTTTTTGGAATCTATGTTCATTGACCTATAGAAACATAATTACATGTATAAGAGGCTCAAAACTCACATCTTGTTGGAACTAGCATTTTTCTAGGGTTTACTGTGTATTGTAATAGGTTTAAATGGTTTAAATCCTAAAACCATAAACCATAAAGACCTATGTTTGGCCAGTCACTTTATTTTTTTTCCATTGATGACTTTCTTGGCATGTGGCTTATTTTTAGGTGTGCCCTTTATGCCTTTTCTATCATTCATTTATCAGTCCCCTTTCACTAGTAGTCATCTTAGAACATTTCATGTGAACACATTTTAAGTCACTTAAGTTCCTTTCATATGCACTCACCTTAAGTGGTCCCTACCTTTCCCTATTGGTATCCACGTGTTGTATTATCATTGATAGGACTACTCATTTATGTCATGGGTTCTTATTTCTCGAACCCCTCTATGTTGCGTCCATATGTTATTTTGTCACCTGTCCAAGCAGTAATCAATGTGTTTGCAAGCTTTCTAACACGCCTAAATGGTGATTATGCAAAATGGAAACACCTATCCAAATTTTTGACTTGACATGCCAACTTTGCATCCCTATTTGAAGACCCAATGACTCAAGTGGAACCATTCATGTAACCTGTAAAGTAACTATACATATGATATATTTTATTCATATGTTCTTTCTAATGTGTCACAGAATTAAAACAAAGGAAATTCAAGTAAATAAAAAATATGACATATGTAGATCTATCTCATATCAACTGAAGATCAATGACCCATATTCAAAATTGAGAAATAGTTACCTACAAACACTTTGCGCATATGAGATTTAATGGTGAAATTGACTAATATCTATTGGATTTTCTCTAAATTTTGAATCATTCTAAATTTGAGTTCTCAAGAGCCTACAAGAGTGGAAGTGTGAAGAAATTATGTAATTCAATGTTGTCGAGTGCTTGCAAAAGTGAATTAGGGTTCTTGAGTTGCAAGCAAGTAAATCTTCATTTCTTGCCCTAAATTGCATGATTATTGTACGCTTTCATGTTGTAAGGGTTTCTATTATTATTTTGAAACTTAAAAATAATTTAGATTATTTTAAATACTAGAAACCTTACCATATCCCAAAACCTTAGTCATCTTGAAACCATAGAAATGAGTTAGACAAGCTTGCAACCTGCAAAGACTAGGAGGGGATTGCAGGAAGACCTTTTGGTTCAACTTCCAAGCTCATCAAGGAGAACCAAGCACACCCAAGGGGTAGGAGTCTTGTTAGATTGACTAATTGACAAAGTAGAAGGGGTAAAATATCTAGTAACTCCTATGTTAGGAAAATGTGTGTTGTCCACCTTACATAATGTTATAATATAATTATTTATTTATTATGTGGTGCACCTAAGGAATCTAGGGATGTGTGCATCATATGGGTCTAGCATTCTTGGGGCCACTTTATGTGTTGTATGTAACATTGGTTTAAATATTTAATGTGGGGTTGCACATGGGAAAACATTTAATATTGAGAAAACTTAGTACCAATATTAAATGAGGGGTTAATGGTTTTGTAAGCTCGTGATATTAGTCACATAGTTTTATATAATACCACTTGGTGGTTTTGTGTGAGCTTGTTTCTATAAAAGAAAACATATGGGTAGTTGTGTAAGGTTGTATTAGTTGGCTATTTGGCTAAGGGGTTGAGAGAATCTCTTGTTAGCATTTATTAGGGTTGAAGTATGGCATAGGATGTGTGGTTACATGCTTGTTCACATGGAGTGCTTGTAAAGGGCTTGATGATTTAAAGGTATTCATGGAAGACACTAAAGATGTATTATAATATTTATTGTTGAATAATACATGAGTGATGGATGCTTTCGAAAACTGGGTTTTTCCCACTTGAGGTTTTTTCCAGGGTATATCTTGTGTCATCTTTGATGGTATGTTGTCTATTCTTTTGCATATGAATTCTGAATACTGTTTGCATAGATTTTTCTATTTGGGTTATGTGGAAATTATCTTGGGTGGATGCATATTTCCTTTCATTTGGTATCAGAGTCATGGTTGTGGTTTGTATAACCCTTGTTGGAGTAGATCTAGTGCATAGTTGAATCTGGGGCTCGCATGGAAAGAATGAAGACATTGCAAGATATGAGGGTTTTGTGCAGGTGTTTTTTGCAGTTTCGGGGTTGTAAATTTGTGGTTATTTTTTGTAGATTTGGGGTTATGAATCTTTGTTTGGAAAATGGTTTTTTTATGGATGTTCATAATGAGGGTTTTGTAGGGGAAATATTGTAGATGACCCCTTGGGACAAAATAGGCTTCACCATTAGATCCAGGAGGCTCGAGAGATGAAGATTGACATAAAATTTGGCCTATTTTGGTTACGTGAAAAATTTGCAAAAAAAAAAAAATGCTCTCTCTGCCCCTCGATTGTACAACCATCAATTTACAGGTTGCAGAATTAAAATAAATAATTAAATAAATATTATCTACGGATTTGAAAAAAAATCCCTGCAAAATTATTTCATTAAAACTCGATAATTTTTTTTATTAAAAATCAAAATAAAAAAAGGGCTTGGGGGTCTGCAGACCCCTAGTACACTGACACTATCGATGGCATCGACAGGTCTGCCGGTATGGAATGTCAGTCCCATCAATAGCAAGCTACCCTAGCGGGGAGTGGTCGGAGCCCCCTACAAGGGGGTCAAAAGTTTTTAAAAAATTAAAACAAAAAAAATCTGCCAATATTTAATTTTATTAAAAGTTCATCAAAAATCTTTAATTTCAAACATTAAGTTGGATTTTATAATGTGGTGGGTTTGGCAATCTGTGGGCGGCACCTCTTAGTGGCACCGCTGCCACTGGGGGATCGCCAATGCACCACCATTTTTTGCTCATATAGCCAAATTATGCAACTTTTTTCAAGCGGCATAAATTTTACCCAAAGTGTATGTTTTGTGACTTCTTATACTCATTGCAAAGGTGGTTTTGTGCTCTATGCTATGGTATCAGTGGTTTTTTAATTTTTTTTGTTTTGATAATGATTTTATTGTTGTAAGTTGGATGTTCTTATCAGGGTTGGAGAGGTCATAACTTGTGCATACAGAGTCAAATTTTGTACTTCATATATTCGACAAAAAGCTTGTTTAGAGCACTACAGTGGATCAGGTTTGGAGATGTTTTGGCATGATTTGTTTTTTATTTCCATCTGAGTTGTTTATGGGTTTTTTTGGCTATGGTGATTTTGTAAGCTTATGAATTATCGGATCTTGGTGATTTGATGTTGGATTCATTATATACTCACATTTACATTTGACATAGTTATCAGTATATTTTTTGGATTTGTATGTTGCATTGTTGTATCTACAAGTTGTGTAGTGTTGTAGGTGGTTTATACTTACAGGTTGCATATATGACTTAGATGTGGGTTATTTATTCCCATAGATACTTCAATGTTGATGCAGTTTCAAATTGGTGGCTTGATTTAGTCACTTGCTTTGTTGGTTTTGTTTTCATGTTGAGGAGGAGAGATGGTATTACTAGGTGCAATCATGATGTGAGACCTATGTGATTGACTATGTGATGCAGACATGTGTGACATAGTTGGATTGTGTTGTTGGTATATTTGGTGGTGATCATGTTGTCATGGATGTTCCTTATGCTTTAGGGACTTTGGCATGACATGCTTGTTTATGCAGGTGCATTACTGGTGGTGTTGGATTGATTCCTACTTTGGTTTGTGGTGGTGTATCTTCTTGGCTTAGGGATCATCGTTTTGGTTGATCTTTATTGAGGAGGTTTTTATCACGATGTCATAGATAGCTTGGTTACACTATTTAGTGGGAGCTTGTGACAGTGATGGTTTGGCGGTGTTGTATCTTCTTGGTTGGATATCATGGTTTACACTGTTCCATTTGGGAGCTCAGTGTTGAGTTTTCTTATTGTGTTGGGGCCATGGAGGATCTTCATTTAGAGGATGGTTATCATGTTTACATGGAGAGCTTGGTATCACGATTCAATAGGAGCTTGTGGTGATGATGTGGATTCATCATTTGATGGTGGATGATCTTTTGTATTGTTTGTTGGTGTCATGGATGGACTCTTGGATCTTGTTTATATACAATGAGGGTTCTTTGACATCTTGGGTTCATTGATAGGAGATGGTTATCTTCATGTGTTTTGGATATGTTGACATCTTGGTTAGCCATGGAGGACTCTTTAATCTTTGGTTGAGGTGTCATGATTTATCATTTGACACGTCATCCTTGTTTTGATAAGATGGTTTTGTATTATGTCATGATATACTCTTGTTTGTGCACATTAAAGTTTTGACATGTTACAAGTACATGATATGTTCATTGGAGCATATGATCTTATTTTAAGGAGATGTGAGCTCATGATGTGTTGGTGAGTTCCTTATTTTGCAGAAATGTATTTGGGATTTGACTTTGATCTTGGTTGGTTCTCTTGGTATTGGGTACATTGATCATTTTCTTGAGAGCTTCATGATGTGCTATGTTGTATTTGGAGTTTGGAATGGATTGATCGGTTATAGGTACTCATGGATACTTGGAGACATAGGTGAGGCTAGGAGATCTCTTGTGATTAGAGACATGTGTTGATATGGTTGTGCATTGATGAGGTTTCAATTGGAAGTCTGAGGAGCCTACACCTTGGTTGGACATGAGTTCAATATGGACCTATGAGAAGATTTTTCTTAAATGAGTTGTGATGACTTAGATATATTGGAGGAGCATTCTCATTCCCCACTCTTGGTCTACTCTATGGTTTATCATCTGAGAGGTATTGCCAATTGTGACTTTTAGGTGCATTATGTTTTATGCTTTGTATTCTCATGCATATAAATCTTGAGCTATGGGTTGTTGGTTCTAGAGGATTCATTTGAGGGATGTTGGTATGTTTAGCTCCTTATGCATTATGAGATTATTCATTGATGTTGAGTTTATGAGATGTATGGGCTTATTCCCTTTGATTGGGAATGGATTTGGTTTGATCTTCCTTTTGTTTGAGATGCATACATATTGTTTATGGTTAGATGTGGATAGTGGTATTCTCTTTGGGGAGATCATACATATCACAACTTAGCATTTAGAGGTGTGTGTAGAAGGACATGCTATTATTTTTGATTTGGACATTCTCTCTTTGGTATTGTTCTACTTCTTGGATCTTTGTATTCACATGACATTGGATTTGAGAGCTTGTGTCGAGCTATGGTGATCATTATGTTTTTGGTCATGTGTTTTTCATTGCTATTTGATGATGACATGGATGTTCCTTTATCTCTTTCCTTTTTTGGGTGTGAAGAACATGGGAGAGCTATGGAGACTTGTGGTGAGAGTTGTATTGCAGTGTATTGGTTTGCAGGATTTGCATATCTTCATGGATGTCCATTGGTACTACATGATATTGGTTACACTTCTATGTGTTGCTATTGGTGGATTCTTGGATGCCTTGATCATTTTTAAAATTTGATATTACCTATGCAATGGGAGTTCCTAGATGTGTGTGTTCATTATATGACAAGTTTGGCACTTGGAGCTTGTGATTGTATGTTATGGGTTGTATATGTTGATGGCATGAGGTTCACTTGTTATGATTTGTATACCTTTGTGGTATGGGTAGTTGGATGTGTTAGCATTTTTTGTGGGTGTTATTTTCAGCTATAGTAATTATATCTTGATAGCTACTGATACCTTTGGATTGAGTGTGTATATTGGGATATCGATTGGGGGCAAGACTTATGTTGCTTTGTGATAAATAGTGTGGCATCTCTATGGATGGTTTCTTATCTTTGTGCATTGGGATGATGGAGGATGAGAGCGTTCATGCTTAAGATGGTGGTCACCTTGATTCGTGTTGTAAGTATATTGATGGAGCACATGGAGCACTTTAATTTCTTGATGGTATATATGGCTAGAGGGATTGTTCCCTTGTTCATGTTTGAGTTTACTTGTTTTCCCCTTATGCAATGTATACAACAAGTGGGTGAATGTTACGAAAATGTGTGTTGTCCACATTGCATAATATTATAATGTAATTATTTATTTATTATGTGGTGCACCTAGGTAATCTAGGGATGTGTGCATCACATGGGTCTAGCATTCTTGGGGCCACTTCATGTGTTGTAACATTGATTTAAATATTTAATGTGGGGTTGCACATGGGAAAATATTTAATATTGGAAAAACATAGTACCAATATTAAATGAGGGATTAATGGTTTTGTAAGATCATGGTATTAGTCACATGGTTTTATGTAATACCACTTGGTTGTTTTGTGTGAGCTTGTTTCTATAAAAGAAAACACATAGGTAGTTGTCTAAGGTTGGATTGATTGGATATTTGACCAAGGGGTTGGGAGCATCTATTGTTAGCATTTGTGAGGGTTGAAGCATGGCATGGGATGTGTGGTCACATGCTTGTTCACATGGAGTGCTTGTAGAGGGCTTGATGATTCAAAGATATTCATGGAGGACTTTGAAGATGTATTGTAATGTTTATTGTTGAATAATACATGAGTGATGTATGCTTTTGGAGGTAAGGTTTTTCCCTCTTGAGGGTTTTCCCAGGGTATGTCATCTTTGATGGTATGTTGTCTATTCTTTTGCATATGGATTCTGAATACTTTTTTGCATAGATTTCTCTATTTCAGTTATATGGAATTTATCTTAGGTGGATGCATATTTCCTTTCATCTTATAAATGGATGGATTTTGTTTGAATTTTGCTACAAAATAAACGGTACAGTTAGACCCATTTTAAACATTTAGGATTTGAATATTGGAAAGTTGGTGGTCCCAAACATGTTTATAAATGTGGACTTGGTTAGGGTAGTGGCTAAAAAATATGATGCAGACAACATAATGGTCTTGAATTATAAAGGTGGTATGTTGATCAAAACATATATGATGTACATTAATAAAGTATTTGGGTTGAACACATCTACAAATATCCCCATTGAATTCAATTCCCTATGTAGGGAATATAAGAAAGATAAATACAACTATAGATTAGAGTGGATTCCTCGACATAAGATTAAAGGACAAGGCATGAATTTGGTGAAATTCCAACAAAGCAAGAAAGAGCCTTTTAATGTAAGTGTTTTTAAGATTATTTTGTTAAAACATACTATGATGTATGTCAGGTCTTGAAAATTGATGCAAGAATTCATATGCATGTGCATGTAATGATGATGGCTAATAATATTCAACATGTAAAACTAAATAAATTTTTTGACTTTGGTGCATTTATTTCTAATGGAATTGACAAATAATCAATGGTTTTTAGGAGTGATGACAACATTATTTATTTCAAATGGTATTCTTTTCTATGTCATATATTCCTATATAGTGGAAGGAAGATTTGGGATGCAACCTTGCAAATTAGGGTTGTTGATGATCAGAAAACCCACTTGCCAGTTTTGTGTTGGACTTACATTTGGGATATGCACTGACATAACTCCAATTATGTGGTTTTTGAGGGGTGCTTTGTCTAACATATATTGGGAAACTTAGGTATCAAAATAAATAGATTGTCGGATACGATCATGATTTTTTAACGCCTGAGAGGAAATTTGAGTTGGGAATCCAACATAGCTAAGGAGATTGGTACTTGCACTCAAATACAACAGTGATCAGAGTATATTGTTGCCTAGTAAAACCCCATATTTTTCCTAGAGGTATACCAAATAGGATTGCATTCTTAGAAATCATATGGGAGCTGAATGAAACTAACAAGCATCACTTAAGAAACCACAAGAAGGGGTCATTCTTCCCAGGGTCTATTATTTTTTCAAGCTTTTTGATAATAGCAAAGGAATGATTGGAGGTGCTTTACCCAATATTGCAAGTTTATAGGATGAACTAAGATAACTTGAGAGATATGACCTTGAGCATTTCATTGACCAAGTCATAGTGAGTGCCAAGAGATCCTACTATCGTAAGATGGATGTAGTAGAGGATTTTATAAGGAGTTGTGTCATTGATAAAGAAGAGAAGGAAATAAAAGAAAAACAAAGTCAAATTATAAAGGGAGAAGGACAAAGGAAAAGGGACAATCCAAATTATCCATGGGCATTCATTGAAATTGAGGATCCAATCCTTCGAATTCAAACTATGACGAATAATGTAACCACCCTTACTTATAAGCCCTCAACCTCAAAATAAAATTAGAAGAAAAGGCAATTTGCACGAGGAACAACAATTTGACCAAGAAATTGAGCAAACTATGCAACAAATTGAGATACAAAAAGCATGAGTTTCCCCTTGAATGCCACCAAGGAAGAAACAAAAGGTTGTTCAGCCTCTGGTAGATTATTCCATTATTAATCCTGAAACTGAGGAGATTGGTGAAAATATAGTGGATGAAGAGGAGGTTAATCAATTTTTTCCTTCCCCTCCTAGATTCCAAATTTCCAGTGTGCCACAAGACAGATTGGAGATCCATCTTAGATTAGGTGGAAAAGAAGATTGATATCAAAACTAAGGCATGTACCGAATTCATGTCAAATGACCAATTTATAAAATCTCAAGAGTTTAGAGAATTCATAAAAATAAATAAAAAATGGAACAATGCCTTAGAGAAGTTAATAGGGCAAAAGAAGAGGTCACTCCACAGGAAATTGAAGTCACAAAAAGGCAATTGCAAAGTTTGACTTCCAAGTCAATGATATTACTCTTGAATAGGGAAAGAGAATTGTGCAAGAAAGTGGACTTTTATTGTTGCTTGGATGAGATATTGCATCACCTGTCACTTTGGACACTATCAAAAGGAAAGTTGAGGATGAGGAACCATTTACTTTTGAGGAGAAAGCAGTAAAACATATTTTGGTTCAAGGTTTAGCACAAAGTATGAAACCTTAGCTAAATGGGCCATTGCCCCAGAGACGAACAAACCACACGTAGCAAGTAACATAAAAGGTTTAACATGTAATCTCATAGTTAGGAGGCTTGCTAACACTATATCTCCTTAGGCAACATCTTTGGTGGTTAGTATTCATTGTTTAGTGAGGTCATAGCAAAGAAACTTCATGTAGATTTTGACAAGTTGCAGAAAGATCACATCAAATTGCTTCAGGAATACAATAAAATTCAGTCCTTACTTCCACCTCCATAGAGTATTGTTCCTCTACTTGACATGCCTCAATCAAGCTCATTGGACACATTTGTCGAAGATAGGGAAATGTTGTCCCTAAGAATAAAGGAACTGAAGGAGTAATTAAGAGAAGTAAAGGAAGAGGGAAATAAAAGGGTTGTCAATATAGTATATGATTTAATTGGCTATAAAATATATAGAATAATTTATAGGTTTGAAGACTCCTAGGGTAGATACAATAATTTGAAGAATGCCTATATCCAATAAATGCAACATCAACATGCCTTGAATGATACTTTAGGTATATGGATTCCTAGGGCGTTGATGATAAATCAAGTTTACAAGTGTGCTAGATATGACCCCAATATTCTTAATGGGTTGGAAGCTAAAAATGAGGTTATTGGATTGTTAGGAGAAATTTCAATATACCAATCTAAGCTTTAACAACAATTAAAGATAAATTAAAGTCATTTGAGACTTTGGAGAAGGGAGTCATGCCCAAAATTTTGGATAAAAATGGGATTATCAAGCCATTTAGTCAATGGAAGAGTGAATTTGGAATTTTTATGCAATCCTTATGTTCATTCATATGTGCCAACGGAGAGCCAAACTCAACATTGTTGAACAATACTATGGATGAGCTAATAAATTTGGAATCAAGCCTAGACAATGCCACGAATTCAAGGCCACTCATTGAGCTAGGTGTTGGATAAGTCCACTCATTGAGTTTGTGGCATTTATAATGCTTCTTGGTTGGAGAAGTATAATGAATAGGTGTTGGATTAGATTTCAATCGATCATCTGATTTCTTCCACCTCACCATCTTGATTGTGGCAACATCAAATAATCCAATTTCAAATTTGTCTTCATTGGCCATCCCAACTTCATGTTTGGCCTTCAACAACCTCAATCTCTTTTGGTTCAAAGTGAAAAGGAATATCATTTTCTAATGGTCGATGTACTACTCATTTTGTTCCAATAGAAGTGTAGGTGTCAAATGTAACATGTGACACACGTGACTTGGCTCATGAGCATGTGTGCTCTATTTTCCTATTTAAAGGGATATGAGCCTCATTGTAAAGGATTATGGGAAATGTAATTTTTGGCAGTATTAGTCTAGAATTATCGGAAATGTAATTTTTTCAGAGTATAAATGCCACAAACTCAAAGGCCACTCATTGAGCTTTATTGCATAAGATTTTGGGGGCTTGTGTCTAACATGAGCATGGAGTAAAGTGAACTTCAAACATGAGGCACCCTCTAGAATTCCAAACATGGGCCAATTTGACTTGAAATTGATATTTTTGATAATGTTGATGTACTATGAGACTATTTTTAAATATTAAAAGATAAACTTGGACTAGATGCTTTTGTAAGATTGATACACTTAAACTACATGTGAAGAAAATCATTCACATAAGACATAGATATATGTGGTTTAGTCGTAGCCTACATCCACGGAAGAAGAGAGAGGGGTTTTCATATATTATTTTTGTCTGATCATGGAGATCACACTAGCACCATATAAATAGATACATCAGCCTCAATTAGTGGCACCAATTAGAGGCACAAATTAAGGGCACAAATCAAGGCAAATCCACAGATAGAAACAAATCCCCCATAAATCTCTCTTCTCCAACACTCCCCCTCAAGTTGGTGCGAAAATGTTAATAGAGCCCAACTTGGACAATATTTCTTGAAACTTGAGAGCTGGAAGACCTTTTGTAAATATATCCGCCAATTGTTGATTTGTACGGACAAAGATTGTGCGGATGACGTTGGCTTGCACATTCTCTCGAACAAAATGGCAGTCGACTTCAATATGTTCAGTTCGCTCATGAAACACTGGATTTGAAGCAATATGCATAGCAGCCTGATTATCACAGAACAATTGAGTTGGTTGAGATGAACCAAAACCCAGGTCTTGCAACAGAGCTCGAAGCCATATAATTTCACTGGTAGTTGATGCCATTGCTCTATATTCTGCTTCAGCACTTGATCGAGCAACAACACTCTGTTTTTTACTTTTCCATGTGACCAAGTTACCTCCAACAAAAGTACAATATCCAGTTGTAGACCTTCGATCAATGGGACATCCTGCCCAATCAACATCAGTATAGGCAATAATAGAATTATGACCATTCTTACACATCCATATGCCTCTTCCTGGTGACCCTTTTAGATACTGTAAAATTCGGGTGACTGCATGCATGTGTTGAGTCTTGGGAGCATGCATAAAACGACTTACCAAACTAACTGCATAAGAAATGTCAGGTCGAGTAATAGTTAAATAGATTAACCTACCGACCAACCTCTGAAACTGACCAATATCAGACATCAATTCACCAGTGTCATCCAGTTTTCCTCCGCTATCCGTTGGCATATCTGATGGTTTTATTCCAAATTTACTTGTTTCTTGTAATAGATCCAACACATACTTCTGTTGATTAAGAAAGATGCCTCTTTTTGAGTAGGCAACTTCTAATCCTAGAAAGTACTTCAAAGTTCCCAAATCCTTAATGGAAAATCTATTGTGCAGCAGAAACTTAAGCATAGAAATTGCATTTTGATCACCAGTAATGACTAGATCATCTACATAAATTAAAACAATAACAATACCAGAATTACTTCTTTTAAAAAACAGAGAAGGATCAGCATTACTCTGTTTTAGCCCATTCATCATAAGGACAGAACTAAGCTTAGCATACCAGGCCCGTGGAGATTATTTAAGCCCATAGATCGCCTTTTTTAATTTACACACTAAACCAAACTTAGCCTCTTGAGGATGCCCAGGTGGGATGCTCATGTAAACTTCTTCTTTAAGATCACCATGTAGGAATGTATTTTTGACATCCATCTGAAACAATTTCCAGTCTTGATTCACTGCTAGAGAAATGAGAACATAGAATGTGTTCATTTTTGCAATTGGTGCAAAAGTCTCTGTATAATCTTCTCCATATGTTTGTGTGAATTCTCTAGCCACAAGTCTTGCCTTATGTCGTTCTAAGGAACCATCACTTTTGTATTTATTTTTGTACACCCAACGACATCCGACAGTTTTCCTTCCTAGAGGCAGTTTAACAATCTCCCATGTCCTATTTTCATCTAGAGCCTTTAGCTCTTCTTGCATAGCCTTCCTCCAAACTGCAATGTAGTTAGCTTCTCGAAAGGTCTTAGGTTCTTGACTATTAGCAACTGTACTCAAGAAAGTAAAGTGAGACTGAGAAATATTATCATATGACAAATGTTCCTGCATAGGATAAGACACAACATGATAAGTGAAGAAATCTTTCATCCTCTCTGGAGGACGAGATTCTCTACTTGATCGTCGAGTAGCTTGAGGGGATGAAGTGACTGGAGGTGCTTCATTAACTTCTGCATCTGTATCTGTAGCAATATCCTCATTTGTAACTGTAGGAAGCGGTACCATGTCGGACAAATACTCCCCCTGGGACCGATTCCCAGAATTGTCATGAGCTTGAAACAAAGATTCATACTCCACAAAATGTACATCACGTGAAACAACAATTTTGCGAGTGACTGGATCATAACATATGTACCCTTTCTTAGTGGAAGAGTACCCAAAAAATACACACCGAGTAGATCGAGCTTCTAACTTATCGCAGTGTATTGCTTGCTGATGCACATAACAAACACACCCGAATACCCTCAAGTGTGAGATGTCAGGTTTCCGATTTTTTAGTATCTCCAATGGCGACTTGAACTCAATAACTCGGCTGGGAAGTCGATTGATCAAATACGCAGCAGTCAATACACCATGAGACCAAAAATGTTTTGGAACCTTCGTTTGAAACATAAGGGCTCGTGCGGTTTCCAAGATGTGTCGATTCTTTCTCTCGGCTACCCCATTCTGTTGTGGAGTTCCGACACAACTTGTTTGATGAATAATTCCTTGGCTTCGAATATATTCAGGGAAAGATCCTTTAGCATATTCTGTACCATTATCAGACCTAAAAGTCTTGATTTTAGCACCAAACTAGTTAGTCACCATAGTATGAAAATCTTTGAAGGGAGAAATTACTTCAGTTTTTTATTTTAATAAGTATAGCCAAGTAGCACGAAAAAAATCATCAATAAACAACACAAAATATTTATATCCATCATAAGAATCAATAGGTGCAGGTCCCCATAAGTCAGAGTGAACTAATTCAAACAACTCAGTAGACACAGAAGATGAATTAACAAAAGGTAAACACGTTTGTTTAGAAAACTGACAAATTTCACAAACATCAAAATCAATAGAAGTAGAGGGGAAAAGCCTCGACAAGATACGGTTGGATGGATGTCCAAGTCGTTTATGTAAAGTGTGACTTTCAATTATGCCACTAGCATGACACACCGTATTGGGGGAGTTTAGAAAATAAAGTCCATGTGAGTACGTTCCTTTACCAATCGTCTTCTTCGACTTTCAATCCTGAAAGATGACAGATTTGGGAGAAAAAATGACATCACAGTTTAAAGAATTAGTAATTTTTCCAACAGACATAAGCTGAACAGGAAAGGATGGAACAACCAGAGCATCAGATGAAGCACTATGAGGAAAGAAACTAACTTTACCACTTCCTAAGGCAGGAACAGTGGTTCCATTTGCAACAGAAATATCATGCTTATCATTTTTTTGAATAAAATTGATCACTGAAGAAGGACTATTAGTCATATGATCAGTAGCTCCGGAATCAATAATCCAAGAATTAATTTTGGAAGGGGAAGTAAGATAAGCATGAAGGTTACCTGACACATGAGTAGAAGAGGATTGACTGTTGTCAGAAGAGATAGTCTTACTGAGTTGTTGAAGAAGATGACCCAACTGATTCATTGAAAAAGATGTCTCGGCAACAACAACATGATCCTTCCAACCCTTATATTCAGATTTGAGATGTGGATGTAATTCCCAACAACGATCCTTGGTATGCCTAATTTTCTTGCAATGGTCACATTGATATAGTTCCTTCCTACCCTTGTTGCGAGAAACATTCCTATTTTTGTCAAACAATTGAGGCTTTCTTTTATCATCATTTTCAGCCAATAGGACATTAGATTCAAGCTTCTCAATTGAAGTTTTAGGTTCTAAGTTCATAGTTTTTCTCCGAGTTTCCTCTCATTGAATAGTAGCACAGGCACCAGCAAGGGTTGGCAATGTAGCATCCATCAGAAGTTTGCTCCTTATGTATTCATACTCAAGCTTCAAGCTACTAAGTAGCAAGAAAATTTTATCTTCCTCGGCTCGTTTCAAAAGAGTAATTGCATCAGTGGTATGTGGACGATACATGTTCAATTCATCCCACAATTTTTTTAGATTCCCAAGGTGTTCACTAAATTTTTTTTCACCTTGTTGGGCTGCAGCAATCTCAAGTTTGAGTTCAAAAATACGGGCAGCATTATTTTGGTTCCCATATAATTCTGCAACTGAATCCCACAATTCTTTTGCCGAATCAGAAAAAGTAAAAATTTCGACAATATGAGATTCCATCGAATTGAGTAACCATGATCGAACAAGCTGATCATTGGATATCCAATCGTCATATCCCGATTCAGTATTTTTAGGACATCTTTTGTCACCATTAATGAAACCCAATTTTTTCTTGCCACCAAGCGACAAAGTAACAGCCCTAGACCATGCTACATAATTAATACCCTTTAAGGGAACTGATGAAAGTTTCCAACTAGGATTCGAATCAGATTCGACCATTAATACAGAGCAAAAGAAAATAACAAAGAATGGCAAGACACTTACAATCTGATCCAAGAAAAAAAAACGTTGCAACACCTTGCCTTCAACTACGAACCAGACACTTACAATCTTATCCAAGAAAAAAAAATAACATTGCAACACCTTGCCTTCAACTACGAACCAGTCTTCTTCTCATGACGGATCATACTTGCTCTGATACCATGAAGAAAATCATTCACATAAGACATAGATATATGTGGTTCAACCGTAGCCTACATCCACGGAAGAAGAGAGAGGGGTTTTCATATATTATTTTTGTCTGATCATGGAGATCACACCAGCACCATATAAATAGATACATCAGCCTCAATTAGTGGCACCAATTAGAGGCACAAATTAAGGGCACAAATCAAGGCACAGATTATGATAATAGATACATCAACCTCAATTAGTGGCACCAATTAGAGGCACAGATTAAGGGCACAAATCAAGGCAAATCCACAGATAGAAACAAATATCCCATAAATCTCTCTTCTCCAACATGATGTTTTTGTAAGATCGATATACTTATACAAGATGCTTTTGTAAGATGTGCATGTTATATTTCAATTGTTTACTTCTTGAATTAGCAAACATAAATCAATACTTCTACATATATTTGAAATTATCCAATATACACAAGTCATGCAATTATATATCACAATCTAACATACTCTAGGATATGGATTTAATCATCTTAGAAGTGCTAGTTAGATGAATAATATTGTTTAGTTTATGACGGCTTTCAAATATTAAAAAAAAAATTATATATCACAAGCATCCCAATTTATAGCTCACCATATGTAAACTTTTAAAATTTTAAGTAAATTTGACATTATAAAAAAATTCCATGATCTTGTTCATTACCTAGTTTCTAGTAGTTCTCAAAACAATTCTTGCAATGCCATTGCATTAATCTTATGAAGTTGCTAATAGCTTACTGATTCATCACAATAAAACAAAAAAATTATATGCTCACAACTTACTCATACAGGGCAATCCAACAACTTATTTGCATACAATTATTTGAAGGGGCCCATGCTCATGATGGCAGACTATGCAAAGTTTCTTCTTTTTTTTTGGTCTAATATCGTCCTCATCAAGGGTCAAAAACTTTCTAGGAAACTTCTTGTTTACAAATTTTTGAAACCCTTCTTATGGGCACTTACCCTACGAGCCATTTCAACTTTCAACAACACTCCAGTGCAAATCTCTTGGGAGGTGTTTTTAACGCTCATGCAATGTCCCACCCTACAAGCACTTCTGAAGCTCTACCACTCTACAAGAAAGGCCTAATCCAAAATAATATGGAAATTTTTAACTTTTTCATCAGCCATCATGTCGATCTCTCTTCTTCGCAATTGGAACACGCATTCGAGATTTCAAATGGCCTACATATTTTGTTGCACTATGAGGCGTCCAATACATGATGTAATTTAAGCACTTTATTATGAGTTGATGCATCTCCTTTTTTTGCAGTTCAATGTATGTGGGAGCTACCCCTTGATAGCACTTATTCTTTGCAGTTCAATGTATATGGTAGCTACCCTTGATAGCACTTACCAATAAATGAACTCATACCAAAAACTAAAGGCTTGATCTCTAACGGGCAAGAAAAATACTTAATTACACTCCTCTTAACATAGTGACAGCTCTCCATGCAAGAGATCTACCTTATTAACACAATCTAAAGACAATCTCTACAAGAAGGGATAGTAAGGTTGTCTAGAATATTTCAAAAATATTTCATGTGATTAAAGAAAAACAATGTCAAATAGTTTATTTGTACGGAATGTAAGGCCCGTAGCCAAACCCTCTCTAATTGATTAGAACAATAGCAAATAATTATCACATACTATTCCAATATTCCCCTTATGCGTAGGCATGCCCGTAAGTGTATCCAACTAGGAAACTTTTCACATAGTTCTTAAAAGAAATACTCCTTTACAGTTGTAATTATTTTAGCGTACATTTGAAATCTCCTAAGTACCAAATTCATTCCCATACTACATCGGCGCCCCCTAAAAAGGTACTCACATATACAATAGGTTTCGTCATTTGACAAGTAATGTAACAATACGTCCACATCCAGAATGCAAGAATAATAACTTAGGGATTTGCAAATTTCTACACGTTTCGGTTTCAAATAAACGATGTATTGAAATATTAGAGTTTATTCAAATGCAGGGATCCAGATCAATTTTAAAGTCGGTCATATATGTACCCATCCAATAGCACTTAGGCTAGCACTTCAACCCACCTTCCAATTGAAGCCCAAATGAATAGACAAGGCATAGACTTCAAAAAAATAAAAAAGCAATCTATCTACACCTTATTATTGTCTCACTTGTTGGTCACCTAAAATAACTACCTTTTACCTATGAACTTTTATATGTTACCACGTAAGGAAGAGATGCCTTTTGCTCAAATGTTCAGCAACCAATTGACTATTAAAGGTGATTGTGTTCTAGAAACTTGCAATCTTCAACCATTTACAACTATTTGGATTTCAGCCTGTGAAAAATAACTCCCACTAATCATCTTAGAAGACTAACCTTCAAAACTGTTGTTCAATAGGCACTTCAAAGTTTAGCCTATGTCACTAAAACGCCACACCTAAGAGCTTAAAGAGAGCCTCCAAACAACTCAGCAAACCAAGGGTAAGAGTCTTCTGGACAAATAGCAAATACTTATTAAAAATAGGCAACGGCTCAACAAAAAGTTACATGGCAATCAAACGAACTCACACTGATTATAGAAAATGACAATTACTTTTGATAGATTTCATCATTAATCTGTAGCACAATTACTAAGGAAAGAGCTGGCTCTCCTTGATTTCTTTAACTGTCAAGCAAAATTAGTAGCACAATGCTACCTGGGAGAAGCATTGTGACCATAAACATGGATGGAGATTACTCACTTTGCAATCAACAATATAATTTCTAGCATTGTTTGAGTGTTAAGATAAATGCTAGACAGACATCTTCTGACAATACGTCATACAATATTTTTTTCCTTACAATTTTGTAAGAAACAAAGGCTTTCGAATGATTAATTGAACTTTTTCTATTGAGCAAAGAAGAGTCTCGTGTTCATTCCTACTGGACTTGAATTATAAGACAAAGAATTAAACCACTAATTACGAGACATGGAGAGTTCATGCACGATCAATTCCCCTTTAGCTATGTATCAGCAAGAAAGCAAAAAACAATTAGAATGTTGTTTTAAAGAAAAAAATTATTAATTTACTCAACCGTCTATCTCAGCTGAGGCCAAACCACTTGTGCTAAAAATTAATTGTGGACGTAAAGAGAGGCATAAAGGTTTATATTATTTCCGAACCAACAAGCCAACTCTCTTTGAGTCTATTACTTCAAAGCAGGAATTGCTCTCAAATTTACAGAGTACACTGAGCAAAGACTGAGAAGATGGCTCAAAAGAATAAGAAATGAATTTTTTAATTTACATTTGCTGCTATAGCAAGATCCAAGATGCAAATTCTTTGCACTTCAACAACCTATCCACCTTACAATAAGCTGTCATCGACAAATCCAAAATCTGCAAATAGCAGACATAACGTGAGAAAAAATAACATCAGAATCTATATAACATTATTCTCAGTTCCAGATACTGCCCACATACCACTCACATCCTGCAATGAGTTGATATCTTTACCTCAAAACAAGAAAAAAACCGCCTGAAGTTAATACAAGAAGGAAAATGAGACGCCCTTTATATGCACGTCTTTGAAGAAAGTTATGGCTTCCCACCATGGACAGGTTGGGCTGAAGGCTTTAGCAATGCTGTTAAAGAATCCATAATATTTGAAACACTCGGTCGCTGTCTTGGGTCACTGTAACCAAACCAAGGTGTCATAAAGCTTTATCAATATCCAAGCCCAGGAATATCTGCCTATGAAAGGAAATGGCCACCAAATCTGGCAGGCTTCATGATGTTGAAAACATGAAGATATCCAAAATGATATTTTTGAAAAAACAAAATAACTCACTTAGCCCAGCAAGCCTCAATTAAGGAAGCTATTTCAGTGTGCATATCTGGTGGAATTGCAAGCCTCCTGTTTTGAAAGCCAACAGCTCCAACAACCTGTAGTAATTCATTCATAATAATTCAAAAAGTAACATTCATGCGATGAAACAAATCCACCAGATCAGATTAAAGAAGCAGAAGATAAATCAAATCAACAACTAATACCATGATCAAATCACTGATGGTTTTTCTGACAACGAGAGTTCAAAGTACAGGATAAATAAATGAGAACAAATTAATATCTCTAGGATGGAGACTACCACAATCCGCAGTAAACATGCAGATCTTGAAATTAATATAAAACACTCAAATTTATCTTATATTGAAAAGTAGAGGGTTTTTTTTAAATAGACCTGTGCTGGACTTAAGCCACTCCACGGTTGTTGCATAGTAACAAGCTCCCAAAGAATTACACCAAAACTATAGACATCAGATTTCTCATTGGATGGTTCATCACGAAGCACTTCAGGAGCCATCCATTCAGGCTGAAAATAGTATAAGAATAAATGAAATGGTAATGTATATATCCACATTGTATTAGAGAATAGAAACAAGCAGTTTCCTGCATGTATGACTTATATCAGGAATCAAATACAACTATATAAGCTTACCGTTCCTGCTGCAGATTTGGAAGAGATGAATGTGTTTGCCTTGAATCGTGATAAACCAAAATCACAAACCTGTATCCATTGACCATATTAATTTCCTGACACATGGCGCAAATACAACTTCAAATGGCTTGCATATTAAATTTTAATCCATTATTGCCACACCACAAGCTAAAATTCCCAGCAAATAGACTGCTTTATGAAATCTATATGCTGACCTTCACTTTCCATGTCTTGTCAACCAATAAATTAGGAGACTTCAAATCTCGATGAACAATAGGAGGGTCATACCGATGTAAATAATTTATTCCCTTGGCCTGTATCAAAAATAATAAAATTCAAATTATTAAAATAATTAACCTATCTCAATCAAATCAGAATTTAAGAAATGTATTTAGTTTGTGCAAAGAAACTAATGCCAAAGGAAATAAACTGGTCAGAAACCCACCACATCTAGTGCCATTCGCAATCGCCGTCTTTCATCTAGTAACTCCCTTGCTCCTGCTCTATGAATAAGACGATACAAGCTTCCTCTGCTCGAGAAAGTGCAACATTTATAAGGACGATAAATGATCAAACAACAATGCCATGATTTGGTAATTTGATAATAACTAAATCACATTACCTTGGTAAATATTCAGTCACAATTGACAAGTTGGGGCGCTTTGTTACAGCACCCATGAAAAGGACAACATTTGGATGTCGCAAACGTATCATGATCGCAACCTAAAATTGACCCAGAATATGAGATCAAAACCACTAGATACAAAATAAACTTATAGCTAGCTAACTATCATCAAATGAATGGATGTTTTTTTGATGCTAGTACCAAAACTTTTGGGCTAATCACAAACACATTAGATCAGAACCCAGTACAGATAAGAGTAATTACAATTCTATGGTAGATTTTCCCATTATTGTACTCAAAGACCTGGAAAACTGTTTTTCAGATACATCACTGTGATCAATACAGTACTATAGAGCGATCTTGAATGAATCAGGATGCCATAAAAGAGACATCTAAAGCCCCTATTTGTAGTATCAAACCAGTTAAAACATGAACAATAGTAGACAGACTGCAGAATGTACTGTTTGGTCCTACATTCTTATATATGAGAGCAGTTGTGGTAAGAAAACTCTAGTGACCCTTCTAGACTGTCTAAATGACCATATAATACCATCTTAAGAGCAAACATTTGATCAATATTTGGATAACTGCAACCTCCAAAAACATTGAGCTACATACTTCAACAGAGGTCAGCAAATTGTTCTTAGCTACAATAGAAATGGCTTCGAAATGGTTGGCAATATAACACTTACGGATTTTTATTGCTAAGGCAATTTTCAAGTTTTTCAGAATTTTAAACTTAAAGCAAATATCATGATCCATATTTTCTACTGCAATTAACATAAGGCCAAAGGAATACCTCTCTCAGGAACTCCTTAAGTCGCTCTTCATACAAATCTTGATCTATGAGAATCTTCACAGCAACATCCTGCAAATTATTACTAGTTCAGATATTTTTAAGTATTCACCTTCTGTTTATATTTCTTTCTAGGCAATAAAAACAAATTTGTAAATAAAACACAGTCAAACTCATTCCATATACATGAGAGATTCCTCTGCTCTCAATAAATAACAATATTTTTATGCACCATCTAATTCTAAATATCTTAGAGACATCCAAAGAAATGGCTACCTATATGCGACACATGCAATTCGATCAGCTAGGCAAGAATCAATTCAAAAAGAGTTGGAACATTTATATCTATATGTCTAGTACATTACCTACCAAAGGAACATATTTCCCGACTTGAACATACAGAAAACTAATAAAATAGAGAGAAAAAGAACCAAACTGAATGGCCAATATTACAGCTTGAACATCATTTGTTATTTATAAAAGCGTCTTAGTGAATGAATATTGACAATTATAATAATCTTTTTCATGAACTCAAATTCTCTCAGATTGTTATGAAAGGAATATAGAACTTGGCCCTCAGGCCATCTGGAGAAAAGGAATGGACCCTCTTGTCTGAAGCTGCTACCACTGTCAAGTCACATAGGCCACAGCACAAAACAGTGCCCACCAATGAAAGGATTTTGACATGTTTTTCCTCTACTCCAATCACTCTTTTGACAATCTTTTCCAGCTTATTCAGTGTCTACACAGCACATGTCTCGAGTGCATTATCCTTATTTTGACCCACACTATCATAATATCATTACATATGTGATGAAATCCTACTTATACCTCGATTATAATCCCTAGTAAATTCTTGTGATTCTTGCTTTACGGATTGTCATCCATCAAAGATTTGCTCCAGTGTATGGCATTTTTTAAACGTTTTACAAAATTCCAATTTTGATGTTTCCAAAACATTCCTACTGCCATCTGCTAGTTGGTAAAATCCTATTTTCGCAAATCCTTTTAACATATTTAAAAATGAGTCTATTTTCATTTGATCATCCATTATCCAATTAAATTTTTATTTTGCAAAAATATTGACAATTCAACAATCGATGAATGGATCCATAGTAGCACTGTAAACACTTACAATTAATCCCAAATAATTGCAACCTGCCACATTTGCCATGCCATTTCCTCAGTTTTTCCAGAGTTACTCCAAATGCAGTTATGATCTTTTTGGCATATAACTACCAATTTTCAGTTCATTTTTCAATATATTGTCAGAAAAATACAAAGCACAAGCAAACTGAAAACTTTTAGTCTAGGGTTAAGATTAGGGCATCTTAAAACTTATTTTCAACTTTCCTATTTTGGATAGATTTATTTCAAACATAATGAGAGCTTTTTCTTTAATTCACTGCCTTATGAGGTTGTAGATAAATAACATAGAGCTTCCTTCAAAGTGGTAGGCCCTGCTCCATGACGGCTAGGCTTGCTATTTTAGGACCAGCCCTTTGGCTTTCACATTACCCTATTCAGCTAAAGTAAAATATTTTTTTTAAAACCCTACTCATTTTCTTTTATGATTGGCATTTGCCCCCTCCCCCCACCGACACCAGGAAACTGCATGGAACTATGATATTGATGAATGGCCGACATCTTGGTCAACCTGACCATGATAATTGAGTAACTCATTCTTAGCCACAAACCAACAAACTCACCTTCAAATATCTCATAGAAGGTGGTTTGTAGTCTATGTTCTCTAGGGAGAGCATACAAGGAACCGATGTAGGTCTTTTTCAACATGTTCTTGAAATAAGGAGAATGAACCACATGAAATGGGATGACATGGGCATGAAAAACTCAGGCAACCACTTTGCATCTTCTTGTCATTGCATGTTCAAAATCCTTGCAACTATGCCTTGCCTACCTTTTTTCTTTGAGAGAACCCTCAACAACCATCAATGGGATGGAAAAATTTGTATAAATTCCACTAAGTACCCTTAAATCTTTCTTCACCCTCCATAAACAACCTAGAAGCTTCAGCCTTCTCAGCTAGGTTATTTTTCCACAAATGCTAACCCCATGTCCAAGCATGTACAAAAGATGATTAGAAATCCTAGAGTACCTCTCTTTGAAATCCTTATTGCACACATGGCACATCCAATGTCTACTCCCCCTAAATTTTTCTCTTTTTCATTGTCTAAAATTGTGACAATATGCAAAGGAGGCTTAATGGCATTAAATAGGCCCTTTGCATAGGGTTTTAGGATAGTGAAAGGACATCCAAATAGGTCATGTGACTATCACAGTTCACCTACAACACTCCCACACCCTAAACAACTCTTTAATTTGATTGTTCAAACCTCTTCACTACAATACCCCTCACTGCTGATCATCTTGTTCTTTGGAAAAAAAATTACAAAGTGCAAAGTTTTTAAAAAAAAACTGATTTAAGGGTTTGAAACATTTAAGGCAAGAAAAGAACTCCAAATATTTTTTTTTAAATGAACCAAATAAACTCAAATGATGAAGTGATTGTTACTGTTCTCTTCTTCTCTCTTTTGTTCTCCTCTTCTCTGCAATTTTTCCCTTCTCACAAAATAGCAAAATGGCAAATGAAAGCGTTGGTGTTTTTTAATATGCATTTGCTTTAGTTTTAGGATTTTGAAATGTGTGTGGGGACCTTGTGGGCACCCCACGATGCAAGAGCATCCCAAGTCTATAAGCAATTCTATAACAACCAAAATTACATATTTTCATGTTTATTATGTTCTGCAAGTATTTTCCAATCATGTTATCATTTTGTGGCACCATAGTTGCATATTTCATGTTGCAGTTTCAAAACTCATTTCAGGCCAGTCAACAGTCATCAAGCTATGTGATACCGCATTGAAGCCAATTATCATCAGTGTCTGAACATAATATCTACTAAGCATCTTGAACATGCCCATGTAATTTAAGTTTTGTTTGGTGCTTTATTGTTTACCACATCACAATTTCATCATATAATAGAACTTTAATTTAACTGTACACCAAAATATATAAATCTCATACCAATCTTGAGGTTACCTGTTTAATTATTGCCCTAAGTGGGTGGGTTCACAAAAGAAATCGAATTGAGTTCTACGACTCATAGTTCAACAGGCAAACAAAAGAGATGAATTTGCACATTTTCAAGTTGGTTTTCCCAATTCCAAGGTCAATTAAAGGTGAAAATCATTTTGTTTGGGGCCATTGATACTAATCATAAGCACCTAGTCAATGGGCACAATCTTTCTACATATTTCTTTCTATAAGAAAAGACCCAATATCCTTTGAGAATAGGTTGTTTTAGCAAGTTACTGAAGAGGCAGAAACAACTAAGACAACTAAGACAGTGACAGTTGATGAGAGACTTTGAATCAGTGCACAAAGAGATCCCATATTATCTATTTTGTACTAAAAGGCCAAAGCTTGAATTTTATTGAAACTATTGAAGCTATGATGTAATTATGTTTGAGAACCAATAGAGTCAATTCATTGTATGACTTTTTTGTTATCTGTTGTTCAAAGTTGTTATGTGTTATCATTTGTTGCATAGTTAGATACTCTTTAATTAGACCCTCCAACCACAATTGTGTCATATGGTATTAGAGCTTAGACTTAAATCTTGAAGCAAAAAGAAGAGGAAAGCGCAGAAGTATATCAGAGCTTAGAATTGAGTTCTAAATGGAGAAGATTGATGAGAATCTTCTAGCACTAAGTTGTTGGGTAGAAGATTCCTTGGTGAGATATAATCTGTTTGTGGATAGATCACCAATTGTGAGGCAATTTGCATCAAATCTGACGAATGAGATGCCTAAATGAAGAATGGGTATGGATCAAGGTGTTCTCCATGTTGCAGACCAAATTGAAGAGATGCTTGATATAACGAGAATATCCAGATCCAACTGGATGTTTTTGAAGAAAATTGAAAAAGGGCCCCAGAACAGATGAAAGTGATGAAGAAAATGAGCAAAGTAATGGACAAATAGCCAACAAGTTGTGATGGGAAAAGATCAAGAGGAGACGACGTTGAAAAATATTTCTATAAATTAGAAAAGAGAACTAGAATTGATGTTAAGCATGAAAAAGTTTGTTTTATTGTTGTTCCTAAGTCTATGCAAATAGAAGAGTCCACAAAGGCAAATGCATTACGATATCTAGAGATCAGTAAGTTGTTGACAAAATACAATGATATTATTTCAAATAACCTACCAAAAGGGTTACACCACTTAGAAGTATACGTCACCATATGTATCTATCAAAGCCATTAACAAGATTACTATCAAGTACAAAATTTCCATTGCCAAGGATAGATGACCACATGGATTATTGAGTGGATCAACATATTTCAGTAAGATTAATTTAACAAGTGAATATATTCAAATCTTTAGAGAGTGGACATCAACAAATCAAAATTAAAGAAGATGGGAAATCTACTTTTAAGACAAAGGAAGTATTGTATGAGTAGTTGGTTATGCCATTTGGATTGACTAATGCACCCAAAACTTTCATGAGGTGAAAGATGTTTGTTTTGAAAACAAATCTTGGTAAGTTTGTTGTTGTATATTTGGATGCCATTTCAATTTTAGGTGAGTAAAAAATATATTTTGAGTGCATTAGATTAGCATTGCAAGGAATAAAATGAAAATTTGTTGATGAACATGAAGAAATGTAGTTCATGAAGAAGAGTTAGTGAAATTCCAAAATATTGCTGTGGTGAGTGAAAATTATTATTAGCCTAAATTGTTATGAATGTCAAGAAATATGTGCAAAATTGTAGAATTTGTCAAGTATCCAGAGGAAGTAGTTGAAATGTGGGATTATATTAAGCATTGCCTATACTGGAGAGACCATGGAATAGTGTTTGTATGGATTTTGTATTGGGTTTGCCAATAACTCAAAGATGAGTTGATTCAGTTTTTATAGCAGTTGATAGATTTTCTAGAATGGCATATTTTATTGCTTGCAAGAAAACTAATTATGGTGTGCATGTAGCTCATTTATTTTTTGAGAAACTGTGGGATTGCTTGGATTACCTAACAGTATTGTGTGAGATAGAGATGTTAAATTTGTTGGTCATTTTTGGCAAATGTTATAGATAAAGATGAATACAGATTTGAAATTCAGATCAGCATATCATCTGCAAAGTGATGGACAGACAGCAGCTGTAAACATAAGTTAGGAAAACTTATTGAGATGTTTATCAAGTGAAAGGATGACTAGTTGCGACTGGGCATTACTGCAAGACAAGTTTTCTTAAATAACTCGATGAACAAGAATACTGTAAAGACACCTTTTAAAATTGCATGTGGACAAAGTCCAATAAATGTTTTAGAATAGAAAAAAATTACTTCAAATTGTAAAAGGAGTGCAATGGCTAAAGATATACAGAATACATGAAGAAAAACAGGAGTCAAGAATGTAGTTGGAAAAGCCGAACAGTAAGTAAAAAAGAATATGGAGATCAAAGTAGATGACATAAACTGTTTGAGATTCAAGATTTAGTCATGGTTTGTTCCAGCAAATAGAGATTTCCGTAAGGAACATATAACAAGTTGAGGGAAAAAAATTCGACCATGCAGGATAGTTAAGAAATTTTTCAGTAATGCATATGAGATTGAATTACCTAGGAAGTTTGGAATTTCACCCATACTTAATATTTGAAATTTGAGTTATTATTATGGAGAAAACATTAATGGAATACCACAAGGAGATCGGATGTCAGATATGACAGAATAAGTTGAGGAGATAGAGGAATTTTTGAACAAAAGGATTTCATAGAGAACAAGAAACAAAAGTTATGATGAATACTTCATAAGTGGAAAGATAAACTAACCAAAGATTCTACATGGATGTCTATGGTTGAGATTGATTGTTATGGTTTTCCTTTAGCTTTTAGCTGAAAGCCTTGAGTGCAAGTGAGAGGCTCGATTTTCTGTACTTCAGGTGTATGATGCACGAGCAACCCAAGCCTATAAGCAATTCTATATCAATCAAAAATATTTGATTTTATATTTATTACATTTTGCAAGTATTTTCCAATTGTTTTTATCATTTTGCAACACTGCAATTGCATATTTCATGTTGTAGTTTCAACAGTTATATGAGGCCAATCAACCGTACTGCATATGAAGCCAATTATTATCATAGTTTGATCATAATGTCTATTGAGTATTGAGCATTCTGAACATGCTCATGTGATTTAATTTGTATTTGGTGTTTTATTGTTTACTGCATCCTGATTACATCATACAATATAAGCATGTGGACTGTGCATCAAAATATTTTCTCACACCAATCTTGAGGTTACCTATTTAATCATTAGTCCGAAGAGGGTTCACAGAAAAAACCGCATCAAATCCTAAGACTCAGTTTGATATACATCAAACTGAGATGAATTTGCATGTTTTCAAGGTGATGCACTGAATTCCAGACTGACTGAAGAATGAAAATCATTTAATTTGAGGTCGTTGACCCTTATCAATAGCACCTAGGGTACTGTACTAAGTGTTCACTTGGCACAATATTTCTACATCTTTCATTCTATTAAGCATCCATTATCATTTCAGGGCAAGTTGTCTTAGCAAGTTTGTGAATAGGTAGAAACGGTTGAGACAGTGACCATTGAAGGCATAATTTGAATCAGAATACTAAGAGATCTCATATGATCTATATAGTATTGAAGCTCTTGAAGCTATGATTTAATTGTCTTTGAGAATCCTCAAATTAGTTTACTGTGTGGTTTTGTTGTTATCTGTTGTACAAAGTTGTTAAGTGTCATCATTTGCTACATGGTTAGTCTTTAATTAGACCCTTCAACCACAACTCTGTTACCTTGCCCCTGTTATTTTCTCATTTCTTGTCAGTTTTTCAAACTTTAAACATTGGTGACCATCCAAGGATGGCTAACCATATCCAAGAGAGGGGATGTCGTTGACATGTCCAACCATACCAAGATGTTTTGGGGGAGTTTCGAGATCATATATGGGATGCACCTGATCTAATGCAGGGATCAAGGATGGCCCAAGGATGTTTCTAAGGCATCCACACATACCTGAAATGTTACAAGAGCGAGGACACACAAGAAAGGCTTGGGAATGCATCCCCATGTATCCCTAGGTGGAACCTACCAATCCTATTGTTCAAGTCTTATACCAAATGGCCAATCTACTCTATCTAACGAATTGCAAAAGGCCCTTGGGTGGCAAATTCATACTAAATGCTGACCTTATCCACTCTCTTTACTCACTACTTCCACATAAACAAATCCATCCTCTACATCTCTTTTACTAACTCCAACAAAGCACAACCATGTACTCCTATAAAGCATTGACAATGTCTTTTGGTCCAATGGATCTAAATGTGATTATTCATCATCTTTAGACTCCTCTCCACAGTAATCTTGCATCAGAGTCTCCCACCTACCCTAAAATTACCATGGCCTCATCTTGTGCATGGTCATAGAAAAATTGATTCATGCCATTATGTTTATGATGCAAATGGGGATGTGTGCTCTTAGGTGTTTTAGTAGCCACATTCCAAAGTCCTAAAACTAGGGAAACCCGAGGATGCGGCCCCAACATTTTTTGGGGCATCCCCGTTTTGGGAATGTTTCGAGGACGTGGGGACGCCCCCAGGCCGTCCCCAAATTTAAGAAAAATGCAAGGGACATCCCAAGAATTGGGGACGCCCCAAACCCCGAGACGATCAAGGGATGTTACAAAAGTCCCCGCTCGTCCTATGGACGGCCAACTATCCTCATAAAAAAATAACTTTTAAAAAAAAGCCAAATTCTTTAAAAAATGTTAAAATTGTGAAAAAAGTGTGCGTCATGAAGGTTTGTGTAGTTTCAAAAGCCTTAATTTGTGCTTAGTGGTGGGGGCTTTGCCCCTCGACCCCATTGGAGTCTCTACTCCCAACCAACACTAGTTATTGAGATCTCTTGCCACATAAGAAACTTCAATATAATGAGGAGGTCTGGGAGTGGAGACCAAAACTAACAACTTAGACAACTATCTTTATGATTTTCACAACATCATTGATCAATGATGAAGTATCATATTATCAAAGATTGAAATGCCATTATTATTATAAAATATAATATTATATGATATATCAAATGTATTTGCAATTCCATATATTTTTTCAAAAATTTGCACACAAATTAAGTTTTGGCATTTACTAATTTGTTCAACTCTCATGTGAACTCTCAATTTAACACAAATGTTATGTATTAAGATTCTATACTATATATATGAATGATTTATCAATGTTATCATATGAATATTTAGAGTTTCTCTATATATTTTAAATTTTCCTTATTTTTTATATAGTCATCCCCAAAAATAGCTCGAAAAATCAAGGACTTTGAAATGCAACCCCTCGTCCCTTGTCGTCCCTGTCCGAAAAACTTGGGGTGACATAGCCTAAAACTCATATGTTCAAGCATCATTCTTACCTAGAGCCAAAAAGTAATAGCATGTGAATGAGGCCAAGAGTTAGAAATCTAAGATACTAAATTGAGTTCACATACAAGGGTTACGGTACACTAGTGCAGCCAAAAAAATTGATTTGGGTTTGTTTTGGATGCTTGCATAAAAAACATTTAAAATCATAAATATATACATATTTGCAACCTAAAAACAAATTTTAGGTTTAGAATACCACATAGCATACATGTAATCAACAAAACCACAACATGGAATTGTGTGTCATCTAGGCTCAACTAACTAATACTTGTGGACCTCACTATTGGATTACCTCCATACAAGCCAAAATTAGCTAATGGCCATGCTAGAAAATATTTCATGCACATTTACACATCATCTCAAGATGATTGTGTTGGAAGCAAATCAAGTCTCTCAACAACCTATTCAAAAATTAAAACAAAGAAAACATATAAATTACCAAAGTGAAACGTAAAATTATATTTTTTCACTTACATTCAACAACTCCAATTTCAAGAATGATTTGAATATGCCCTACAACATGTGGTGGTTGGCGATGAACATTTGGATCTCTTGGCCTCGACATACACTTGTTTGATCCAATCAATTTTGTGTCCTATCTTTTGTAGCATAAGGTTATTAAGCAAGTGGACAACACAAGGTGTCCAAATGTTGTGTGAATAACATGTCTCAACTAACAAAACAATTGCGATAAAAAAAACATTGCATTTTCTATAATGACTTCAACAACGTTATGAGGCCCCACTTCCTCAATGGCCCATATGAAGATGTTGACAATAAATTGTGCATAATTTATCTACCCCTCACAATCCATGGCTTTCGAAAACATTGACTCTTTAAGGGACACCATAATTACATTGATCAAGGGCCAATTTTTGGCATCTTTCCATCTATTGAAAATGATGGAGAGCCCAATTTCAACCCATTAATCTCTAATAGGCTTTAGTGAATCTTCTGAAAGTTTCACCTCCTTTCCAATAAGGTACTACACATCTTCTCAAAACCTAAGCCCGTGTAGCCTCTTGGAGTATCATTAATTTTTTTCACCATTTCTTGCCAATATCGTGAGAAGACATTGAAAGCCAAACCATTTGCATAAATACTCCTCGCAATGATAGGCAATCTCTCGAGATTCATTTTGAAGTAACTTCTCCAACAGTCCCTTTGTTCTCATATGTGTAACAAGCTCTTCTTGATGTGTGGCCAATAACGAATGGCTCTCTATCACAACTTCAAGAATAGATGGTGAATGGGGAGGCTTCATTGCTTGAGATCCTCTCCTTGCCAAAAGATAACCTGTTATACAAGCAGTTTCTTCTACTTGTGTGTACTCTCTAATATATTCCAACTCTTGCATGGCTATATCCTTCGTGCCTAGGAATTTGATATCCATTCCAAGGACTCCATAAATGGTCTTTCACTTGAACTTGTATATTTCACAACACACTCACTACAAACCCAAACATATCCCCCACCACCTAGAACTTACTCTATCATGTCAACATAATACATTTTGAACCTTCAATGATAAACCTCTAGTTCTATTTGTGCAATGACTGTTAGTTTTAGGATCAGAAAATGCAACACATAAGACAATGAACACCACAAGATACCTTGGGAAAACCCTCCAACTCGAGGGGAAAAACCCAGCAAATATATCGCTTATATATTCTGGAATAAGCGCAGATATCTGCTTACAACTCAAGCCCAACACAAGGTCGAATTTGATACAATGAATAATAGCACCTCTCCTATATGCAAAGATACAGAAAAAATATATTTCTCCTTGAAATATATTCACTACAATAGTATGATGATCTGCTGCTCAAGATAATGATCTTCTGCTCAATAATGGTTTGCTGCTCAAGATAATGACCTGCTGCCCAAGTGCGAACTTCTTCAAGGAGTGTGAATATGATGAATGAACTTAATGATCAAGTCGGAGATCATCACCTTGTATTTATACAAAATAAGGTGACTCTTCAAGAAGGTCGGCCTCATATCAATATCTTTAATGAGGCTGGCCCATTTAATTATACACAATAATTAAATATTATAAGTCGGCCCATTTAATTATTCTCAATAATTAAATATTATAAGTGAAGCGCCTCTTCACTACAATAAATGAATAGTCGTTAGGCTATATGAATTTATTGTCTAACATTCAAGGCAGAAGTATGTAGCCCGAAGCTACAACATCAACACTCCCTCTTAGCTAGGGAGGAATACTTCCAGCTGTGCAAGTCATATCACCTCATCGTGATGTCAACCACCATGGCTACTCCCATATGTGGAAAAGAGCATATCACCTCATTGTGATATCAACCATCATGGCTACTCCCATGTATGGTACATGTGCACAAGTGCCCATCACTCAACGTGATGTCGTCACCTCATCGTGACGTTCACCATGGCTACTCCGAGAGGGTGAATAAACACAAGTACAAGAAAACCATCACAGACTCTCTCACGTGATGTTGTCATGGAGTCACTCAACATGACATCCACCATGGCTACTCCCAGAGGGTGGAAACAAGGGCTTTCACCTCATATTTCTCTAATAGAGAAAGATGCATTGAAGCAAATGACAAAAGATCACTGAAACTGAGTCTCCCTCTCAGCTAGGGCTTCATTCTCCACAATACCAAGCTTGTTTCGAAAGTACACAATCTTTATTCTGGAGAGGGGCTCGGTGAGAATGTTTGTCGTCTGCTCATCAGTGCTAATATTCTTCAACTGGATTGCTTTCCTCAATACCATATCTCTGATATAGTGGTATTTGATCTCAATATGTTTGGTTCTGTCATGAAACACTGGATTGACAGAAAGCTTCACACAGCTTTGATTATCACAATGGATGACAATCGGCTCCAATGATTGTCCAAACAATCCTGCAAGGAGCTTCCGAAGCCACACTGCTTCTCGAGCTGCCACACAAGCTACAATATACTCTGCCTCTGCGGTGCTTAGTGCTACTGAAGACTGCTTCCTGCTACACTAAGAAATCATCGTAGACCCCAAATTGAAACAACATCCAGAGGTGCTTTACCAATCAGCAACACACCCTGCCCAATCAGAATCAGCAGCTTCAAGTCCACACCAGAAGAATATCTTAAGCCATACCCAACTGTGTCACGCAAGTATCTCAGGATATGCTTTGCTGCAACTAGGTGTATTTGTCTTGGTTCACACATGAACTAACTAGGTGCACTCACTGCATAGCAAATATCTGGTCTAATATTGACTGGATACATCGATGATCCAATCAACTGCCTGTACATAGTAGGATCCATCAGATCTGAACTAGCTGTAGCCTCTTTTAACTTCTGAAAATTGGTTACCATAGGTGTAGACATGGATTTGCAATCCATCATACCATATCTCTTCAAGATGTCTATTGTATACTTCCCTTGCCTCAGAATGATCTTATTAGGCCTCTACCAAACTTTTAAACCAAGGAAGTAATGCATGTATCCAAGATCCTTCATTTCAAATTCAGAAGCCAACTCCTTCTTGCTTTTGATAATGAGGTGATCTTCTCCAATAAGAAATAAATTACCAACATAAAGAACCAAGATTAACTAGATCACCATCTTCTTTAGGTTCAGTAGGCTCCCTCTGAATCTTCAAGTACTTGCATCAACCTTCTGACCTCTTCATCCAAGATTTCTTGCAACGCTTTCCTTAGAAAAATGGTTTCCAACGCACACCTCTGTAGAGATTCGAGGCTATCCTCTTCGACCTCATCCCAAATCACTCTATTCTGAATAGGTTTGCGGAGCTACCAATGTTAAATCCAAGTTGACTGTCTTGAGCAATTCTGATCTCAACTGCTGAAGAGGATCTTCAAGGATTTAGCATCAAGCCTTGCAACACTGCAACCTTCACTTTTTCTCCGTAAGCCACAGAACTCCCTCTGAAGGTTAATTTCTCCTCTTTGAAAAGACTGATCACAATGACAACCTGAATAGGTTCTTCCTTTTCAAGAGATGTCTTCAGCCACCAACTCAGTCCCATGGTTGCAAGTTGTGTCTCCATGCTTCAGCCTACAAGATGCATCAAGCTCGTCTTCTCTTGAAAGCAATCTCTTTACGCTTCTTGGTCCATCCTGAAGACATTAAGGAGAGATTACTAATAGTTCATAGAACTCAGTTATTCAGAAGAAAAATACCAATGCTGGAAGCATACATGATTTACTATCTCAATGTTATAGCATGAATTAATAACTACATAAGAAATTCATGAACATTATTCAACCATGAAATACTTATCTCATCAAAATCTCCTTAAATAACCCCAGATAATTAATTCATCATTCATTTGCTTCTCGATCCAACCTGCATTCTTTATTGATTAATAATAATAATAGATTATATATAAGAATCAAACTATAGGTGAAATATGTAGCAAATATCAAAAGATCAAAAATAAAGAAGTAATATGATATATCTTTCTTCCATCTTTTACTCCTCTTGAAATAGCTAATCTCAACACAATAAGAGACAATCTGCTCAACTCAGATTTCTCAGACACATTATGCAGCCAGCATATTTAACATAGAACCAAATCCCTCAAGGCACCATCACAGTCCATGCACATAGAGAATGGTATCGATGTGACCATCCAATCACAACGAAAATTGCAATACTCTTATCATCTCTGAGTCACACTCAAAAAAATTTCACAACTAGCATGAACATCTCACAATGAATGAAAGGTGACTCCAAAGGATCTCATCACAAAGATCACTATTCAAGAGGAGGCACGATCTTTACTACACACACACAATTAAATAAGTGACATCAGATCTGCACAACTCAGCAGACTGAGTTTTACCCCCAGATTTAAAAAATATAAACAATAATAAAATACTTATCCTTTGTTGTCGGTACACCATTGAGCTAGATCTGTAGCTGAGTCTCATCTCCACCACCTTCACTCAATGTTGCCATAAATTTTACCCTCATCCTGATTTCATATCAGCTGATAAAGAAGACTCAGCCCTAAGTTTGGATAACATCTTGATGACTAGTATTAAGCACGCTTGGTGAATGTATACACATGAAACTCTTGCAAAAGAATACTAGGCCATATCAACCTCACGCCACAATAGCAATGTATTACTTGAGCACAAAACTTCACACGCAGCTTCAACAAAAAGTCTTTTCAACCCCACGATTATTACTAGTGCCTCACTTTACTCTGAGACGCCACTTCTAATTAGCACTGAAGGTTTGGACTAATATAATTCCAATCACGATGTCTCATGACTCTCCATATCTAAGCTTGGACAAGAGTCGATATGATTTTTATAGAGCTTCCGAATCTGCGATTCCTCAAACTCCACCTTATATGACGATTGACCTTTCCAGCCTCTCATCTAACTTTGATCTGAAGCGGCAACCTTATGCGACCTCTAGCATTTAATCCAAGCGATTACTATATTATCCTTCAGCTCCCAATAGTCTTTAAATTAGCCGCTCCGAAAGCATTCATAATGATCCGCCAAAGGAAGGATAAACACAAAGATACGCCATCATAAAAACTCAGGCCATGACACCTGTAGCCTTCTAACATGTCAAGGATTGACAACCTCAGAAGCCTTTTGAATACTGCTCGCATCCAATATGATGAAGTTCGTCTCAAGGTCTGCATTTGAATCTGCTAGAATTGCTTGGACAAATCTGATCAGATCTAAACCCACTCTGATACCATGTTAGTTTTAGGATCAGAAATGAAAGCAATCAAAAAATGCAACACATAAGACAATGAACACCACAAGATACCCTGGAAAAACCCTCCAACTCGAGGGGAAAAACCCAGCAAATATATCGCTTATATATTCTGGAATAAGAGCAGAAATCTGCTTACAACTCAAGCCCAACACAAGGTCAAATTTGATACTATGAATAATAGCACCTCTCCTAGATGCAAAGATACAGAAAGAATATACTTCTCCTTGAAATATATTTGCTGCAACAATATGATGATCTGCTGCTCAAGATAATGATCTTCTGCTCAATAATGATCTGCTGCTCAATAATGGTCTGCTGCTCAAGATAATGACCTGCTGCCCAAGTGTGAACTTCTTCAAGGAGTGCGAATATGATGAATGAACTAAATGATCAAGTGGGAGATCATCACCTTGTATTTATACAAAATAAGGTGACTCTTCAAGAAGATCGGCCTCATATCAATATTAAAGAAATATTATTTCTTTAATGAGGTCGGCCCATTTAATTATACACAATAATTAAATATTATAAGTCGGCCCATTTAATTATTCTCAATAATTAAATATTATAAGTGAAGCACCTATTCGCTGCAATAAATGAATAGCCGTTAGGCTATATAAACTTATTGTCTAACATTTGAGGCGGAAGTATATAGCCCAAAGCTACAACATCAACAATGACAAGCAAGAATGAAAGTTCAACATGTGTATTGGGTTGTCTTTTGTTTTCAAAATGAGGTAAAATGAGTTTATTTTTGCATTTCAAGGTCTTTAGAGGTTAATATTAACATTAGTGTTCATTTTTTTAGGTTGGATAGCCAACCTTGGTGGTTAAAAAAGAACAAAATATTAAAAACTATTAACAAATCACCCAAGTTCTTTGTGGGTTCGCCAAATAGGTCCACTATAAACCAAACCTAGATGAATCTTGATCCATCCTACAAGAGCATGCTTGGATCCACGAGGAACCTAGACCAAGAACAAACCGGACCCAAATCCAAGGGTTTCCTAAGCAAACTAATAACCTAGTCTGAAATGGGTATGTAACATGTAAATTTAGCAATCAATTTATAAGTCCAATGCTAGCACACATTCAATTCTAGAGACCAAAACAAGGCACATTTATATTGAAGTGGAGAGAGAATTAGCAAGAAGAAAATGAAGGCAAGAGTGTAGTTAGTGAACAATGCCTATTATTATCTTTCGATAATATGGTTTATCTAATTATGTATTAATTATTTTTCAGCTTTAAGTAGTTATAAGAGTCAATCAATCAACAATTGTATTCCTCTTGGCATTGATTGGGTCCTTTAAATAGATTTTGTATCAAGGAAAACATCATGTCTAGTCGGATCAACTCTAATCCTTGGTTGATCAACTCTGTTCTACTTTTGTAATAACTTCAAGTGTGAATAAAGATATACTTTTACTCCTTATCTCGTATGCATTATTAATTATATTCATTATTTCAAGTATTCATTTTATTAGATAAGAGAGTGAACAATCAGTTTGTTGACATACAAGAAATTGAGTCAAATTTGAGAGATTCTTGCCTTAGACCCCAATAAAGTCAAGAAGAGGCCACAAGGTGGTCAAGACCAAGAGAACAAGCAATCTTTAAGGATCATAGAACAAAGAGAACAAAGAAGACTATAACCCCAACAATACAAGCTCAAAGTCAAAGACCATCCCAAGAAAAACGTCAAAGACGGATCCGTAGTTGAAGAATCAAAAATATTTTCACTACAATACATCAAACGAAGGGAGAGTGGGAGGAGACAACCAAGCACTTACCACTACCCAACAAAGCATGGGTCAATCTTTCCAACCAAGTGGAAAAATCAACACAACCTTGTCTAGACAAGTTAAGTTGGGAGACAAACTCAAATTCCTTCATAGTATCCAAAGGTTGTCAATCAAAGGAGAAGAAGTTGAACCAAGGGTGTATAAAAGAAAATATGAAGGTGAAACAAGTGTGAGGAATGCTAAAGCTACGAGAAGAGTAGAGGATTCCTATGTGGCCAAGAGTGCGAGAGAAGCACTAAAACGTCCAAATCAAAACTCCCTAGCAAGCATGATTTGGGCACTAGGTTTGCATCAAAACAAAACCATGGTAAACCCTAGTGTTGAAAAGCGGAATTTACCCAAATTTCTAGGCAATGGATTAGAGGATCCTATGAGGTACTATAAGACTTGTGAAACAAATTGGATGGCAAATGTGCAATATGATAAGACAATTTGGCTAAGGTCTTTTCCAACCACTTTGCAAGGTGTAGCAATTGACTAGTATACAAAAATTGAACAAGCCTCTCAAAACACATGAGAGAGATTAAAGAAGGCCTTTGAAGATGAATTTAAGTTGCTTTGTGATGATAATGAAATAGTGGATGAAATTTACAATATAAAACAAGGTAGGCATGAAAATGTGCGAGCATACAATCATAGACGTAAAAGAACCCACCGACAATCTCAACGAAAGATGGTTCACCGAAGGTCTAATTACAACATTAAACAAAAAATATGTAGGTAGTACCACCCTCTTCCTATGCAAAAGCCTACAATCAAGCAATAGACATAGAAAGTGAAGATAATGTTCTCTCATGGTAAAAGAAAAATAGAGGAAGATGATAGTTCGGATGACAACAGTGGCAATGAATCAGGAACTATACAAGCACTCCAGCGGGACATGCTTTGAACACTGAAAGAATTGAAAGCGGAGAAAGAAACCAGCAAAGAAACTAATGAACATATATTGGCATATGTTCTAGCTATTTTGGTTATAGAAAAGGTGTGCACCATGAAGGTTTGTGTGGTTTTGAAGGTCTTCATTTGTCTTTGAACTCATTTGATTTTCCAAGTTTTCTTGAGTATACTCTAAGTCTAAATCTACAAACCATGCTTCCAGATTTGCCTACAGGTTCTTCTTGTCTACAATATCACCACCCGTGTGGAAAATATTACCTAATGTTCCTTGATGGTTACTTATTTTCTATTGTCTAGAAAACATTTTCTTTTAGGGGATAATGTAGTTAGTGTGCAATGCCTATTATTATGCTTTAATAATGTGGTTTATCCAACTATGCATTAATTGTTTGTCAGCTTCAAGTAGTTATAAGAGTCGGTTACTCAACAATCGTATTCCTCTTGAAAACCATATAGTCCTTTACATTTATTTTGTATCATCAAGGAAAGCAAAGCAATCTAGTCATATTGACTATGATCCTTCATTGACCATCTCTAATCTGCTCCTCCAATAACTTCATGTGCAAATTTACTCCTCTATCTAATATGGATTATTAATTTTGAAACTTCTAGTTCTCGTTCCACTGTCTATATTTTGATTTTCAGTGTTCACTATTAAAATTTAATTTTAAAGTTTAAAAACTACTAATAGGCAATGCAATCATTGCAATGTGTTTAAACTTACTTATTCCTTAGGCTTCTACAGTTATACATCTTTTTATAATTAATTTTTCAAGTACTATATGTATGTTAGCACCAATCCCCCATCACGCCCCCCCCACACCAACGCGCCCCCCTCCGCCCCCCCACACCATCATCCCCCCACCATCCCCAAACTTAGGACCCCCATCCCCCCGTCCCTGAAACCTGTCCCCTCGTCTCCGCATCAGGAAACTCCGTGGAACATAGCATTTTTATAAACAAAACTGTACCAAATACCTAATTTCACCATTAAGTGTTAAAATTGTGAAAATGGCATGCACCATGAAGGTTTGTGTGCTTTCAAAGGCCTTGATTTGGGCCATGAAGGTTGGCCACCAAACCCCCATGAGAGGTGCTGCCCCTCAACCCAACCGGGGTCTCCACTCCCAACCCCCACTAGTTATTAGGATTTTTTGTCACAAAGTAAACTTGTTTACAATGAAGGGGTATAGGAGTGGAGACCGAAATTGACAACTTAGACAATTATCTTTATGACCATCATAATATCATTGATCCATGATGAAGTATCATACTATCAAAAATTCAAATGTGATTATTATTATAAAATATATGATATATCAATTGTATTTGCAATTCTGCATTTTTTTGCTGTACCCAAGGAAAAAAAATTGCCGTATTGACAAATCAAAACCCCATATATGTACCCACCCCCATACCAAAACCAGCAACTTATATATAATTTCATATTTGTTTTATTCAACACTTCCCAAGGTTTATTAACGTGTTCTTGTGGTGTGTGAAACATGTTTTTGTTTGAAGAAGGTTGTTGGATTTAGAACTTATGTAACAGATCTTTTCAGGACATTTCCCATTTTTACCACGTCCAAGATGCTGTTTTAATATCAATAAGGCTTTTATTTAGATATTGCTTTCATACTTTTTGTCTTATTAGGTTTCAAATAGTTTTAATCTTCAAAAATCAGACGTTAATATTTTCGGTTAGTAGTTATTCTTCAGCTAGAATAGATCATTATGTCAGGAATATAGCACATCCACAAAAGCATTTACTTTAAAAAGAATAGTGAAGAGAATAATAGCCTGCTACATAAATTTTAACAAATTTTATAAAATTATCCCAAAAATTTAATTATCATATTTAATGGAATCTATCTGCTTGTGAATAGGAAGAAATTGATATTTCAAAAAGCATGAAAGCATTTCTAGGGAATAAGAGCATTATGATAAAAAAAATGTAAGATAAAAAAAAATAGCAACAAACCAAGATAGATCTCAGAGCAAAGCATATTATAGGATGTAAAATACTAACCGACCCACGCCAATCAGCATGATGCACTGTACCAAAAGAGCCTGCAAAAGAGTTTGCTACCATTAATATTATATAGACTTTCTTGCCATAGAAAATATCCTGAACAAGCTGTATTATCGAGTGGCAATATACTTTGTTCACAGACAAGATTTTATTGATATAAGATATTCTTTCTTTACATTACAAAACTAAACACCTACCAGAACCAATACGCTCCTTCAATATAAGATCCTCCCATGGAATTTCCAAACCATCCATTGCCAAAGACAACTCAAGATTTGCTCTGCTTTGCAGTGCACTTCCAGACTGCTTGAGTCTCCCATCATCACCCTTTTGATGAGAAACCTGTAACTTTGGTAGCAAATCTCTTTGCATGTGAGATGACAATAGTGTTTCCTGAGGACATTCTGCATTAGTGATTTGTCCATGTTCACCTAAGAATTTATCCTTCTCACTGGAATTTTGAAGAGCAGTTTTGGAAATCATATCTCCCTTCAGGTGCACTGGTAAATGTCTGTGCTGAGGATGATCACCACCAGAAGAGGAAATCCCAGGCATCCTCTGAGAATCAATGTTCCTTATATTATCTGCTAGATGTATTTTTGCATTCCCCACACCTAGAGGTGCTGACAAATCTGGTAAAACAGGAGGCTTTATACAATTTATGTCTGTTGCAACCATACATTGTTTGGAAGCTTTCATTTCATCCAATTTCTTTGTCAACCCTTCATCTGGTCTTTTTATCTTAGCTGCTGGCATATTGCCTGCATTACTTGTAGCATCTGAACCTTCTGTAGATGGTTTTGTGCATGCGCATGTACTAGGAGAGGATCCCACCGGTTCAATAGTTACTTGTTCCGAAGAGCCAGCAATTCTACTTCTACCCTCTAGTGGACCTGCAACTCAATGTCAAAATATAGGCAAGTTTAGAAAACAACTTGCTAACAAAGCAAAAAGTAAATAAACAACTCCAATAGTCTCAGATAGCGAAGTTCCTAGTACAGGATCAAACTGAAAAGGAGTTTTTGACTGCATAGAGTCAATAATTTCTGCCGCTCAACTGCATACCAAATCTGAATGTAAACATATAGACAAGTTTAGAAAACAACTTGCTAACAAAGTAAAAAGTAAATAAACAACTCCAATAGTCTCAGATAGCCAAGTTCCTAGTACAGGAACAAGTTAAAAAGGAGTTTGTGACTGCATAGAGTCAATAATCTTGGCCCCACAACTCCATACCAAATCTGAATGTAAACATATAGGCAAGTTTAGAAAATAACTTGCTAACAAACAAAAAGTAAATAAACAACTCCAATAGTCTCGGATAGCCAAGTTCCTAGTACAGGATCAAATTAAAAAGGAGTTTGTGACTGCATAGAATCAATAATCTCTGCCCCTCAACTCCATACCAAATCTAAATGTAAACATATCGCCAAGTTTAGAAAACAACTTGCTAACAAAGCAAAAAGTAAATACTAAGTTACCATGTTCACACCCGGAGGCCTCGAACCTGGTACGGGTTCTCCTGCGGGTGCGCCCTAGGCGCGCACCCTGTGCATACCCAGGGCACACCCAATCAAATGGTGCGCGGACGGAAGGTACCAGCCACGTACCCGGGCGTACCTCGAAGAACCCACGGCCCAAAACTTAAAAAGTGGGCCCAAACATAAATAAAAAACATTTTTTTTATCATATTTTTGTCTCCTAACCCTAATCCGACCCAATATGAGGTCTTTCAACACTAAAACATTTCATTTTTACCTCTCATTTTGCTCTCACCATATTTTCTCTACATCTTGGCATTTTGAAGGGAGGTGATTGTATTCGAAGGAGATCGATTGTGGAGTGCCAAATAGCTTCTACAAAGGAGATTTAAGTGTTTAAGGTATGCATTTAAACCCTATTCTTTGATCTTTTGAACTATTTTTTCAAGTTTCTTAGTTTTTGATGGATTTTTTCAAGTTTGTGAAGAATTTTTTCAAATTTGTTTTTTTTTTTTTCATTTTTTTTATAGATTGCAACAATGGCCAGTAGTCAAAGTTCAGTGGGTGGGGAGGGAAGTCAAAAGTTCAAAATTGAGAAAGGATCTCCTTTATGGACACATACCACAAGAATTTCACAAATTCCTGGAGGTGGGGGTTTTGTTTGGAAGTGTAATTTTTGCAATGCACAATATAATAGCTCCTATTACCGAGTGAAACTTCATTTTATGGGCCCTAGTGGCAAAGGGATTAATATGTGTGTGGGCCCAAATAAGAAGGGGTTGTCTTTTGTACAAATAGCAGGATTTATAAAAGAACAAGAAGATGCTGACAAATTGATTGCAAAAGGAAAAGAAAGTAGTTATTCTTCCGGAAAGAAAAAAACACCAACATTACCCTCTCAGACAGTTAGGGCCTCCAGACATCCCTTCTTGTCTATGCCCTCTACGGAAGAGGAAGATGAAGATGAACAACAAATCACCACCCGCAAGAGAGGTCCATTGGAGAGGGCATTTAAAATGGAGGCAAGAGATATTGCTGAAGAAAAAATTGCACGTTGCCTCTATGCCAATGGTCTTCCATTCAACTTGGTGAGATCACCATATTGGCGAGACATGGTGTCAACAATAAATAGTGCACCTCCAGGTTTCACAAGTCCTGGGTTTGAAAAGGTGCATACCACCTTATTGCAAAGAGAGAAGAAATCTTTAGAGGCCAAACTAAAACCAATTAGAGATTCTTGGATTGAAATAGGTGTATCTATTGTTTCCGATGGATGGAAAGATTGCAAAAACCGTCTATTGATCAATGTTATTGCAATGTCCCCCAAGGGGGCAATGTCTTTGAGGGCGGTTGACTGTGAAGGGGAAGTGAAAGATCTAGAGTTCATTTCCAAGATTCTCATTGACTCCATAGAGATGGTGGGTGATGAAAATGTTGTCCAAGTAATCACGGACAATGCAAAAGTTTGTAGGGCTGCAGGTGCTTTGGTAGAGGCTAGATATGAGCACATCTTTTGGACACCTTGCACCGTACACTCCCTCAATTTGGTGATGCAAGCAATTGGAAACCAAATAGAGTGGGTGAAAGAAATATACCAAGAGGTCGAGGAGATCCAAATGTTTGTGACAAACCACCATATGTCACAAGCAATTTTCAGAAATTTTTCAAGATTGGAATTGTTGAAGGTAAATTTAATTTATTTAGTTTCATTTATGTCATGTTTTACATAATTGAATAAAATATATTTTTTTACTTATTTAGTAATTTACATATTTTAAATGTGTTGTTATTATTAACTTACTATCAACATGTTCTTAGGTTGCTGAGACCCGATTTGCATCTCACACAATTGTTCTAAGATGACTTGTGAAGGTGAAAGAGGCATTGAGTCAAATGGTTATTAGCAACCAATGGGGTATATGTAGCAATCAAATTCAGAGAGGGCCCAAAAGGTCAAGGCATTGATCTTGGATGACGATTGGTGGGATCGTGTGAATTATGTATTGGATATCACCGAACCTATCATGTCTATGCTTCAGTTTGCTGATACAGATGAACCATGCTTGGGGGATGTCTATGATAGCATGGACACAATGTTGGAGAAAATAAAAATTGAAATACAAAAGAGAGAGAATGATCCTGAAGACACCCTTTACAAAAGGGTGGAAGCAATCGTTCTTCATCATTGTAACAAGATGACAACACCATTGCACCTCCTTGCATATGCCCTATCTCCAAGGTACTATACCAGAGAAGTACTTTCTATCCTAGGGAGAAAACTGCCATATAGAGATCTTGAAGTTGCTAAAGGGTATAAGGGCATTTAATAGACTCTTCACTGATCCAGAAGTGGAGACAAGTGTTATGAAAGAATTTGGAATGTTTATCATAGGAAAAAATCTTAGCCGTTTTGTTGTCAAAGACCAATACAAAATGAATGCTATTACATGGTGGTACCTCCATGGTCAAGTTTATATGTACCTCCAACCTCTTGCAATCAAGATCCTCTCACAAGTTTTTTTTTTTGCCACTTGTATTGTAGAATTTAACACTTAACATTCTTGAATTTATCTTGCATTTTTTAGTTTTTATTTTGTTGGTTTTCTCTCTAGGTTGCAAGCTCTTCTGCCGCTGAACGGAATTGGAGTACATACTCCTTTATCCACTCAGTGAAGCGTAACCGGTTGGCTGCAAAAAGAGCTGAAGACTTGGTCTATATTCATTCCAATTTGCGTCTTTTGTCACGTAAGGAACCTCAATACAAGCAAGGGGCAGCAAAGCTTTGGGATGTAGCACCCGAGTCTGCTGACTTGGATGCAACCATTCAGGATCTTGCTAGAGCCACTATGGATGATGTGGATGATAATGATGATCATGACATACGTGGTGCTAGAAGTGGAACCGCTTTGGGTTCAAATGATGATGATCTTGAAGTTGAAACTGCTTAAAATCCAAATCACGAAGATTTTTTTGATAATCCTTTTGATGACTGATGAACATTGAAATTGAATCATGTTTCAACTTTCATGAACTACGTTCTGTAATTTAGTAATTGTGATGATTTCCATAATTGATATCATTGATATGGCGTATTTGAATATTTTTCAACTATCAATTGACATTTAATATTTATCTTTGGCATTCGGCATTGATCAATGATCAAGTATCATACTATGAAATGATTTAGTTTTACAATTCTGTATATTTCTCTTATTTTTTTGTATATATATATACACATACCCAAACCCCTAAAAATAATTTTCACGTACCCACGTACCGGTTTCTCATACTCGAACCCGTCCCCGAACCCAAACCGGTAACTTAGAGTAAATAAATAACTCCAATATTCTCAAATAGCCAAGTTCCTAGTACAGGACCAAATTAAAAAGGAGTGTCATGTCCCCGCACCTTAAGCAGGCCCTAATTCAGGTGGCAAGAAAAGTGTTTTAACACTAACTTAAATTTGAAATTTTAAAATAATGTTAAATAATAATATAAATTTAATTTATTAATAATAATATTTAAATTTGAATGTTTCTTGTGGCCGACCCATTTGGGAAGGCACCCCTAAACTAGTATATATTTTGGTTCATTTCTTTATGGGAGATTATCAATTCATGGATAGACTATGTGTCTGAAGCTTGCTGGAGACAAAAACCTCCTGCTGCTTGTGGTTGGGTGGGACGAATCCTCTCGCCTAGCATCCTTGAATTTCCTGTGCTGCACCCCGATTATTCCTTATCGCTGATTCAGTTCTTGTTTCCAGGTGAAGGCGAATTCATTAAGGCAGGCGAATTACTCCAAGTAAGTGGCGAAGCCATCTGGCTCGCACCTTACTCAGTGTTTCCGAAGCCATTCAATCAGTTTCTTGGGCACGCTAAACTCACTAAGGAAAATCACGATTATCAGTCCAAATATCGTCGCCAGCATTGAAGAGCTTTATGCCACTATTAAGGGCACATTTTTATCATGCCACACAATTCCGGCACTCCTGCAACATCAAACACTCTAATTATCTGTTGTGGCTAGACACGTCAACTTTCAAGATCTGTCACTCCCATGTGAGCACGACTTCTACCAAACTGGGTGTCGGGTGGATTCCAAGGGTTGTGTTTTACATACCCATGTGGTAATGTCATGAACAGGCTGATCCCAATCGGGTGACTATCGGATATTGAATTGCAAGCATCGAAATTCATTTGTGTTAGTTTTTCTTGGAAGATCCTCATTGGAGTGAATTTTGTTATTAAATTCCTAGAGTCAAAGTTTCCTTATATAATCTATACCTGTGATTCATTCATTGCTATAAGAGTGTTCTGGAATCTTTTTTTGGATCTGTTTCATTTTTGTTGTCACTACTGAGTATAAATCTGATGTCTATTGTTGTGTAATTGAATTTGTGTGTGAATTGATTTTACTGTTCCTATATCAAGGCTTGGTTCTTTACAGTGGTATCAGAGCTTGGCCTCCTGCTAGCTTGTGTACCCTTTCATGAGCGACAGGGATCTGAAATATCATCTCAAAAAAAAGAAGAAAGCCATGGGTGACAAAGAAGATGAAGGACAGCAGTTTGTCAAGGAGTCCAAAGAGTTCCAATCCAACATGAGGGAAACCATGGTGGAAATGGTCCAGCTGTTGAGAGGTTTGAATCGGCAATTGGGTGTTGGTAGGACAGTGCAAAATGGTACTGAGGGCAGCAGTTCAGGTGTGTTGAGACCAACAACCTCTACCAAGATTTTCAAGGCCAAATCCCTAGACAAAGTGGCAGAAAATGAACCAGAAGTACCACTTGAGGAAGAGGATGATATTGCCAGATTGCATAACGAGTATCATGCTTTAAGTGCAGCCATTCACAAAGATATGACCTTCACAAAATTTCATGACATGAAAACAAGAAGAGGGCATAGGAGGAGAAGGTATGAAGATAGGAAAGACATCTAGCATCGCTTGGGTAAGATTACTATCCCAGTTTTTGATGGATCTGGGAGTTCATCAGCAAGGGCTTGGTTGCAGAAATTACACATACTTTTCTTTGAATCCAATGTATGAAGGGGAAGCCATCAAATTTGCAACCTTACAGCTTGAGGGTTTGGCCCATGAATGGTGGTATCATGGTATGGTAACCCAAGGCCATGACTCCATCAAAACATTGGAAGAATTCAATCAAAGGTTGACAAATGAGAGATTTGATAGGAAGGATCCAAAAGTTCATTTTCGGGAATTAGCACAGTTGAGGCAAGAAGGTAAAGTGGAGAACTATGTTGCTGAGTTTGAGAGATTGGCAATGATGGTTCTGGATGTGGTCATCTTGGTTGAAGGCTTATCCGAACCCCTAAAAGGTTTGGTGAAGGCATTTGATCCTAGCTCACTACAAGATGCCATTAGGAGAGCTTTGAATTTGGAAGACACAACAACTAAGGGCAGATCATACTCCAACAAGGCACCTCCCATTGTGACCAAGAAGTTTCTTCAAAGAGACATTCCTCCTCCAAGAATGGCACCACCCAAAGCTCACCAATCAGACCTATCCAAGAATGAGCTCTGAAGGAAGAAATTATGTTTTGATTGTAAGGAGCCATGGCAGCCAAGTCATTGTTGCTTGGGGAAGGGTCATATACAATACATTGAGGTAGCTTCTGATGAGGACTCCAAAGAAGAAGTTGGTGAACTAGAACTAGCTGTGATTGAAGAAGAGCATGAATCTAAAGAGGAGGGGCATCCAATAGGAACACTTGCAGCCCTATCAGGAGCACCAAGGTATCATTCAGGAGTCAAGGGGGTCTTACAAGGGCAACAAGTGACTATTTTGATTGATAGTGAGGCTACCCACAATTTTATTGATGAGAGGTTGGTGCTAAATTGGGATTGAAGACAGAGGACTTTGAAGGAATCAATGTCACAGTGGCTAATGGCTACACTCTACCTTGCAACCGAAGGATTCAACAGCTGAATTTGACTCTTGGCGGGCATAAGATGAGGGATAACCTCTATGTGATCAACATTGATGACATCGAGATGGTTCTTGGGGTGCAATGGCTACACTCACTTGGAGAATACACGCAAAATTACCAAACAGTAGAGCTTAAGTTCAAATCTAACGGGAAAGAGGTAGTCCTTCGTGGCCTTTCCAATGGAGGCCCTATGGTGGTGTTAACTAAGCATATGGAGAGAGCGTTGCATAGAGATCAAGTTGCCTAGGCATCTAAATGCTTGATCAAGGATACACAGCCCTCCAAGGGAAGACCTTCCATGTTGACATTCAGCCCATCTTGGAGAGTTATAGTAAGGTCTTTGATGATATACCTCATGGTCTACCTTCGAAGAGGGGTTTTCAACATGTGATTGAGCTTGGGGAAGGGGAAAAGCCAGTCATCACAACACCCTACCGTCATCCGCAGGCTTATAAGGAGGAAATACATAAGACAATTAAGGAGTTACTTGACATGGGGCATATACGACCGAGTTCTAGCCCTTTTGCTTTATCGGTGGTGTTGGTCAAGGAGGAGGATGGGACACTGAGGATGTGCATTAACTATAGAGCACTTAATAAGAAGACAATCAAAAATCACTATCCCATTCCCAGGATCAAAGAGTTGATAGATGAGATCCATGATGCAGTATATTTCTCTAAAATTGACTTGCGCTTAGTGTATCATCAAACAAGAATGAGGGAAGAGGATGTGCATAAGACGACTTTCAAGTGTCACTATGGACACTGAGTTTTTGGTCATGCCTTTCGGGCTGACCAATGGCCCCACTACCTTCCAATCATGTATGAACTAGGTATTCATTCTACAATTGAGGAAATTTGATTTGGTTTTCTTTGATGACATCTTGATCTACAGGACATGGGAGGATCACTTGAAGCATATAGATGAGGTACTTGGCATACTTGAGCAGCATTCGTTCCACGCCAAGATGTCAAAATGTGAGTTTGGTTTGACGGAAATTTTGTATTTGGGGCATAAGATTAGTGCTCAAGGGGTTGGTGTTGATGAGGAGAAGATCAAGGCAATCCAAGATTGGCCTACACCAAGGAACTTGTCACAATTGAGAGGATTTGTGAGTTTATATAACTACTATAAGAGATTTGTGAAAGGGTTTTCACAACTTGCGGCCCCATTGACCAACTTGATGAAGGAGGAGGCATTCTCTTGGAGCCCTACATCACAACAAGCTTTTGATAAGCTTAAGGAGGTAATGAGTTCATGTCCTATTTTGGTCATTCTGGGATTTCTACTCCCTTTTGTACTTGATGAAGAAGGAGGCATTCTCTTGGAGCCCTACATCACAGCAAGCTTTTGATAAGCTTAAGGAGGTAATGAGTTCATGTCCTATTTTGGTCATTCTGGGATTTCTACTCCCTTTTGTACTTGAGTGTGAAGCTTCAAAAGAGGGTATTGGAGTAGTTTTGATGCTAAATAGACATCCTATAGCATATGAGAGTAGGAAGCTTGAGGATTCAGAAAAGGCCTTATCTATTTAAGACAAGGAGATGCTAGCTATCATGCATGCCCTTGCCAAATTTAGACAGTAGTTGGTTTGTGGGAAATTTGTGGTGAAGATAGATCATAATAGCCTCAAGTTCTTCCTCAATCGGCGTGGTTTGAATGATAGACAGCAAAAATGGAAAAGCATACTTCAAGCCTATGATTTTGATATTGAGTATGTGAAGGGAAAGAACAATGTGGTGGTTGATGCACTCTCTAAGAAGCCTTATTTCTGCTCTATGTCTGATATATCTGCTGATTGGAAGGATGCCATAATAGCTGAATATGCCAAAGATTCCATTGCTACTGATATTTTAGATGGGAAGTTGCTTGATAATAGATACAAGGTGGTTGGAGATCTCATCCTCTACAAAGACCGTGTGTATCTTGTGCCGAAATCAAAGGTTAAGAAGAGGATTATGAGGGCATGTCATGACACTCCTCTTGCTAGTCATCCGGGTTTCTACAAGACATACAAGCAAGTAAGGGAGCATTTCTCATGGAAAGGACTAAAGAATGATGTAATGCAGCATGTTAGAGAGTGTTTGATGTGCCAACAGAACAAAACCGAGCATGTCTTTCCAGCTGGTTTGTTGCAGCCCCTACCCATTCCAAATCAAAAATGGGAAGGCAGCTCCATGGACTTCATTATAGGGCTACCTAAGGTAAAGGTAAGGACTATATTTATGTGGTGGTTGATAAGCTTACAAAATATGCTCATTTCCACGCCATTTTTTCAGAGTTTAAGGCTCCCCAAGTTGCTGATTTGTTTTTTAGATAGATATTTAGACTTCATGGGTTGCCCAAGAACATTGTGAGTGACAGGGACAGCAGGTTCATCAGCTTGTTTTGGCAAGAACTCTTTTGTTTGACTCACACAAAATTGACTCCAAGCACTAGCTACCATCCGCCAACAGATGGGCAAACCAAAATTGTGAACAAATGTATTGAAAGCTACCTAAGGAACTACGTTACAGGGCAGCAAACAGCTTGTATAAAATGGTTACATTTGGGGGAGTTTTGCTACAACACTACGCACCACATGTCCATAGGTATGTCACCTTTCAAGACTCTCTATGGTTATGATGCTACCTCATTGATGGACTTAATAGTTACCAATAGTAGGGTCCCTAGAGCAAAGTATGGATATCTTGCATGCTCTCAAGGAGAATTTACAGCGTGCTCAAAACCAGCAAAAGATGTATGCAGGTCGGCACAAAACAAAGAGAGTTTTTGAGGTGGGTGATATGGTTTACTTGAGGTTGCAGCCATATAGATAGTCTACCCTCAAAGGAAATGGAGCAAAAAAGTTGAAGCCAAGGTTCTATGGTCCCTATCGGATTGTGAGGAAGATTGAGGAGGTTGCATATGAACACGAGTTGCCACAGGACAGCAGAATTCATAACATTTTTCATGTGTCATGTCTAAAAGGGCAATTGGACAGCAGACTGCACCCTCAATAGAGTTGCACCCTCTTGATGATGAAGGCAAGTTGATACTCAAACCCGAGACGGTATTAGATGTGAGGGAGAAAAGGTTGAGAAACTAGGTTATTCTGAAGGAGAAACAAGGTCATTCTTAAGTACTTGGTGAAATGAAAGAATCTTCCAATTGAAGACGCAACTTGGGAAGGAGTTGAAATCTTCGAGAATCCGAATTTGAGGTTGCTTGTGGGAAAGCGACATCTAGGCGAGGAGGACTGTCATGTCCCCGCACCTTAAGGAGGCCCTAATTCAAGTGGCAAGAAAAGTGTTTTTTAACACTAACTTAAATTTGAAATTTTAAAAAAATATTAAATAATAATATAAATTTAAATTATTAAAATAATATTTAAATTTGAATATTTCTTGTGGCGTACCCATTTGGGAAGGCACCACTGAACTGGTATATATTTTGGTTCATTTCTTTATGGGAGATTATCAATTCATAGATAGACTGTGTCTGAAGCTCACTGGAGACAAAAACCTCCTGTTGCTTGCTCCTAGGTGGGACAAACCCCCTCACCTGGTATCCTTGAATTTCCTGTGCTGCACCCCAATTATTCCTTGGTCGTTGATTCAGTTCTTGTTTCTAGGTGAAGGTGAATTCATCAAGGTGGGTGAAATACTCCAAGTAAGTGGCGGAGCCATCTGGCTCGCACCTTACTCAGCGTTTCCGAAGCCATTCAATCAGTTTCCTAGGCGCACTAAACTCACTAAGGAAAATCACGATTATCAGTCCAAATATAGTCACCAGCATTGAAGAGATTTGAGCTATTGTTAAGGGTGCATTCTTATCACACCACACCATTCTGGCACTCCTGCAACACCGAACACTCCGATTATCTGTTGTGACTAGACGCGTCAACTTTCAAGATCCGTCACTCTCATGTGAGCACGACTTCTACCAAACTAGGCGTCAGGCGGATTCCGAGGGTTGTGTTTTACATGCCCGTGTGGTAATGTCATGAACAGGTTGATCCCAATCGGGTGACTATCAGATACTGAATTACAAGCATTGAAACTCATTTGTGTTAGTTTTTCCTGGAAGATCCTCATTGGAGTGAATTCTGTGATTAAATTCCTGGAGTCAAATTCTCCTTATATAATCTGTACCTGCAATTCATTCACTGCTATAAGAGTGTTCTGGAATCTTTTTTTGCATCTGTTTCATTTCTGCTGTTACTACTGGGTATAAATCTGATGTCTACTGTTGTGTAATTGAATTTGTGTGTGAATTGATTTTACTGTTCCTATATTGAGGCCTGGTTCTTTACAAGCAGCTTGTGGCTGCACAGAGTCAATAATCTCTGCCCTCAACTCCATACCAAATCTAAATGTAAACATATAGCCAAGTATAGAAAACCACTTGCTAACAAAGCAAAAAGTAGATGAATAACTCCAATATTCTCAGATAGCCAAGTTCCTAGTACAGGATCAAATTAAAAAGGAGCTTGTGGCTGCACATAGTCAATAATCTCTGCCCCTCAACTCCATACCAAATCTAAACTCCAAGAATTCAAACTAGAAATGCATTTTAAACATAACAATAAACAATGTAAAATGATTGGATGCGATAAATAAAATATTACTGTGTAAAATTTCACTTGGTGTACTTGGAGTTGCATTTGTACCAAGAACAAGCATCCTTCTTTTGAGAGATTGTGGGATGATTCTATTCAGGTGAAAACTCAAATGGAGTCAAAAGCCAGCAAGAAAGGTGGTGACAAGAATTTAGCTCTCATTGGACAGAAAAAGAGAAATAAAGGAAAAGGAAAGGATGAGGATTCATCCTCACAATTAGGGAAAAAGGATTTAAATAAATCAAGTGCTATAATTGTCATAAGTTCGGTCATTATGCTTCAAAGCGTCCAGACAAGAAGAAGAACCCAGAAAAGCAATAGCAGCATAAAGTAGCAACCTCTGTAGAAACATAGATGAACAAGTTTTCTGCCAAGTTTGAGAAAGATTCCTCAATGGTTTCTTGTCTTTCTATCAACACAATTTCAAAGGATGCTTGGTTTGTGGATAGTGGTGCCTCTAGACATATGACATCAGCCCGACAATGTTTTCCCAAACTAAAGGACACAACTCTGGAGTTCAGATTGAGCTTGGTAATGACACCAAGAATCTAATAACAAGAGTTGGTACATTTCCTTTTCAATTATAGTAGGATATCTCTTTCGAGTTTGATATTGTTTTGCTTGTTCCTGGTCTCTAAAAGAATTTGCTTTCAATTTTGGTGATGGAAGATAAGAGCTTGGACAATGGGAGAGAATATACCTCAAAGGAGTCCAAAAGTTTCTGCAAGGAGTCCTTGGAGGTAGGAATGAAGAGCAAATTGATAGTTCCATGCAAGCCACAACAAAATGGGGTTACAGAATGGAAGAATCAACCAATCACAAGAGCTACTAAGGTCATGATTCACGACTTGGACTTACTGAGTAGAAGCATGTCTTGCAGTAGTCTACATCTAGAATAGGTGTCCTCTCAGGATTCTGGAGGACAAGACACCAAAGGAGACATTTAGTGGTTGAAGCCATAGGTAAGTTATTTCTACATCTTTGGTTGTCTAGTATATTTACATATACATTTAGAGAAGAGGACAAAATTGGAACCTTCCAACAAGAAGGGTTTATTTGTAGGTTACATTGAGACTTCCAAGGCCTATAGAGTCTACATTCAAGAGCTAAGGAAAGTTGTAGTCAGCAGGGATGTCAAGTTTGAGGAAGACTTCGCATCCAAAAAAATCTGAAAAATTCATTTCAGTAATCAAGGATGAGGAGCAAGAAGCTCCAAAGATTCCAATTGTTTCCAATTCAGGACAACAGCCTTTAGACAGGGAGCAAGAAACTTCAGCCCCTTTTGTTAGGAGACCTCAATGGGTTAAAGTTTAAATAAACATTGAGGGATGCTCAGGAGCATGTTGTGTCATGCCCCCGCCATAAATCACAAACCCCCCACAGCCTGTCCTAGACTAATAATAATCGCTGACCAAGGAGATAAGGAAAACAAAGCGACCAAAGGGATGGAAAGTGACAACTCTTCAAGGGGTCCAATGAGAATTAATTTAGGAAAGGCGTCGACCCCATAAGAAAATAAATAAGTAATAAATAAAAGAAAGGAGGCAATGCTTGGTTGAGGAAGGGTGTATCCCTTCTTAAGGGGAATAATGAATGGATGTGACTCTCCCCACCATGAAGGAGATAAATGGGGAAACAAATGAGTGGGGAGAGGAATCAATTGGGATAAAGCAAGCACATTGGAAAATAAAGAGAATTAGAAATCAGAATAAGAGATTGATTAGAATAAATATTTTTGGGAAGTAAAAAATATAATTAGAAATAGCTATATATATAAGTGTGATCATGCAATAGTGGTACTAGCAGAATTTATTGATTATTGTGAATAATCTACATGCTTCTCTTTATTATATGTGATAAGGGATTTGTATAATAATCTATTTTCAATTTAGAGAAATGGATTGCAAATAGGGAGGCCGATCAACCTTCCAGGTTCACGAGAGATGAAGGAAGACCGGCCTTCATGCTCTTATCAAGTATGCCACCCAGATGGAACGGAAGACCGGCCTTCCATGCCCTTGGGCTTGCTCAAGGAGGACGACCAACCTCCAAGGTGAACTGAGGGATGGAAGGGCGACCTACCTTCCATGTTCTCGCAATACAAGGGCAACCAACCTTGAGACTGCGATTTGCAATCACTTCAACGAATTCCTAATAAGATTATTATGGGAATCCACATCAGAGTAACTATTGCCTTAATTAGGTTTTTGATGTGACTAATGTACATGGATATCACAACGTTTATTAATGATTAGTAATATATATGTTACCATGGCTTATGATTTAATGTCAATTTCTAGTAACTAATTTTGTGTGCAAGACCTAAACCAAGATTTATCTTACAGAGGACAATTTAATTGGTAATTTCATTATTCTTAAATATATCGCATCTCTTATTTTAATTGGAATTATGGTTTTAGGGTAAAATATAGAGATATCCCAACGGGAAACATTACATGTTGAGGCTCCTAGGAGCACATCTAGGGAGAGCAGGCCTCAGAAGAAGTTTCCTAACTACATAGCATTAATGAGTAACATCATTGAGTCTTCCAACCTTTAGGAAGCAATGGATCGGTAGTTTGTTGATATCTTGACAAGCCTTTAGCATTAGGGAAATTTAATGCATGCAAAGACAAACTTAGATTGGTGCAGAATTCCTTCCTCGCTAAGAGGGATCGTTGAGTTTTTAGCTCAGTTCGGAACTTCTCAACAGGTTCAATGAACGTGCAAATAGTTCAAGTTATTCCTATTTTGTAATTCACTTTAGTGATTAAAGTGAAAGTCTTTTATTTAGTTAAATACGTCTAATAAAATGTAGATAATCACTAATGATTTAGACTTATCTTCCAAGTCATCTCTTGTGTGAGATAAGATTTCTATTTTGGAAGATTAGATATTTTAGCTGAATAGTATAAAGATAGATGCAAGATAGAAGTTCAATAACAAAATACAGTATAATAATTCCGTGCAATTGTAGTTGACAGTTGTGGAGTTGTCCCTGTAAGTTTTCAAACAAAGCAGATTTCAAGGTGTAAATTGTTGTGTACTTTGTGTTCATTTCCGCAATTTCAATTTCAATGTTCGTGTAGTTAATTTAATGTTTATTTAAGCATTAAAAAATTAGTTACCATGATTGGAATTTTAATACTTCGCAAAATAGAGCAGTCAAATAGAATATTTAAGGGCAATGCGTTGAGGTCACTTGCATCTCTCCCCTTAGACCTCCCAACCACAAGATTCCTTTCTCTTGATTTCTTGCGAATTGTTGGGACTTGGGAGCACCATCATCAATCCTTATTTGCAAGTGGCCACCAAGAATCCCAATCCCCTTATTCTCACTTCAGGTGTGGAGCATCATCCACTCTCCAAAAAAGGGTAAGATACTCTTCATCAAAGAGGGTCAACAATACTATCCCCCCGCTCACGGTCTAAGCTACAAGAACAGACATAAATCAGTAAATTATTCCTTTGCGCCCAGAAGATGCTAGTTGTGGGATTTCAATGGTTTCTAGCTTCACATTCCATATAAATTATCTTGGGAGAATTTGGGATAAACATAAGGTAAGCAAGTACCAAGTTTATAGGCTAGGGGTTTAAATTTTTACTTACGCATAAGTATCCATCCCCCACCTGGCTGCTCCTCACATCACATTCCCAAGAGTCCTTTGAGAAAAAAGTGTAGAGACGCACACATTCCCTGTGTCAAAAACATTTAATATGAACTGCAAGATGCATTAAGGCCACTAGATCCAACCTTAATTACATAAACCGCATCAGTTAGGAGATATGATAAGCAGTTATTCACCATTCTTCTTGCTACTTGTTAAGGACGGTGTCATTGATTAACTGTTTCATTTCAAGTTTGTTTATCCCTATGGTGACCACTGACTGTGAACAAGTAGTTATGGTAAGAATGAATGTAGAACTATGAGTGCTGATAGAAGCTTTAGAGCTCAACTTTGTTGTGAGGACAAAACCAGAGGTTTCAACATCAAACAACCAAAATAATAGATCTATGGGAAGGAAAAAACATATTTAATGACGCGGAGAATGACTGATTTAAAGAGGAAGAAATATTATGATGAAATGGACAGGAACTTCAAAGTGCAAATAGACATAGAGAGTAGAATTTCAAAGAGCTATTGGTAGTGGAATCAAGAAGTGTTAATCTTACAAAAGTTACTAGAGATGTATTGCCACAGTAAACAGACTGAAAATTGCTTCAACAATTGCACAATGAACAAAAAATCTAAGAATCTCAGATCTAACAGCAGAGGATTGCAATGTATACAAGGCCATCAAATTCTCTCCAGACCTTATGGCTTCCTTTAGTTGTCACCATGCATATGATGCGGTTAAAGATTGTCACTTTGAAATGTCAGATATAGTTTTGGTACATGGAGAGGAGGTGATATCAAAGAAGATAAATACCGTAAGTGTAATCCTAATATCATATTCAAGATGGCACCACAAATGAAGAAAATGGGCAGTGCAAAGCTTGATTATCTTATCAGTCTCCAAGACATTTAAGGTGGTAAACTTCTTAGTGGGGCCTAGGAATGGCTGAATTCAAACGGCCAGCAGGAGACTTGTCACTATCACCCACCCAGCTGGCTCTACCAATACACAGATGATATAACAGGAAGTTTAAAGTGCTACTCAAGAAGTGTTAAGCTTGAAGAGGTTCCCGAAGATGCACAACCACAATCAAAAGCTATCATCCCATGAACTCCTTTATCTTCTCTTGAATTATACACTAAGTTACTGACCCTGGCACTGATTCAGGTTCATCCAAACAAAAACATATAAAAATAAAAAATATACACAAATTTGCAGCCTAATAACAAAATTATACATATTTCCTAATATTTTTTATGTATAGAAATATTTATAAACCTAACACAACATTAACAAAATTAATGTATAATCCCCCATTCATGGGGTGTATGTGGTTAATCTCAAACAATATCCGAGACAAGGACTAAAATGTACCCAACATCTCAAGGATGGTATAAACTTAATTTCAATAGAGCCTTGTGGGGAAAACCAGGGCGATCGGGTGCAGGTTGGATCATCAGAGACCATGATGGAAGACTGATTGGAGCTGCAACAAAAATATTAAAACCTTGCACCAATAACAAGGCCAAGGCACAAGCCTTCCTCCGAGGGCTCCAAACATGGGAATTTTATGCAATAAAAAAGGTGAATATCGAGGAAGATTCAATGGCTATTATAAAAGCCATTAGGAGGAGAATGTCACCCAGCTGGAAGCTAAATAACAATTTAGAAATCTGCTGGCCCCATATCAAATCTCTAGCAACTTTTCACAGTCAAACATGTACATAGGGAACATGTATATAGGGAAGTGAAGGGTGAGGCGGATATACTGGCCAACATGGAAATTGATTTGGAGGTTGATTTCATCAAAGATGACTCCCTGTCCACATGACCAAAACTAGCTCCAAATATTGTTTTTCCTGCCCCTAGTGAAAGTTGTGAGATGCTATCATTAAAACTTGGCAGGGCTGCAGAAAGCACAAGTGAAGCCAAACGGCAGTATCAACAAGAGTAAATGCCTATACAAAACATAGTGAAGAAGAGCATGAGAGTTGCATGTGCGGGAAGTTTAAAAGCACAATAGCTATTCCATTCTGAGTGGAGCTCGAGAGAAAACAATATGGATACAATGGAACTAAATAGTTAACTCAGAACTTTTCATCAGTGATCTTATAAACAATTAAAAGAAGCTCACCGAACTTCTGCCATAAACTAAACAATTAAAAAAAGCTCACCTGACTTCTGCCATAAACTAAACAATTAAAAAAATCTGCACAACTTCAGCCACAAACTAAACTGCACGACTGGATCATTAAACACAACTTGATCATGAATAAATCAGGCCAAAAGCAGTGATTACTGCAGGCACATTTTTCTTTTCACTCCCTGAATGTTGCTTTTCAAAAGGAATTGGCTACTGCGCTACTTTATCATGAATAAATCTGTCTGATCGTTGAGGCAAAGATGGCAACAATGTCATAATCGTCTCAGCTTATATAGCAGCAAGCATGAAATTGCACCCAGCAGTCTTTACTTTAGGGTTAGGGATTTGATTTTATGACTTGGAAAGTAAAAAATAAAAAACCATCAGGTTCATTGTGGGATCATAAAAATCCGTTGAAATTTGTTGCAGGTTTTCCCAGGGTTCATCTGGGACAAACCCACAGATGAAATTCTGAACCCTGGCCACACCCCCACCCACACCAAACCAGGATCTGGACCCTAAACTGATCATACCAGAATCGACAGGCTTGCAGGGTTGAACCAGTAACTTAGATTATATATGATATGGTTTTGCTTTCCATTGGTCTTAGCTGTTACTTCTTATTCAGTATACCAGTTCTATACTCCTAACTTAAATATATGTTAGTTGCAAAATTCATAGAGTTTTTGTTTTGCATTAAGTTTTGATTCTTTAAGCTACTTCATTATAGGTACTTGTTTAGGAGCCTCACGTAAGTTGTTTGTGAATCTATACCAAGCACTTTGATAAGAATTTTTTTATTTATATTTTATGGTCTGAAGGTAAAATGTTAGGAGCTCCCTTTATGGCCCCGTGTCTCTATTAACCAGGTCATTACAATTCATGTTTTGAGTGGTAAAAGGTATTATGATATCAATTTGGCAGGACATAGCAGGCCTGTGTGTCTTTTAATTTTCCCTATCTTTTTAATACTAGTATATTTTTTCTATCTAACTAAAGAATAGTAAACCTTGTTGCATGTTCAAGATGTTTCCTTCAACTTCTGGGAAAAACACAAGATTGCATTAGTGTAGGCTAAATGATGCTTCTGGATTACACTTTAATTTAAGATATGTATAAATAATAAGACCATACTGTGCCCAGACATTAAAGATATTAAGAACTTACATAAGAAACATCTTACCTGCAACCTGAGGTGAGGTGGCAGCATCGATTAAATCACTCATTGATTGACTTTCTTGGGAATACTGCCTCGCTAAAGATCTAATCTCATCAGTCATATGAAATGATTTGAATTCTGGCATGCGCAAAGGTGAAGCAATTGATAAAAAGGTCAAACCACTGAAAAAAGATACTGGATCACTCAACTCTCCTGGTTTTCCAATTAAATCTACTAAATATTCCCTGCAATATGATTTGTATTTGTTAGCAGGAATGCAAAGCTTGAATCACTTTTTAAAAACAAAACATCATGCGTATCTAGAAAGTACTTCCAATAGATCACAGAGATAATCAGAAGTTGGACTAAGCAAAAAATATAATCATGAAACTGGTTTAAAGTAAAGATAACTCATAATAAACAGATCCAAAAATGCTCACTTCTCCCTCTTTATAAGCCTTGCCAGATATTAACACCTTGAAGCTATATAAAATTAACACACTACTTCCCAAACAATCTTCCTATTTTTAAGTACAAAACTTCACCCATGAGTTTTAAAATCCACAAAATAAGAATAGACATCTGCTTGTTAGATAAATTTATATGATTGAAATTCTCATATCTTTCAACAGTTACTATGTGATGTGTATAACAATAAAGGAATGGAGCAAAGTAGTAAACATCCTCCAAAAGCGCACCTTTCTATGTCACACTGAACCAGACATGATGAGCCATCAGCCATCCCACAATATTTACATCCTCGAACAATCCGACAAGGTAAGTTGACCATATCTGCCAATGCCTGCAAAAAATAATTCATTCAGACTGCTAAGTATGCTCCAAGTTAACACAAGCCTACAGATATCCCAGAAATTCTCAAAAGACATTTATCCTCAATTAGAAAATCCTGGAATTTCTAGTTATTACCACTACCATAAATGTATAATTATAGTTGCATGTTTTCCATGTATCTTAAAGATTCTAAATCCTCAATTTCAAGAACTTGGTAACATAGTATTGTCCCATTTACACAATTTGAAATGGTGTGGAAAAAGTGTAAATGGAATTCAACAATCCATTTTTATAAAGGGAAAACTCAGAAAACTAAGTGCAAAATTGAGGGAGTAAAATGATAGGTATGTATAACAAAATTTCAGGGCCACTATATATAAATTTCAGGAATTAACCACAGAGTTATTCCTGAACTTTTCAAAAATTACATTTTTTTGGGACAAAGCCCGGGTTTAACTAAAAACTGGGATTGCCGATTGAATCAGCATGGGAAACATGATGAACTGTTAGAACTCACAAATAATCAAAAGTTATTTGTGATTTTTGCTACTATTCTTGCTACCATCAGACAAAAAGCTGTATTAATGATGTCACATGCATATCCAACCCCTTCAGAATGTTGGCATCATTCAAGAAAACTTCAGCACATGACGTCATAAGAAATATCTTGATATATAACAGAAATCACTGCATTGGCAATAATGTTGAATATGAAATAATAATGCTTGGGCCGAATAATTCAACAAATTGAACTTCTTTAGTTAATTTTACTGAAAACAGTTTCTATAAAAAAGAATACCACCATGATTATGATACACCATCAAATTGTCCTATTCTGCAAGATTACCTTGAAAAGTAAAGCCCGGTGCCTGCACAGACCCACAGATAAGCTGCCTATTGGAAGGACAATACTATTTAAACAGTCTCTCAGCATTCGACTGCTTACTTTCCAACGCATCATAAGATCTCCATGCTCCGTCAAAGATGCACCCCTTGTGTTACAACCAAAACAGTGTCAGTTACATACAACAAACAAAACATATAAGCTGTTTCAACCCCTAGCAGCCCGCACCCTATATGCTTACCCCATCAGCATGCAAACAAGTTTCCCAAGTTCTCCAACAACTTGTCTACTGTTACTACTCCCATAAGCCAGTGCAAGTGCCTTGTTCTCAAGCTCCCTAAGGTGTGAATCTCCCTGCTTATCTATCACAACGACCTCCATCGATGAATCAGTTGCATCAACTGATCTCAGTGATTCTAAGGATGGCATCTGATGACCTTCATCTAAATTGTTGCATATTGTCCAAACATATGGATTCATCCCCCAAATATGGTAAAATCCATTTTCTATTTTGTCATAATATGATAATCTGCCATTTACCTGTTGCACAAAAACCACAAATATTTCAGATAACAACATATTAAATGCATGAAAACATATCACTAATCCTTGTGATGGACAAGAGGAAATCCCATAGTCACTGCTAATGCAGCCTACAGCTTAAGCAGAAATAATGGGAGAAAAGTCCAATTACAGAATGTCGAGGCTAAATGATAGGTAAAAATATCTAATTATTGTAACTTGAGATTTCACGGTCAAGTTTGGTGAATATTTTCATCAGCAAGCAATGAACGAATTCATAAATGATTTCAAACTCGTGAATTTGCAATCAACACCCTGATCAGAACTTGGGATTACAAGGAAAACCCATATTCAGGCACTGCTAATGGAACCTACAGCTTAAGCAGAAATAATTGAAGAAAAATCCTATTACAGAATTTCAAGGTTAAATGGTAGTTGAAAATATTTAATTATTTGTAGCTCAAGATCCCATGATCCAGTTTGGTAAATATTTTAATCAGCGAGCAATGACTGAATTCATAAATCGTTTCAAACTCCTTGATCACTATGCTAGTACATGTTGACATATTCAGTGTTTACCATTCTAGACCAACTGATAAAAAGCAATGTATGCATTTTCCTATTATGAGATGCACTGTAAAAATCCACTAACCAAATATACAACCTAATACTGACAGGATACACTGCCTTTGTTCCTAACCCTTCTTATTGTAGTTTCAGGAAACTAAAGGAGGAATAAAAAACAGGAATATTGAAACGATTAACAAAAAGCAAAGGACTGTAAGATGCCCGATCTCAATGTACAGAAAATAATGATTCAAAGTCTGGAAATATCAGCGATCAGATCCTTAGTATGCCACTGAAATATGCCAAGTATTGGTAGCAGCAAATAACGAGCTATGCCAAGAACTGTTAGAGAATAAAATAGTAACAGAGATCGATTTACAGGACTAATCACAACAGCAATAGCGGATCATAGGATAGAAATGCCAATCAATGCAGTCAACGTATTTATTCTAATAAACTGGGATACACTGATGTATTTGTATAGCAACAGTGAATGCTTCATACAGCAGAGACACTAACAAAACAAGTAGGCACGGGTATTAAAGCAGCAGCAGTAACTTTTATTGGTCGCCCAAAAGAGATCAGAGATCAACATCCATCCGCTCTATATAGGCAAGCAATCTGCACACATGCCAGAACACTATGGGTCCCAGAGTTTTGGTGCGCAATCATTCCCTCAGGTGTCTCCATCAAGACTCACAACGTCGGAAGTGGGCTGAATATCACTTTAGCGGCTTGTGGATTCTTCCCGTGATTGTTTCCTTGTGCTTGAGAGTGGTGTTTGAATTGCGATCCCTGTAGGCTTCGCGTGATGTATGAGATCCGAGTGTGTCTCTGCCAGGTTCAACTGGGTCAACTGTGTAGGGGTGACTGATGTTGGTTGGATCTCGACCCTAAGCTGGAAGCTGCACAAGGCTGTGGCAACAACCACAATTCAATCGATACAATCTCCTCGGTGGTCACTTGGTCACTGTCCCTTTGATGAGTTCGCAGCGGCAATTCTAACCAACGAACTGACTCCAAACTCCAACTCGAGCTCACAACAAAACCTATGCAATGACGAATGATAAGTTAATTGGCGAACAATGATGGAGAGAATCACAAGAGAGAGTCTTGACGCCAGAGTAAGGTTTTTGTCTTACTCAGAGCGCTGATCACGCAGAGGTTTTTGTCTCAGCTGATCTCGCAGAATCTTCTCCCACAATTCATGATGCCCGAACAAGAACCAAACCACTCACATTAATAGTGGCCTTCCAATGGGTCGACCCAAGATAATGTTAATAAAATTTAAATATTATTTATTCAATAATTTAAATTTATATTTAATATTATTAATATTTATTATTATTTAATTTCAAATAAGTGTTAAAGAAGACTATTTTCCGCCAATGTTTGAAAATAGGACCTCATCCAAAAACGGGGACATGACAATCCTTCAGTCTCGGGAATCGCTTGCCCACAAGCAATTGTGAGCTCATGTCCATCAATGTCGTGACATCCCACAAGTGATGACTGACATGGTCTTCAAAACTCAATCTTCCGCTGCTCAACTCTGATGTAATTGTCAACAGGCCAATACTTGTGAAGCAACTAGTCATGATCCCAAAGAAACAGAGCACCAATATGTCAATACCTGGATCCCAATTCATCCCACTATCACAATCGACAAACACGAGAGGAGGGATGCATCTCCAAGGGCCATCAACTCCAACCCAATTCCAGACTTCGAAGGATCTCTCTAGGATGTGCAAAACAAGGGAAGAGGACTTCTTACTATCGCCCTCATGAGTAGGGGCTGCCAATTCAAGAATGAGAAAAACTCCAAGTTTGCTGTTCCAATTCAGAAAATCAAGACAGCTATTATACATCTCCTCAGTGCCTTCAATCACCTCCAACTTCTCCTTCCTCGTTGCTTCATGCTTAAGTGCAATGTCCCCCTCAAACACCATCAACTCTCCTAGACCCCTCATGTGCAAATCAGAAATTTCCTACTCAAGATTACAGAATAGCCTATCAACAAACTCATCAATCTTGGAGCAAATGAATTCAAATGTTTCTTGGTCAACCTCTATGAAGTTTTCTTCTCTTATTTTAGTTATAACCTTCATCATCCTAATGCCATTAGTGATTTCATGATAAATTTGCAATTTCTCCTCATGAGGGTCAATCTCAAAAGCATCATTCTTCACAATAGTGTGACTAATAACATTATCACATGGTTCATTGACTTCCATACCTAAAGCTTGGTTGGTTGCGCATTGGAAATCACTCGAAATTAGTGACACCTCTTCCTTCATCTCCAGCTCTTCATACGCAACAGATGGAGTCTCTCTCACCTTCCCTTTATCAATTTTTTGTTGGCCCATACAAACATTAGGAATCAACAAGCAATCTTCAACTTCAACTTGCTTATAGGGTTCCTCTTGTTCTTGTTTTGTGATGTCTTGTAAATTGTCTTCCTGGTCCTCTATTACAGCTTATCTCTCAACCTCCACTTGTGATTTGGCGTCTGTTATATCCATTACTGTCTCGGGTATCATCATTCTTCTCCTTCATTTGTTTCTTGTTTTCAGATCATAATATTCCATGAAGGCCATGTCTCTTCGTATGCCAACACTGAAGGCATTGTATTCAACATGGAGTCTTGCCATTTCATTCATCCCTTCCTTTTCCAGAAATTTGGTTCTAAAAGTTGTTGGATTTGGGTTGATTGAGCCACCAGAACCATTCCCTATGTTACCATTTCTTCGAGTGCCTAGTTGTTAATTCAGTCCCTTCTGGAGTTGGCCCATTTCCCTCATGGTGTCCTTCATGTTGGCCTGAAACTCCCTACTTTCCCAGATAAATTCCTTTATGTCATCCATGGCGGGTTAACCAGGCTGGCAAGATGCCAAGCTCTGATACCACTGTAATATCCCCAATGGGGATCTGCCCTAAAATTCTGATTTTTATTTCTGCTCAAACCCTAATTCTGATATCTGATTTTATTTTCTGATTTCAAACAATATAACACAGTGAACATACAAATACCCAAACAAGACAAATAAACATGCCAAATAATGCTACCAATTGATATTCATATCAAACATGAAATCCACCATGACAAACACAAGACTGATTTTCTGTAGATAACTTCTGCTGTTACAAAACTGAATATTCTGAACTGATTTTACAAAGAACTTACGGGCTCAAACATGCCAAACATATGCCCAAATTTCTGCTCTACAAATCAGATCTGAAACTATGATTATACATACCAAATATATGCAAAATAGTCTTCAAATATCAAACCCTAGATGGGCGAAATTCCTCCTTAGTAAGTGCTTAGGATTTGCTGCTCCATATATGCTCCAAATAATGCAAAATCACCCTCCAAAGGTGGGCGCTCAGGTCTGCTCCAAGTGGTGCTCCAAATTGGGGCAAAACCCTATTGCAGTCTGCTCACAAAATGCCACAATGATGCTACTCCAAATCTGATCTTCGAATCTGGTTATGGAATGATGCTCCAAACCTCCAATTGTCTTCAATGAAGTGCAAATAGAACTCCATTATGAGTCCTCAACAAGATGAGCTAGGTTTTCGTCCAACTCGCCGTATTCACAAGGGTTTTTGTCCTTGGAATTAAAGCCCAACCAAATTTGTAGCCAGAGAGAAGAATCTCCAAATGAAAAAATGATATGAATGGATCCAAATGACTTGCATTATAGCCCTCCCAAAATAACTTTAACAAGGCCGACCTCCTTTATCTTTATTTATTTATTTATTTTTATTTATTTTTATTTTTATATTTTATATTTAATTTTTTTCTTTTTCTTTTTCTTTTCTTTTTTTTATTTTATTTCCCTCCAAACTTTGCTGACCACAATAAAGTATTCTTATTTTATTTTTATTTAAAGTATTATTATTATATTTAATTAAAATATGAAAACCAATGTCCAAAAACACTTTTTCCCGCTCTTGCAAAATTTGAATTTCAAATCAAATTGGGGACATGACAACTTCAGTTTTCGTGCTCCTGTAATTTGATGACAGAAAAGCAATCTTAACACTTGGGTTTTTGTACTCCCACTGTTGAACAACAAGGGTGCTAGCACATGCTTCAAGCCTCAATTGATTAAGGTACAAAATTAATTCAAAGCTTTTCTATCTTAACTAAGCTTTAGGTAATGGAAAACATAATTTGTGGAAAAAGTCATTTGGCTGTAGAACCGCATTGGAATCTACTTGGAAACACCACTCCAAATGATTTAGGCACAAAAATTATTAACCTTACTTGATTCCCTAGCAATTCAATGTAGATTCTAACTCCAGGACATTTATACTTGGAATCAACCTAGTTTTTGAGCAACTTGGTAACACATCATGTAAGCATTGACAAGATCCAAACTACTCAAAATCTAACTCCTAAATTAGAGCTCAAGCTTACAGATCATGCATAGGTAGTGGCAGTCATCAATACAAGCATTCTAATTACCCGAAGACATCATGTGATAAGGAATACTAGTAAACCTCAAGACAGAAGTTCAATCTTCCCAATACGGGTTACATTAGTATGCAAAATCAAAGACAACAAAGTAAAGAGAAATAATAAACTGTGCCTAAGAAATTCCAAAGAGGAGGTAGTTGTTAAAGTATGGAAATCCCATCTTGTGGAGTCATTTTGAGTCGCCACTACTTATGGTACACCATTGTGTTATGTGGATATTATGGGTGTAACTTTAAAATGTTACTCTTATAATTATAATGGGGTTAAAACCCTGATGGATCAGCCCACCCTTTTGTCACTTGTTGAAAGGTGCATATATAAAGACAATGCCTCCGACCTTAAAAATCACGTTTGCTGCATTGTGTTCCACAGAGAAGTGCCCCCAACCCCGATGGTGTTTATAGTATGGCAGGAGAGCAAGGGACGTCCCCTAGCCATCTCAAAAATTCTTTAAAATTCCAAAATGTTCCGAAAACATGTTGCAGGAACAAGAAACGCTATGGGGACATTTTGACTGTCCCTAAGGTAGATAGGGGTGTCTGAGACATCCCTTGACCATCCCGGGGACGACCAGATATCCCTAGAGGCAAGGCGATTTTTTATAATGTTTTTAAAAAAAATTCCTTCATGACACAAAAAAAATACTGTTTTAAAATTCCTTCTTTAATCTGAAGAACTTATATAACCATTAACTGTTATTTGTTTTAAAATTCCTTTATGACATTAAAAATACAGAGTTAACTGTTATATACCTTATACCATTAGCTATGAATTTGAACCATAATATATTTATTGCTGTTATACTACTGTCACTGCTGTCATTATTAAATTCATTGATGTTATACTACTGTCACTGCTGTCATTATTAAATTTATTGTTGTTATCAAGCTGTCATGATAAATTTATTACTGATATACTGCTGTCACTGTCTTACTTTTGATGTCATGTTACTCAATATATATATACTGCCGTCCCCAAAAAATGGTTTCTGGACTGCCATCCCCAAAACACATCACCTGCTGTCCAGCCATCCCCATCACTGAAACGCCATGGAACATAGCTTTTGCATCAACTCATTTTTTTCATATCGCCAGTTCCTCTTTTAGTGTGTCTTAACACCTCCAAATATTGTATTCTTTCTTATTTGTTTCATTATGGACCTATACATATAAATCTCACAAGCTATCAAAGCTTAGGGACTGAAATTCCCTAGGTTCTGATCCTTTGATGCTGTGAAGTTGCACAAAGAAAGGTATTATGTCAAAAGGTGTCAAATCAAATTTTTATTTTTCATCATTTTTTTCTGAAAAGAGAGAGATCCAGTGAAATTAATGGACAACAGATATTCTGATCTCAATCTGGATCCTTGCAGAGTTTGGAGAAAGGTAGATTGGTTTCATGTTGCTCTCTTGATGCAAGATTTTGACTGTATTAGAGAGCTTGGGTTTCTACAGGATGTCCTATTTAGGCACGACATTTTCCAAATCTTATTACATATTTGGATTCCTTAAGAAAAATTATAAGGGTCTATTTTTTATTTACCAAAAAAAAAAAAAGTTCAATTGGCGCCTTCAAAATCATCCATGAAGTTTTTCCAAGCCTAAGAGCAAGCTGTTGGTCATATTTGGGGCTGGTGTAGGCCAGGACCAATTTCTGCAGTAGATAACGTGGAGCAGCACAAGGGACGCAGAGCTATGAGTGAAGGCACTTGGCAGTTGGCCATTAAAAAAACAATGTGCCATAAGTGAGTATGTTTGCGAGCACAACCCGATCGGTAGAGGGGGCGGCCGAAAGGCACCCAAGATGTTAGGCTGCAGGTTCAAACCCTCCCAACCCTGCTCTTGGAAAATGTTGGAATATGGATGCTGATATAGCAGTTATGTAGATATTGAAGCAGTAGTGATGTGGACTAGTGGTGATATAACGTATTTTGGGTGCCACATGGCAGTATCTGATTGGAACCATACAAACTAGGTGGAATTAAAAAACTCAAGAACCTAAGAGGCCAACACATGTCTGATGTCAATAGGCAAAATCTTTGCCTATTTAAACCAGACTGACCAGTAACCCAGCCAACAAATCACAATAAGACAAGCAACAATCCAATCAACAAGAGTAAACTAGTGTAATGTCCCATGCATGAAGGGCTAAACCTCAGCAGATGTCCTAACTCGTCGTGCTGGCAGGCATGTACCTAATAACCAGATCGTGGGGCTCCAAGACCACGTGTCCACTATGCTCGTGGCTTCTATGCCTTCACCTCCAAGGATGGTGGGACACAAACCTCGCCCTTAACACCCTGAGTAGCTGCCCATACTACTAGGCTGGTCTTTTGGTGTAGTGGTTGGACCTTTGCAGTATCAAATACATGCCTGCTAGCACAACGGTTTAGGACATCCGTAGAGGTTTAGCCCTTCACGCACGGGACATTACAACTAGTCAGTAGGAGCACGCATTCAACATATCTAGGAGCAACACAATCACAAAATGTTGTCCTACCATTTTTCAAATTTGAATTTCTGTCTAAATGTTAACTTTAGGGGGCAAATTAAAAAATTTATGCTTGATCTTGTGAAAGGCCAAGCCCATAACCTTGTTATACATATTTCATTTGAGTCAGTTTTTGAAATGTTGAAAGCATACTTTGACTTCTTCATAATGGTATAGTTTGTATCAACATGGTACACATCTTTTGTGGTATTAGTTTCTATGAAGATTAAAATGATTCCATGGATCCCTGCAATGGTGAAAAATAACTATCAAGTATGGCAATCCCCAATTATATTGTACTAAACACCAAAGGATTATGAATGACTGCATGTTGGATTGAAAGAGTCTCTCTGCTAGACCTAAGAAGGATGCATATTACAATCAGGAGGATTGGGCAAACCAGATTTTGCAGGTCCACATTTCACCTGAGCTACATTTTTACCTTGAAGAGTCAAAACCTCCTAAGGCTATGTTAGATATGCTCAATTGTTCAGGCAAGTTCATGACTCACAAGTTAAAAATTGAATTGTGAGCTTTATGTGCTTGATTCATTGATTAATGATTTGAGATTTGCACAAGTGAGCACTTTAAGAATGTATCTGAATACAATGGTGTTTACCATTTTTATTTTGCAACATTTTGAATCTCCTTGATCCATTGATGTTTGACAAGATTATCAATTACCTGCCTTGTGTTGAGGATTTTCATTTTAATTGCAGAAATGTGGCAAAGAGTACACTAAAGAAGATTGTTGAGATAATCCTTCAAAGATTGAAGTTGTCATATGATTTTCTTCTCTCCACAATAGTTCCACTAGGGCCATCATGAAGGAGGAAGGCAAGATAGAGTCATTTGTTGGATTGTGCTCCTTATTGTTTGTTGTACAGGTGAAGCTTGACAAGATAGGTGCACTTAGTTCAAAGTAGTAGGCCCATTTTAGTAAGAGAAAACTGAAAAGAGAAGCAGACACAAGGGAAGACCAAGCGAGTTATAGCAATAAGAACAGGAGGAGTTCTCATAATGGTGATTACGAGGATACCTATAACAGTGAGAAGATTCAATAGAGGGAATGTGCCTACTATGGCAAGCATGTTTGTGTTGAGGACACATGCTGTAAGAAGATGATGGATCTTATGTAGTAGATCAAAGAACTCAATGAGGACCACGGCAAGGACGATAAAAGGGGTAAGATTAATGTTCTAGCAGTTCATAATTCTCATAATTTTCACACACAGACATCCAAGTGTGAATTTATTTTTTATTCTGGTTGTTGTTGAAACTTGATAGCATCGGTCAGATATAAATGATGATTGAATTTATTCATCATCATTTATATCAGATCGCTTCATCCAAGCATGGCTTTGATCTATATTTTTGAGAATATAGATTATATATTTAAAGCAGATCGATTTCCAAATTGATATCATTTAAATGAATCTCCTTTGCTAATCAATTAAGATCGGTTGTCTTTATGTCCGCTCATGAGACGTGTCTCTCATGAGAGACTCGTCTTCCTAAAGACGTGTCTCTCTTAACTTGGGACGTGACTCCCCCTCTCTATATTTAAAGGAGTTCAAAGCCTCAAAGCAAAACATTGAAATTAATAAATGTTCTGCAATTGAGCATTAACAATAAAAGAAAGAAATTCAGACTTAGATTTCACAATACAGAAAATAAGATATAGTTTGACATCTACTTCACAATCATAGTTCATCATCCTAATTATAATCTGATTGAATTGATCATAACTTAACATGGTATCAGAGCCACGTTGAGATAAGATCCAATTAAATCCAATATCGGATTATTAAATCGTATTTTCTCTTTAAATCACAAACACATAACATTCTTCATAATGTCAAGTGTGACCAGATTTGAGGATCGTCTTGAAGGTGCAAACAACTTCACTTCATGGAAATTCATAATCATGATGATTCTGAAAGAAAACAAGTTAGACTCATTTGTGAAAGAAAACAAGATAGAACCAGAAACTGATCAGGAGAAAACTCAATGGATTGAGAACAATGAGAAAACCATGAAAATTATAGTGGATGCAATTAGGGATCACATAGTACCTATTCTATCTAAACATGAGACTGCATATCAAATGTTTAAATCCCTTGAGAGCACCTTTGAAATAAACAACACCAGTAGGACCCTTGCTCTAAAAAGGCAACTTAATCATATTCAAATAAACAAGGGAGAGTCTATTAGTGCATATTTCATGAGAATCAATGAACTAAGAAATCAACTGTCAACAGTCGGATATCAAATTGATAGCAAAGAGTTAACACTACTAGCTCTAGGAGGCCTACCAAACTCATGGGAGTCATTTGTTCAAGGAATAAGTGCAAGATCTAAACTCCCTAAATTTGATAGGCTGAGAACAGATTGCTTACAAGAAGAAACAAGACTGATAACAAAAGGAAACATTCAGAAACCCATAGATGAAGATATTCATGTGCTAAACACAACTTCTCATAAGAAAGGTAAGAAGAATTCTTATGGAAAAGGATCATTCAAGAGAAAGAGGAATTCTCATGTAAAAGGATCATTCAAGAAGAGGAAAGACATCTCTCAAATACAATGTTTCAGATGTGATCAATATGGACACTATGCAATGAAGTGCCCTGATAGAACAAAACAACAAGCATCCTTTGCTAAAGTTGGAAAAACAAATACAGACTATGACTCTGAGAAATTTGTTTTCTACTCAGCACTATCAAGTCAAGTATCAAACCAAATCAACAACTAGGTAATTGATAGTGGTTCATCTAGGCACATCACAGGGTCCAGCGAACACCTAGATACTATGAAAGAAGAATCTGACGAAGAAGTGACTATTGGGGATGATTTTGCACATCCAGTAAGAAGGGTTGGAACTTGCACCATAAATTTGAAGTTTGGCCTCTGTCTACAACTCACTAGAGTATTGTTGGTGCAAGGAATAAAAAGGAACCTAATATCCATTTCTGCTCTTGAAGATAATGGATATAGGGTTACCTTTATGGATGGAAAAGTTCTGGCATGGCCAAAGAACTCCACTATAAAGAAAGCACAAACTATAGGTATAAGACAAGGATATCTCTACAAACTGTGCACGGATTCTAAACAAGCTCTTATTCATGAGACCTCTGATTCAAATGAAATTTGGCATCGAAGATTAGGACATCTTCATTTCTGTGCCCTACCTTGTGTAGAAAAATTAGTAACAGGATTGCCCAAACTAAAACAAATTCATGAAGGAGCAAGCAGAGGGTGTGCCCTAGGAAAGAATACAAAAGGAACCTTCCTAAATAGTTTGAGTAAAACCAAAAATGTATTAGAATTAGTATACTTTGACTTATGTGGACCCATATGTTTGTACCCTCCATGGTGGGATTCTTATATTATGTAATATTTGTAGATGACTTCTCTAGGAAGACCTGGATATATTTTCTTAAGTGTAAAGAGTCAATAGAAATCCTTAAAAGGTTTAAGGAGTTCAAAACACTTACAAAAAACTTCTCCGGGAAGAAAATCAAAATCCTAAGAACAGATAATGGGAAGGAATACACCTCAAAAATCTTTAAGGAATTTCGTGTAAATGCTGGGATTAAGAGGGAGTATACTGTAGCCTACAACTCTCAACAAAATGGTGTTGCTGAGAGGAAAAATAGAACTATTGTAGAAGCTGCTAGAGCAATGTTGTTTGACCAAAACATTGAAACCTCATTTTGGGCAAAAGCCTCTAAGACAGTTGTCTACATCCAAAATAGATGTCCCCACTCACATCTAGATAACAAGACTCCTGAAGAAGCATTTACTGGTATAAAACCTGACATAAGTCACTTAAGGATCTTTGGTTGCCCTGTCTACATTCATGTACCTAAAGAAAAGAGATCCAAACTAGAACCTTCTGGAAAGAAAGGGGTATTTGTGGGATATAATGAAACCTCAAAAGCCTACAAAATATACATATCCGGGCAAAAACAAATTGAACTAAGTAGAGATGTCATATTTGAGGAAGACATTGCCTTCAAAAGGGCAAAGAGTTCAAGTGAGATAGAAATTCAAGATTCTTCTAAAGTCTTAGAAGAGGAGCCTGCTCCTAAGATTCAAAGGGAGTATACTGAAGAAATCATTAGTGAAAACCAAACTGCTCCAGAAGAGAATCCAAATGACAATAGCAAGAAGAGACCACTTTGGGCTAGGAAGATGATTAAAGTCGCTGAGAATCATACAGCACCCAAAGGAAGTTTTAGAGAAAGTAAGAGACCCAAAAGATTCTCAAGCTATGTTGCCTTAATGAATGAGATCATTAGTTTAGAACCTACTAGTGTTGTAGAAGCTTTCAAACATCAAGTGTGGAAAAATGCAATGACAGAAGAGTATCAGTCCATTTTGAAAAATGATGTATGGGATATAGTACCTAAGCCAAAAGAGAAATTTGTTGTCTCTTCCAAATGGCTCTTCAAGATCAAACATGCTGCTGATGGTAGTATAGAAAAACACAAGGCATGTTTTGTGGCCAGAGGTTTCTCACAAAAGGAAGGTATTGATTATGAAGAGACATTTGCACTGTTGCTCGATACACCTCTGTGACAGCAGTATTAGCTATTGTAGCAGCTAAAGGCTAGAAGATCCATCAAATGGATGTGAAAACTGCCTTCCTGAATGGGACCATTGAAGAAGAAGTCTATCTAGAGCAACCTAAAGGTTTTGTGATACATAAAACTGACTCACATGTATGCAGATTGAAGAAAGCTCTATATGGATTTAAACAAGCTCCCAGGGCCTGGTATGAAAGAATTGACAGCTATCTCTTGGGACTAGGATTTTCCAAGAATGATGCAGATCCAAATCTCTATTTTAAAGTAATTAAAGGTGATATGCTAATAATAATTTTATATGTTGATGACCTACTGATAACAGGAGAAGATCACCTTATTGCTCAAGGTAAAAAGGACCTGACTTCATAATTTGACATGAAAGACTTGGGCAATTTACATTACTTCCTGGGGTTAGAAGTCTGGCAGAAATCAGATGGCATCATCCTAAATCAAGGAAAGTATACTATTGATATTCTGAAGAGATTTGGAATGTTGGACTGTAGACCCATGTCTATACCTATGGAAACCAACTTACACAAATTGAAAGAAGCAGCAGCAGAATCTAAATTTGCAGATCCTACTCTCTATAGACAGATAATTGGATCATTAATGTACTTGGTTAACACCAAACCAAATATTTGCTATGCAGTGAATGCCCTAAGCCAGTTCGTGTGTGAGCCAAAGGAAATTCACCTTGTTGTTGTGAAGCACATATTGAGATACCTTCAAGGTACTATTGGATATGGTCTTAAATACAAAAATGTCCAGCTAGATTTACATGGATACTTTGATTCAGATTGGGCTAGAAGTGTAACCGATTAGAAAAGCACATCAGGATGTTGCTTCAGTTTAGGATCGGCTATGATCTCCTAGATCAGCAGGAAACAATCTTCAATGGCTCAAAGCTCAACAGAAGTTGAATATATTGCAGCCACTATGGGGGCAAGAAAAGCAATATGGCTCCAAAAATTGCTTGTGGGATTATTTGGTGAGCCCTTGAATCCTACTATTATTCATTGTGATAATCAGAGTTGCATTAAGCTCTCAGTAAATCCAGTATTCCATGATAGATCTAAGCATATAGAGATTCCTTACCACTATGTGAGAGACATGGTAGAAAGGAATGTGATCCAGTTGGAGTATATTAGTACAAATGATCAAACAGCAGATATTCTCACCAAGCGTCTCTCCAGAATTAAAGTTGAACACTTCAGGAAGAAACTTGGTATGGTTGAAATGTAATTTGTTATTGAGATTGAGATTCAAATTGTTTATTTTGTACTAATATATTTAAAAGATGTTTAATGTGTAAACTCTTTTGTCATGTGTGTGACTCCATGACTTTATGGGCCCTCTCTCCCCCTGTGTACATTATTGAAAGGTGACGATCTTTCTAATAATGAACACTTGTATTTAACATTGTAAAGTGACGACTCTACAATGATTAGTTGAACTATCATGTGACTTGATATCTGTGGATATGTCATGATAGTATCTCATGGACATTTTTGATGGATATCATGAGACTTGATATCAGTTGAAGATCATTATGATCCTTATGAGATAATCATGGTGGATAAATGTATCCGTGGATATGCCATGAATTATTATGGTAGACATCATGTGACTTGATGTCAGTGCACATACCATAATGAAGATGTGTTATAAAGAATGTCATGAGACTTAACACTTTTAGAAGCATTCCATATCTTCTGATATCACGAGTAAGGTGATATCACTTTATACTTGGTTGAAGTTATCTTCCCTAGCTAAGAGGGAGTGTTGAAACCTGATAGCGTCAGTCAAATATAAATGATGATTGAATTTATTCATCATCATCATTTATATCAGATCGCTTCATCCAAGCATGGCTTTGATCTATATTTTTGAGAATATAAATTATATATTTAAAGCAGATCGATTTCCAAATTGATATCATTTAAATGAATCTCCTTTAAAAATCGATTAAGATCAGTTGTCTTTATGTTAAGAGCCACTAACTAAAGACACATCCCATGTGGGGACGTGTCTCCACTTCATGGAGACGTGTCTCTCATGAGGCGCGTCTTCCTTGAGACGTGTCTCTCTTAACTTGGGACGTGACTCTCTATATTTAAAGGAGTTCAAAGCCTCAAAGCAAAACATCGAAATTAATAAATGTTCTGCAATTGAGCATTAACAATAAAAGAAAGAAATTCAGACTTAGATTTCACAATACAGAAAATAAGATATAGTTTGACATCTACTTCACAATTATAGTTCATCATCCTGATTATAATCTGACTGATTTGATCATAACTTAACAGTTGCACTAATTACATGACCAAGTATAGAAGTTTGTTCCAAACGGTAGGGCAAAGCAGGTGATTAGAAGATCTTCTTAGTGGATAATTCAACTCTTCCTTTTGTTGGTAGCAGTCACTTTGTGCTAAAAGACAGCACAATCAAGGATGCTTTATCATGTCTGAATTTTCAGCATAAATTTGGTATTGATTTATCTGATAACTCGACAAGGAAACAAAATTGAGATTTGGTTTGGCAAATTTGTTTTGAAGAGCATAAACAAATTTATAGTAATAATGAGTGGTAAACTTGATCAAAAAGCCATGACTTGGAATTTATGTTACTGATTTCAATCATGTTTTAAAGAATCAGGGTCTGAAGGCACTAATGCTGATGATGATAGCCGACCATGGCTGATCTGTATGGATCATAACAAAATTGTAATAAGATATGTATAAACATGAAATTGTAATAACAATGAAATGGACATCGTAGAGAATTGGATGTCACTTTTTCTTTTCTTACTCTATCTATTTACGTGCTAATTTGTCCTTTCCATCAAGAAGAGGTGGAAAAGTCAAAAAAGGAGAAGAAGGGATGCACGCTATCTCTTCCATTTCCAAAAGGGAGAAGAAAGGATGCACACTATCTCTTCCATTTCCAAAAGGAAGATGAAAGGTCACACATGTATCTTCATTTCTTAAGGAATTGAAACCCTATATATATGGAATGTACACTTGGATCTAAGAATGGATAGATGAAGGAATTGTATAGACCAGAGTAAAAGAGGAATCAGCTACTCAGTGTGCATAAAAGTATAGGCAAACAATGGAGATATGCAGCTAATAGAGCAAGGGGCAGATTGTATCCATAGACAAGGGATTATTTAATGGAACAAGAGGCAGATGTATCCAACCAAGGTGTTATTTAATGAAACGGGGCAGATAGCATCCATATCATTTGCATACTCATTCTAAATTGCCAATTTACTATTTGAATATAAGTAGTATGCTATTTGCCACTACAACGGACTGGTTTTCCTCTCTTCAACGAGTTTTCAGGATAAATTCTTCAGTTAATGGGATTCATTCTATTGCAGCATGTTTTCTTCTTAGTTTTCTCAACACTTCTCTCTCTTTACAAACTATCATTTGAATTACAAGTAGCATAGTATGTTAGAATATAATTCTCAATTCATAAATTCTAAATTTAATAGTTTATAGATCAGTGGCATAAGAGGCTAGGAAACCAGAATCTTACAAGCACATAGTTGGTGGGCCAAAAGGAAATGGTCCATAGGTTTTATCTTCAGTTTCTCCATGCAAAGTTTATAGATCAGTGGCATAAGAGGCTAGGACACCAGAATCTTACAAGCACATAGTTGACAGGCCAAAAGGAAATGGTCCATAGGTTTTACCTTCAGTTTCTTCATATAAATTTTATAGATCAGTGGCATAAGAGGCTAGGACACCGGAATCTTACAAGCACATAGTTGATTGGCCAAAAGGAAATGGTCCATAGGTTTTATGCAAAGAATGTGATCTCAGCAAAGATCACAGAGAAAATTTTAAGTGGCATGCTAAGAAGCATCTTCACATTATTCATTCTCATTTGTGTACTATAAATCATCCATTTATTGCTAGATTGAGACATATTTTGACCATTATTGATGGTTCCTTTGGATACACTCAGAGAAGTTGTGTGAAATCTACATATTGAGCTTTGGAAAAATTCATTTAGTGGAGCACCATGGTGGAGAAATAATCCAAGCATACTGTCAAAGACTTCAGATCAGATAGTAGGAGTGATTATGTTAATCATGCTTTGGTGCATTGTTCCAACCATGTCATGGTATTATGTGAAAGCACAAAGTTGCCTATACCCCTTGGAAGAATGGTGTTGTAGAAAGGCAAAACAAGACTTAAGTTGAGATGGCATTTCATATGCTACAAGCCAAAGGTATAGTGAGAATTTGGGGCAAAGCAGTTTGTCGTGCAAGTCATATTCTTAACCAGCTCCTACAAAATTTGTTTGTAATGTGATACAACATGTAAAATGGTGTGGTAGAAAAGCTACTAGTGGCCACTACAGTGCATTTGGTACTGTTGCTTGGACCCACAGGTGCGATGAAAGAGGCAAATATAAGAGCCATGAGCGCATGATGGTGGTCTATCCAGAGGAAGCCCAAAGCCTATAGATTGTTGAAACCTGCTCAAAACCAGATCATTGTAAGGATATAAGGATCTTCATATGTGTGTTATGTGGGTACTTATAAGATATTGTATCATAAAAGGCATTAGAGAAAAGAGATTTGGTTGTTGACCCCAATGTATAGGATGAGGATGGCCTTACAGGCCTACATAGGAGGGAAATCTCGCCCGTGAGATTCCTAGATCTAGGAAGGTGTTAGATGTCCCAGGTGGAGCACCATTACCCTTGAAGAAGCATGGGAGATAAGGGAGTTATAAATACACCATCATGGACCCAGCAGAGTGAAAGAAAGCAATTTGTTCCCAAATTGTTCCCTTGACTACAGTGTCAAGGGTCAAAGCCAACGAAGAGTAAAAGAAGACAAAGAAGATGATCAACTTAAAATTTGAAAGGATGGATGAACAGTTTAATAGATTGCAGGAGCTTCTCAGGCTTCCAGCAGCTATCATTAGCAGGATGTGAAGATCTCTCTTCTTTCAAAAAGATCAGCTTGTCAATGCCACATTCTTTTGACCACATCAAGTTGTGTTTTAGGAAGCAAATCAGAGTGCAGAAAACACATCTTGTTGGGTCTCTTTGAGTTACCAATACTTGTGGTATATAATTGGGTTATGTGATCTTATGTGTGTAAAATGTACTTAATGTGCCTACGTATGCAACTTGCACTTATAATCATATTATGGTTAGAGACTTAATGGATCACCCTACCCTTTTGTGACTTATTGAGAGGTGTATAAATTGAGGCAATGCCTCCCACCTTATAAATCACTTTTGCTACTATTCATTTTATATAGAACTCTTCTTTTGATATCTCTTGACACCTTCACATATTGAGTTCTTTCTTATGGTTGTGGAATTTCTCATTTGTTCAATTATGGCCCTGTAAGGCAGAACCAAAACTACTCTTGATTTTAAAGAATGAATTGAAGATTCATCTTAGAGAAGCATACTGTCGTAAAAGACAATGCTCTAACAGCATTTAAAAGATTGGCTAAGGGCACAAAGATAGAAACTGTAAGAAATAACTAAAGCTATAAATCCAAGAGTGTGCCATAAAGGTGAAATTAAGTGAATAAATATTAACATTGATTCCAAGTTCTTAAATCTACTGAAGAATATTTAGAGGACATGAAACTTGAAGTGGAGAGACAATATCAAGAAGTTGGCCTGGGGACAAAAGAATTTAAACAATGGCAGAAAGAAGCTAAAGCAATTCTTGATTCAGTGATTCACCTATTGAAAGTTTCATCAAAGCTGAAAACAAATTTCTTAGAAGAAAGGTTCTAGCATCTTCCTTTAAGACAAGGCAATTGGCACAAGCCAAAAGGATGATTACAAAATTAGTTAGTTTTGCAGAACATGTTAATATGTTGACTGACTCTGAGGTTTGGAATTTTTTTCAAAGAATAATGCAGGGTATATTTCTTTGAGATGCATGGCAAGCTAGCGAACTGCTGGATTCCAGAAGCACTTGCCATGATTGGAATGTGAGTTTGTTTATATCTAGTGTAAGAAACAAAGAGTTTGTTTGTTGAGCAATTTTGAAGCACATTTGCCTCCCCATCTTTCCATGTATATCCAAATATATTATCGGATCCTGGATATTTAATAGTTATAAATCTACTAAGAAAGAATTCACCTCAAGGAAAAAGGAGATCCTTGGATAGCAGAAGACTTCTTATGATGTTGGAGAAAATTAAAAAATAGATGAAGAAATTCTGCTTGGAAATAGGCATTGTTTATTTAAACCTGCTGTTATGAACTGAAATAAATTATCAGTAAGAGCCCAACTAGAACTATTAGGCAAGATTAGCGTGTAGTCATCTTTTTGGCAACAAATGCGTGGCCAACGATGCAAGAAATGGGCCTAGCCGCAAACCTGCATAGTCTTGCAATCCTGTTTGGATGGAATGAATAGTCTGCCTGAAGAAGGAATACAATTCTGGGATTGGCAAATTTACAGAAATAGCCCCCTACTATAGATGGCGGCCCTACCTCTATATTGGTGTGTAATAACATCCTACTTTTCTAATCAGATGGAATGAAAAGTCTTGCTACCACCCTATAGATAATAGGGCCCCTAAAAAATATGCTAGGGATGAGTCACATAAGCTGGTGTGGTAAGCCAAGGGATGAATCAGGAAGCGATTTGCAATCCTGTTTGGATGGAATGAATAGTCTGCCTGAAGAATGAATACAATCCTGGTATTGGCCAATTTACAAAAACAGCCCCTACTATAGATGGTGGCCCTACCTCTATATTGGTGTGTAATAACATCCTACATTTCTAATCAGATGGAATGAATAGTCTTGCTACCACCATATAGATAGTAGGGCCCCTAGAAAATATGCTAGGGATGAGTCATGTAACCTGGTGTAGTAAAACCAAGGGATGAATCGGAGAGAGATTTGCAATTCTGTTTGGATGGAATGAATAGTCTGCCTGAAGAAGGAATACAATCCCAGGATTAGCCAATTTACAGAAACAGCCCCCTACTAAAGATGGCGGCCCTACCTCTATATTGATGTGTAATAACATCCTACATTTCTAATCAGCTGGAATGAATAGTCTTGCTACCACTCTATAGATAGTAGAGCCCCTAGAAAATATGCTAGGGATGAGTCACGTAAGCTGGTGTGGCAAGCCAAGGGATGAATCAGGAAGAGATGCTCCTGCTATGGAGAGATGGCATAGAGATGGCATTCAACAGGCCGTGTTTTCAGGACTGCATTGTATTTCTGCTTGAACAAAACCTATTGGGTTTATTTATTTTGCCTTCAATAAACACTCCAATGGACAATTAAAGAATCGTTCAGCAAAGTAAAAACAAAGATGTATATCTTTTAAATCTGATGGTTTATTATGATTAATTACAACAGTTTTGCATTTTTTATTATTGGTACAGCCTACCTGGATAGAGATAAGGACTAGGATAGAGTTCTACATTAGTTAGACTGCAACAGAATTCTCTGCATCATGTAAGACTTTACAAGACAGAGAAGCTTTCCAACTTGCAAGTTGAAGTATAAGTGAAGCCCTGACTCTGGATTAACTGTATAAGTAAATAAATATCCTGAACTACAATCCCTGAAGACCACGCATTGAAATCCACTACCCACTAAACGGCTATGTCCTAATCAACAGTCAAATTAGAAAAATATAAAAAGCTTATTTGAAAATAAATCACTTAGGGCATCTGTGCTAAACAGCAGTCCAACCATTTAAAAAATTAGGAACCTAGAAGTTGTGCATGAAAAGACTTCATCACTTTTATAAGTTGTGCTAACTAATCCAGAATAGCACAGCAGAGAAAATTAAAAAACAATGGATTGCATTGGTCTAAAGATATAGACATCCTTATGACTTTTTACAGCAGTGCCTGGAAATGAGAAAATGAATTTCTTATCAATTATTCACATTAATGAACAGATTAATTCAAAATGAGCTGAAAGATACTCTCGTGTGGTTTCATAACTTAAGGATATGCCTTAACCATAAATATACCAAAGAGAACACTCGGAGAAACATTAGATATGGGAATTACTATTATACTTCCATGCAGAAAATGCAGTCCGAATAACTACATTGCAATACAAGTAATATTTCTCACTTGCAAAAGAGGAAAAATATTAACAAATGGATTATCTTGCAACTTTAATAGTATGTGAATATTTGCAATTTCAGAAAACAAACCATCTGTATAACAGGTTAACATTTGAGGAAAAATAGGATTTATGGTTAATAATTATAAACTCTGTCAAATCTAATAGTTTTACGTCATTAATGCAAAACCATGGCTAATGACTCATTTTGAAGATCTCCAAATTGGGCTTATAATTATCAACAAAATAATAAAATATTAAAAAATTGGAAAAAAAAAAAGAAATAGTCCATAAAGAACACCCTATTGCAAACTGTTATGTCCAGCAGGTTTCTGTATCAATTTCAAATCTTTACATCTGCAAAGACATGAATCAAGAACAAATTTGGAAACAAATACCCAGATGAAAATTCAAGATATGTACCCAAAAACGATGAGATGCAGCTTCTGATGTTTTAACAGAATCTACAGATGTGTTACTAGGGGCTGCTTGAAAATCATTGATAAGGAAATGAAGTTCATCTGTCAAAGATGCTTCCGCAGTAAGGCGGAGTGCGAGAGTAAGCTGCAAATTATAACTCTCTTCAGTCTGCTGTGCCCAACTCTTTGCAGAGCCATCACTATACTTACCCCCAATTCTGGGATCATCATACTTACATCCCTCCTCATAAAGTGCATTAAGGAAGGCAGAATCACTGGCATTCAAAGACATGGGAGGTGAGAGAGTTGGTTGGGGGAAATCCCCTGAAAGAAAACTGTCAGCATAGCTGCTTCCGCTTGACTGCCTCTGCAGCCCAGATGATGACGTGCCATGAACCCTACTATTACTCCCAGTTGAGCTCCGATCACCAAACCATACATTTGAATTATTCCCCCTCTGTAAGCCATGATCTTCTGAATGATCTGCAGACCAAAAGGCCTGTCCTTGTCCTGGCTTCCTCTGTTCATGACCATACTCGGTAAGAGAATATGACAGCGGCTTCCTATGTTCTGTTGGTGAATAAGTCTGCTTTAGATTTGAATGTTCAGGTGGCGTATAAGGCTGTTGCGGAAGTTTTCTATGCTGGTCAATTACTCGGTCTGGCTGTGAGTAAGCAGATTTTCTGTGCTCAATTACATGGTTTTCTGAGTAAGCATGTTTCCAATATTCACTTAAATTCACAGGATCCACAGAGGAGTGCAAAGACTTTCTATCGGTGTAAAATACCGGTCTAGAAGGTGCCCATTCATTATAGTTTGAATTCTCAATTGCCCCACCAGAGTTTCTGTCATCATAATAAAACAGATCCCTGCTATTATTATTATTGTTCCTCACATCTGTATTTAATGGAAGAGGAGGCTTGATAAGTCTATCTTCATCAAAATTATTCTCATCAAATGGGACCCTGTCTGCACTCAAAGGCCGCCGGTGAGGGTCGTACTGAGACTGTGGCTGTGACTGCCTTCGGGGATTATTCTGCAGGTTGGAAGGATCATCAAACACCTGGTTCAGCGGTACGTAATCTAACCTACGGACAGGCATGTCGAAAACCTGTTTTTGATTGACAATGGAGATCCCTGGCCCTGAGCCGCAGCATCCTTCACAAATACAGAACCTGTAACCAAACAGCGGTTACTTGATCTGTCAGACAGAATCCATCTCAGTGGCACCAAATAAAATACTTTTTGGAACACAATCACCAATTTCTTCTGGACATTGAGAATGCCTAAATGGCATACCATTAGATTTTCAAGCATTACATCTTTGGTTTTGTGTTTTTTTTCCCCTGCTTCTTCTTCTTGTTTTATGTCATTTAACGTTAACCCATTATATTAAAGATGCATAAGCACTCCTGTTACTGAATACTTTTCAGATATCTCATTCTCTACGCTACCTTTGACCACTTGCACATTTACAACTAAAAAAACATTTGATTAGATTAAATTGAAAAATACAAACCTCGATTTCCCCTTCCAAAAGAAATGCCTCAGACTCACGATGAGAAGGTCCAAGACTGAGTCCCTCAACTGCAGTAAACTTTTTGTTCTCTTTTCTTTCTTAATGTCTGTTGAAGTACTTAAAATAGCTTTGATTCATACACCTCCAAACCCTGCCCTTGTCAAACGAACTTTTAGTTCTCCAAAGCACCATTTTCCTTACAAAGATAGTCAACAAATCGACCAGTGCGTTTATCCCATTAAATTATATCGATGGTATTACACCAAATCTCTAACGCTCTAATTTCATGCCCCCGTGTCCATAAGAAAATGTCCAATTTTCTAGCCTGGCCGTTAATAAGCTATCCTTAATAATACTGAACGACACCTCTTAAAAATCCTTTCGCCCTTCAAACCCTGAATGAACCACCACTTGGCTTCTTGCTGTTTCCAGAGAAAGAATTTGACATCAAAACCCATGAATTCAAACGTCCAAACTAAAATCACTGACAACTTTTTCTAACAATTAAAGCCCTGAGCTGAAGCTCGGTTTCTTTTAAAGCTTGCTGGAAATTGGAATCTGAAATAAAGCATCCAAACTTAAATCAGTATTACTGTTTGGAAAAATTCAAACAATAGAAACACTTCTTGTTTTAAACTAGCGTCAGATATCAAAACCCCTGATATTTTCCATTCAAAATAAAACCAGTAACAAATCAAATCGTGAACAAAACTAAACTCAGCGATGGAACTTAAGAAAAAAGAAACGTCCAAATTAAAAATGACTAATAATCTCCGTAATAATTCAAATCTGAGTCACAGCACACCTCCTAGTTATGGAAAATCACTCACGTAAACCCTTTAGTAAAACATACAACTAAAATCACTGAGGACCTGTGCAACAATTTGAACTACAAAACTTTAAAGATCGACTGACCAAGACCAGACATCGAAGCTCGAATCACTAACCCCCTGTGTAACAATTCGAGTCACAAATGGTCACACTTCGAACGAAGAAATGAAACATCCAAACCAAAACAAGTCAAACATCCAAAGTCCGAAACAAAAATCACTGACAACATGTCAGACAATCACGAACCACAAATCTTCAAAAATCCAGATACCAAAATCAAACATACAAACCACAAGTGTTCTAGAATCCCCAAAAATCCAAACACCTAAATAAAACAGTCAACACACAATCTTCGAAAATCCAAACGCCGTGATAGAACATTCAGAACACAAATCTTCGAAATTCCAAAGGCCGAAATAGAACATTCAAAACACAAATCTTCAAAAATCCAAACACCGAAATCAAAGTCCAAACTAAAATAACTGACAATGACCAAGCAATTCAAACCCTGAATACTCACAGCTCAAAACACCAAAGTCAAACGTCTCATCGGAGATCAAGCGTACAAACGAAAATCACCAAACAATGACTGAACGATCCAAACCCTGAATCCTCACAGCTCAAAACACCAAAATCAAACATTTCTGCCAAAATCGAACCAACAAAAATCAAAAAATAAAACCAAAATCCTTTCTTAACAATGATAAATTCAAACGCCCGAGAGGGCGAGGGCTGTGTTCAGAACTCAAAACCTCTCCAAAGATGAAGCATCCTTCAAAAACTACCATCTTTTCTCCTCTTCCTTCTCCTCCAGAAATCATCACAGCTCCTATGAGACCCACGCATCGAAACCCCTAAACAAAAAACTCCTCAATTCATCACCGCCGTCTCCAAAGCATTAGCGGCCACGACTTTCAATCCCTTTCCTTCTCTCCTTTTGACCTTTCGAAGGTCGAGGGTTAGAGTCACACCTCTCCTCCAAAAGGTCGCGGGTTCGAATCCAACCACACTAAATCAAAAGCGAAAACCAAGACCTTTTCCCCCACTTTCCACCAAAAAACTATATTCCTTCCCGGACTACTATAAATGAAGAACACAATGGACAACAGCAAAGGCCTTACTGGGCGGCCCAGCTGTGCACTTGTTCCAACTTGCGAGACCCCTCTGCTACAATGTATTTTCCCTTTTATTTCTCATCATTAATTTTCTTTTCTTTTCAACTACCTAACAAACAAAATAAAACTCAGCTTAAAACGTAATGTACTAACGTCTGTTTCTTGGATTTTTCATTCACGTCACTTGCCGCTTCTGACGTCGGTTTTCCAGAGAATAGACAGTTTTTCTTGCCGCCGTTAATCACTCCCTTTGATCGGAGCGCAGAACACGAGAAGAACAGCCCGGTACTTAAAGATTCTTTTTATTATTATTATTTGTTTGATAAGGATATAAATGGTAAGAGAATTTGTACATTCAATCATCTTCTGGTCACATTTGCTATATGTGGGGCTGTTCAGAAATTAAAATGATAGAGAGGAGGCAACCCCATGCGTTTCATTTTCCTTTGTCCTTTATTGCCCTTGGGCTATTTCATATTGTCATGATCTTATCCTTTCTGGATTTGGCAGCTATCATCTATTGTACCTAACCTTTTACAAATATCTCCTACTTGGCTTCCTTTCTCTAAGTTAGGTGGGTTTCTAAGTGCTTAGCATAAATTGTCGCCATGTTGATGGATTGTTTATGTGGGAATTGGCTTCTCTTTTGTTTAGCATAAAGTGGTGTCATGTTGATTCATTATTTATGTGGGAATTGACTTCTTACATAAAAGAGTTATATGTTGATCACAATATATAGTCATAATATAAGTTTTTCATTTTCATGAATATAAGTTTGGTTTTTTATATTTTTGGAGGGTTTATAGCATATCAACAAATTTGTTTAGTTATTTGATATGAGAGCATGTGATTTAGGTTGAAATTTCTTCAATTGAGAGCTAAAGATTAGTGGTATCCATTCCACCAAGTCGCCCAAGGCACAATCCCAACATCATTTATGGTATTAGAACCTTGGACTCAACAAGACTTGGATATCAAACCAACAAAATTATTTAGCTATTTGATATGAGAACACGAGATTTAGGTTGAAACCTCTTCAGCTGAGAGTTGAAAACTAGTGGTATCTGTTAGAGTAATAATTTATTAGTAATTACATCTGCTTGGTTAATTAATTAAGTCACTTATTCCTCTAGTTGCTTAAGCTAAACTTAGGCATTATTAAGTGTGCACACTAGGGTTTCATTTAGGGTTTCCCTTTTAGGGTTTCTTGATCTCCTTCATAAGGATTGATCTCTTTGTAATAATTGAGATTCTATAATGCATTTTACACTTTGAGGTTTGCAGAACATCTTCTTGGTTTTGCATGTCTTTTGCATGTGACAGGTATCCATTTGCATGCAGGTGATCTTGGATTCTAACATGGTATCGAGCACTTTCATTTGGTGAGTTTATTTTTCAGTATTTTCCTGTTTTACTGCATTTATTGCTGGTTGAAGTCAGATGTACTTTTTATGCTTCCGAGCTCATAACTTTTTGCCACGATCTCCGATTTTCGCTATCTTTGCGGCGTTGGAAGGTATTGAGGAGCTCTATGTTGCTGTCCATGCACTTTTTTCTGTATCTGTCCCAGGTTTTTCATTATTCCAGATTTGGCCCGATGGGTGTTTTGGAGATTACTTGGATATTTTGACAGTTGGGAGAGTGCTTCTTGCATCTTTGCACTTCATTTTCAGTGATACATCATTTAATAATCGACTGCTGCTTCATAGATTCCAGAGTTGTTCCCGTTTGGAGTTTTCGAGTGTTCCGTGGCATCGGGTCTGCTGTTGCATCATTATGATTCCGATATGGTTTCTTGTAGACAGAAGTATCTTTCCTTGCTTGCCAGATTGCGGTTCCAGTGTTACTCTACAGTGTTCTTCCAGTGCTTCTTTGCAGCATGTCATATCATTGTAGGGGGGTTTTGTCCCACTGGGTTTTCCTCCTCTACCTCTTTCTTGCATTTGTAAATGGGTACCTGATCAGGCCTAGTTGCCGGGACCCATCTTTTCTTGCATGCATCTTATTCTAGTGTTTTAGCTTCTTCCTAAGTTCATCTTAAGGGGGGGTGTTAGAGTAATAATTTATTACGCTTAATTAATTACATCATACTGGTTAATTAATTAAGTCACTTATTCCTCTAGTTGCTTAAGCTAAACTTAGGCACATTAATAATTGATTAATTATTAAGTGTGCACACTAGGGTTTCATTTAGGGTTTCCCTTTTAGGGTTTCTTGATCTCCTTCATAAGGATTGATCTCTTTGTAATAACTGAGATTCTAATAATGCATTTTACACTTTGAGGTTTGCAGAACATCTTCTTGGTTTTGCATGTCTTTTGCATGTGACAGGTATCCATTTGCATGCAGGTGATCTTGGATTCTAACGTATCCATTTCACCAAGTCACCCAAGACACAATCTCAACCTCATCCTTTATGGTGTTAGGACCTTGGACAACAAGACTTGATCTCTAGTGGACCCATTTAGAACCATTCAACTTCACCACTAGACCAAGGGCTCATTGACATTAGTGTGTGTTTGAATATTCATCTAATTATAATTGAAGCTTAGTCAAAACCTAACATTTTTTCTTTTATTTTCAATAAAAGATCACATTATGTATTTTGAAATATTGATATGAATATTGGTACGCATTTTTTTCAAAAAACTTAAAATTTCATTTGAATATATTGTAAAAATCTACTAATACTAACTTAAATCTTACTCTATGGTCATAAACATAAATGATCATTTGTGTTGTGGAGCTTCTTCAAGTAAATTGTGTATTGCATAGTTCACTCTTACCAATATTAAATGTTCTTGTAAATTATTTTGTTGTGAAGATTGATTTTTGCACAATGATTGTGTTTGACCTAACATGAATTAAGTTTGTGTAATCTATGATTAGGGTTTCTCCTAATATCATAACAATCTTGTATGCTTTTGTGCTTTGGGATTATTCACATCTATGTCAGTGTTTTATTATTGTTTATAGAATTGTATGTGAGGGGTGTTTATACATGAATACAAATATATAAATAGGGATTCATGAAATGTTTTTGTAACTTATTTTATTGTGAAGATTATTATTTGAGATGTGAGAGATGTTATGTTATGATACTTTTGCAAATGAAACTAGTGTTAATCAATGCTTGTGTTTGATCTAATGTGAGTTAAGTTTGTATGATCTCTTGCTATGCCTTCTCCTTACATCATAACAATTTCATGTGCTTTTGTGTCTTTGGATTGTGTGTCTATGTTGGTGTTATATCATTGTTTGTAGAATTATGTGTGGGGTATTTATATGCAAATAGAAATGCATAAATAGAGATTCATGGTGATAGTAGTACTTTTTTTAAAATTGATGATCTATTACCAAAATTACATTGGTTACAATATAAATGTATCAAGGAGACCACATTAGTCATGAACTGGCACTAAACTAATGAAGCCAAAAAGGCTTGGCAATTATCAATCCAACAAAGCTATATATAAAAGTTTAGTACAAAATTATATATGAAAATTAAACATAGTGATATATCTTCATCAAAATACAATAATATATCAACAATTTATCAAAGCACTATAACCAACAATATATCAATATCCTCCCAAAATCCAACACAAAACATTCTTGTACATAGCTAACAGTCATTCTTAGCATCACCTTTGGTTATTACTTTTATTATATGCATCAAATTCAAATGTTATTATGAGTAGAAGTGCGTCTTCTATCACTATTATCAAAGAACTGGTTTTCCACTTCATGATCAACATCCTTATTCAAGACAATCATATTTGTGAATTTTACAATACTACTTTTGAAATTGTATATATTGATAGTAGTACTTAAGGGATTGAGGATGTAGATATGGAAATGGAAATTTGTTTGTGGTCCATAATATCAAGCGATCTAACCTGTAACATATAGAAATACCTAGTACTCCCACTATATAAGTGATATCAAATTCTACTTTAATTCAAAATGTACATACCCTATATCACTATTTGCATTACTCAAACACGTAACTCCTCTTTCAAAATACACTTTTTTTTACAACAAACAACACAAAATAAAAATAATTCAAACCTAAAAACTTACAATATACCACTTAAGCTACTTTTGAAATTGTCACAATAAGTAGGACTTCCTAGAACCACTGCCCTATTTTGATTATTATTATTTTTAATTTATATGGAGTTAACCACGCATTAAATATAGACCAAAATACTTTCGTGCAATTATATCATTATATTAAACAACAACGAAATGAGTAATTTGACTTCTATATCTAGACATTTTTATTTTTTTTTAATTTTCCACATATAGCATATGGTATTTAGATAATTTATCTTGTAGTACCATGTGGGGTATTTTCAAACTCAAACCATCACGTGTGATGACTTCCATAAGTAACATGTTTCACGTTGTGTTTGAAACTAATTCTTTTAATTCTTTCAATTTATATTTATATCATATTTAGTGTAAGAGAGGCCGTTGCAAAGGATTAAATTTAAGAGAGTTGAGAACGGTAATATAAATAGAGGTTTAATTAATTAAGATAAATAAATTAATAAAATGTTGAAAATAATCGAAATAGATAAATAAATAAAATGTTAAAATTTGATTTTTTAGGATTATATTGTAGTATTGATTTTGATTATTTTGATTGGATGAGATATGATAATAAAGAATTAGAAATTATAATCTAAAATTGGATCAATGACTGCAAATCTCATGTAAAGATGGTCAAAAAATTATAATGTTTAGGATTAGGTTACACTCATGCTCTTGTCTAGAAAACTTTGCTCCCACATGATTATATTCATTATTGATTTAAACTTTTAGTGTCTACAAAGCTTATTTGCATGTATTTATAACTATGTCTATGAAACTAGTGGAAGACCATTGACTTCCATAATAGCAATTAATCCCCAAGGTCGATGTAACAAGGTGAACTAAATGCCAAATGAAGAGTGAAAATGCTAATGTAACTTACACTAATGTGGCTAAATGTAATGCCCCAAGTTTTTAACCAAGACATTAATGACAAAAAATGGATGGATATTTTTTTACAATATAAGCATGACATCAACATGCCTACACACTCAAAATATTGTGACTAAACACAACACTCCAAGTACACAATTCCAATACACCAAGCATGACAATACAATAGAAGAGTTAACCTTATCATGTGAGAAAGTCACTGTGATGATCATACAAGAGGATAGAGTTTTGTCTATAATGAAGATAGAACACTAGTCCACAATCTTACTCTCTCATGGACATGAGAAATAGAATGAGGGTGACACCCACTTCATTACCCTCCTAGGACAACACAATCAACATCAAAAACATTAGGAGTACCTGCTCATAAGGTTGATTGAATGGGAGATACAAGGTCTCAGTTAATAAGATTGTTGACTAATTAATTTTACATAAGGGTTGTCATTCCAACACAAAGGTGAAAATAACTTGCAAAGTATGACATATTTCTCCAAACTAAGATAATAGGAAGGCAAGGAAAACCAAGGGGACAAATTTCATTTAGAAATTTTTCTTGAAGAAGTTCAAGAAGAACTCAATGTTCAAGGGTAACCCTTTTTTAGTCAAGGTCAATCAAAACAAGGCAAAGTTTCCCAAGAGATCCGTGGGCCAAGGTTACCTATTTTGCTAGTCAAAGTCACCCAAGAGACCCTAGGGATCCTTCTTTCCCAATCAAGCTCACCTGAGAAACCCATCCCTAGTAAAACAAGTGACCTAGAATAGGGCATGTTGATAGGATAGAGTTACAATACTCGCATTAGGTTGAAAACTTGATAGAGTGGCCTAGTGGAAGCTAATGGTGAAAATCTAGAAGGGTGTTAGAGGCTATAAACAAAAAAATGCATCCTAAACAATATTACTAATGATCAAGCCTTCCCAATGCAAATGTGCTACCTATAATCAACTTGTGATAGAAACTAAAGGTTATAACAAGGAAGAGGGGCACATCCCTATATGTAATAATGTATATATGCATCATATGTATGAGATAGAGATATATATAGATATGCGAGAAAGAGAGAGATAGAACAAAAGAGAATAGAAAGAAGGAATACAAGAGAGATTAAAATAGATGATAAAGGTTGTATGTAAGCAGAGTATGAGTATGAGATAAACATGTATTAATGATATTATTATTACAATTATAATAACATATGGTAGTTGATGTTGAATATTATGTGTATGACATAAATGGTTATGTACTTATATTTAATTCATATACTCTATATTCTATCGCACTTCACTATAATCCACCATACCAAGGTATAAATGGCACATTTAAGAGAAAATGCATAGATCTTCAATCAAACTATGCTTCCTCTTTACTAATCTTGGTTTTGTTATTGGGACCCTAATAAGAGGTAAGGAAAGGTTTTATTTTTTGAAGAAAGCATTGTCACAAGAAAAATCATATCAATAAGGGATTGAAAACATAAAAGAAGCGCATTTCATGAGTTGTGGTAGAAGATAGTAGGCCCTATCTTTTGAGACGAGTTAGGCACCTAAGGATGATGAATGGAAGTGGGGATCTTGATAGGGATCCCTCAAGAGATGTGACCATTAGAGGTAAGTCTTGATTAATCCATTAGGGGTGAATAAACTAATTAATGAAATTCTAAATCAAAATCACCTATAACTAAGGGAGATAACAAGAAGTTAATCAAGATTCTAGAAGAGATTGTGATGGCTATGGAATTGAACATGGAGAAATGAGATTGAGAAAATACAAGAAAGGAAAGAAAGATATCATGTAAGAATGAAAAAGGCAAGGGAAACCTATTTTTAGCATGCCAAGAGGGTCGCAATTAAGAGTTCCAAGGATAATGAGAGTTATGAGAACCCAACACTACTAGTATTATTGATTATACATAAGTGTGAAAAGAAGGATATTGTTACAAATAAGAATTTAAAGAATATGGAGAATTTTGAGATTCTACAAATAAAGGTAAAATTAATAATTGTATTTCACAATAACAAAGATACACCAAAGCAAAGAAATGACCATCATGACAAAGCAATAGAAGGCCTAATAGGATTATCAAAATAGATTGATGAATATGTTATGTTTAGAGAATCATTAAGAGGTGTGGGAGTTATAGTTCTTAGCCAAGGTGTGGAAGCATGGCCCGTGCTCCACCATTTGGATTTTTTACTCATACACCACATTCCAAACATGACTTGTCAAACATAAAGGTTAAAATTAATTATGGTTTTGAGGGTTTATTAATCTCATTTACAAAATTGAAAGTTCTAGAATTATCTACAAAACACTTGGATAATTTAGTAAGTAAAGGGGGATTTCAAAAAACAATTGAAAGAGAGAGAAAATTATATGGAAAAATAAGAGATGAAATACATGTTTAAGAACCTAGCCATTAATACAATATAAATAGTTAAGGATGGGATAATCCCACATCAATTAATAACATGCCACTAACTAATTAAAATTATCTCATAAATTGAAAAGGTGCCACAAAAAGGTGAACCCCTTAACCAAGATTCATCCCTTATTCCGTTTAAGACAAGAGGAGTTTCTAACAAGGATATATCTAGTGATTTATTTTGAATTGAAGAAAAATAAAAAAGAAGAGAATTTTTGACAAGTGTAAAGAGATGTCGAGAAGAGATTTCATTAAGAAAGAGCTACCTAGAGATGAAGGTAGGACAATGAAACTAGTAAATCATAAAAATAATTAAAAAGTGTTGTAGGAGAGCCAAGGACTTTAAGAACAAGCAACATAAGGATCTTAGAAAAGATAAATAAGGTAAAAATTTGAGTGAAGGAAAATACTTAGTGAACAATGATAAATCAAAGGAACCTAAAATGGATCAAAGTCACATCAAACTAAATATATTTGGAAAAGCCACCAAAGAATCCACAAAGAACATTTTTATTTTAGACTATATTTTAAAAAGGAATGGGATAAGAAACAACCATAATAGACTATATGATTTCATCGGCACCTTAAGGGTTGGAGCCCTTAAATGGTATATGAAGGCTTATTTTAAACATAACAATGAATGGAGGGATACAAAGAATAACTTAAATATTTTTTAATCTTAAGAAATTTTATCATAAACTCTAAGCAAGATGAGGGAGATGGTGTAGAAAAGGATAGAATTAATTAGGGAATTCAATCAAAAATTTAAGAGAATTTTTAGGAAGTTGGAGGAGCCTTTGTCTAGAAACCAAAGAGGAATAGTTTATATCAAGGAAATTACCAACAACTAGAACATCATTAGATGGGTGAGTGTTCAAGGTATATGTATAGGCAATAAAAATACCAACAAGAATTGAATCCCAACCTTGGAGGAGGGAAAATGAAGAGAATACAAAGATAGAAAAGTTAAAATTGGACTTGGACTTGTTGAAGATTAAGCATGACATCTCAACCAGAGGAGAGAATAATCAAGGCATGATGACTAGCATGATAAATAAAATTTGGTGCTTGTACTATTCTAATTAAGGTCATTTGAGGAATGAGTGTGTAATCCTTGAAGGGAAGAGAAGGGTTGTGATAATGAAAGTAGATATTGTAGAACTTTCAAGGAGGTTGAAAAGTGTGTTTTGTGGAATTTTTACTAAATGGGATGATCATGAAATTGATGACTATTCATCCTTGTTATCTTGATTAAACATGAAGAAGAGAACAAATCTCAGTGCAATCATAGATGTAAGGATAATGAACCCCATCACATGGGAACAACAAGGCCAAAGGATTGGAAAAAGAGGCCTTCCATAGACAAAATTGTTGTTATTATTAGAAATAAATAGGTCCTTATAATAATTGTTGGGAAATTCAATCTCTATCCAAATATGACTTCAATGGATGAGATACAAGGCTTGGACTACAACATGAAAATCTAAAACTTATATTCAAATCTAAAAAATTAAGTTTCCTTAATATGGAATTGTCGTGATTAGATCCATCTTCTTTATGATGCTAAAAATCAACCAACATAACATGCTTATAAACACCACCTTATGTGAACTTATAACAACAATATATAAAGAATAACATCATCATAAGATAGTAACAATGAGACACAAATCAACAACACAAGATAATCACATAACACAAGATTTATGTAGAGAAACCATTGCAAGAAAAAACTCCACTAAGAAGAGAGGCCATGAATGTATTATCTTCAAATAAATGAGATTGCAATGCATTCACTTTCATTCTCCTCTTTGGCTCCAACATGGCAACACATGTGCACTTGTGAACAACCTCTTTATGCCTCAACATGTCCTTGTTCTTGCAATGAGAATTTACATCCAATTATTGCTCATACTTTCTACATCCAAGAGGTTGAATTTATAAACTTATGAAGGCATCTAATCCACCAAACATGGCACCCAAAGATGGTCATTCATTACAAATATCCCCAACCCTTGAAATACCTTCTCAAAATTCAAAAGGACATTGGTTTTGGCTCCAATACTTTCCCTCCAACTTGGGCACCCAAACTTGGAAGATAAACATTATAGTAAATGCAATAAATAATGAAATACCAAGAGACACATGTTGCATCATTCCAAGCTCCCACTTGGAGAATACCGACAATCACTAATTTATCCTTTTCCTTATCTTTTATTATCCCATTTTAGGCATCCATGTGTGGGGAAAACAATATTAAATATTTATGTTCACAACTCACCTTTGCCACTGTAGTGGACCCATCACCCCTATGAATATACACTAGTAGAATTTGGCAAATAAATGACTACATGACTAAAAAAATTAGTCACAACAACTAAAGATGACTAAATTATACTCATTTTTTGCAACACAACTATAAATGACTAATTTGATCGTCGAGTAAAAAACACAACTAAATAATTAGTCACACAAATAAAAATTAGACAATATGTTGCTCATACTTTCTACATCCAAGAGGTTGAATTTATAAACTTATGAAGGCATCTAATCCACCAAACATGGCACCCAAAGATGGTCATTCATTACAAATATCCCCAACCCTTGAAATACCTTCTCAAAATTCAAAAGGACATTGGTTTTGGCTCCAATACTTTCCCTCCAACTTGGGCACCCAAACTTGGAAGATAAACATTATATTAAATGCAATAAATAATGAAATACCAAGAGACACATGTTGCATCATTCCAAGCTCCCACTTGGAGAATACTGACAATCACTAATTTACCCTTTTCCTTATCTTTTATTATCCCATTTTAGGCATCCATGTGTGGGGAAAACAATATTAAATATTTATGTTCACAACTCACCTTTGCCATTGTAGTGTACCCATCACCCCTATGAATATACACTAGTAGAATTTGACAAATAAATGACTACATGACTAAAAAATTTAGTCACAACAACTAAAGATGATTAATTCTACTCATTTTTTGCAACACAACTATAAATGACTAATTTGATCATCATAAGTGACTAATTTGATCGTCAAGTAAAAAACACAACTAAATAATTAGTCACACAAATAAAAATTAGACAATATGATATTAAAGTGGATAATTAAAAATATATATTTCAAATTGAAGGAGTGGATTGTATTATAATATAATATAATAATAATATATTATATTATAATATGATAATATATTATATAGTATAATATAATATATTATACTATATAATATATTATATAATATTATATATTATTATATATATTATTAATATTATAATATTATATAATATTAAAATATTATATAATATTGTGAACACCAAACTTGCACAAACTAATAAAAAAGCAACAAAACATTGCCAAACATGATAGAAAGCATAAATCTAATGTTCCCTATGAAATTCTTAGAAGAATAAGATAAAAACATGAAATAAAGCAAGAACAAAGCATGTAATCAACTAAATCAACCAAACCTCAATCCCATAAGGAGATTGGTGCTCCTTTGATGTGGAAAGAAGCCCTTTCCCAATCCCAATTGCTAAGCTTGTTGACTTGAAGATGATCCAAATGTTGAAATGATGCCAAGTAATGGATATGAACTCAAAAATAACATGAAAATGGTGATTGCTATGAACTCAAATGACTAGAATGATAATGCATGAAGTTGTGGATCCACATTATGAAAAGTATGTCTCTATTTATAGAAGCCAAGGGTTGAAGAAATGATGAAATTGGTGAATGTGGGATAAAATGAGAGTCAATGAGAATGTGCCAAGTGTCACAATTCTATTGGAGGAAGTTGGAGCACATTTTGGGAAATGTGTGAGTGGAGGAGGATGGAAGATAAGTAAATGAAATTGGTTGAGGATTTGAAAGGTTGTAAGAGAAATTGAATAAAATTGGTTGAGATTTGACAGGATGTAAGAAAATTTATTACAAATGTAAGAGGATGTGATAGGTTTTTGAAAACCTTTGGAGGGAAATTGAATGAGAGGTTGTTGAGAGGAATATTCCTTGAAATATGCCTTGGTGAGGGAAAATAGAGGAATTAAATAATTAATTGAAATTATTTTCATGTGCAACCTACTTAGTTGATCGTGGTTGATTTAACTCTTGGGGATTTAAAAGTTGGAGGAATTATTAATGATGATTATAAATGTTGATTTATGATTAATTAATCCAAAATTAATTAATTAGAGTGAATTAGGAGATGTGACATTTGATGTGATTGATTTAATCAAATGAGAGGTTTAAAAGGGGATTTAATTAAATATGATGAAATATTTAGTTAGAAGAAGGGTGAATTAATTAAAAAAAAATGTATTTGATTAATAGCTAAATTTGTTGATTTTAATTAAATAATGTTGATTATTCAATTAATTGGTTAATTTGAAGTCATTTAGGAAGAAATGGTGTTAGTTAATCATAATCAGATGCATAGTATCAATCAGGATTTTTTTGGCATCTACATTTTGCCCCTCTTTGAAGCGAGGCACCTGTTGTGTTGATTCAAAGAATAACACTGCCATGATCAAAATTTAAAAAAATATTGATTTTTTCGGATGCCCTACTGCTACCCCAACGGAAGAAATGACGCTGTTACACTACCCCCTCGAGAGATCAGATGAAAATTTTCAATTTTGGGTCGAACTCGTGATAAAAATTTAAGATCAGTTCAGCTCAAATGTATGATGTAGACAAATTTGATGATGTATAAAGAGTGAGTAACCATGGGTAGCCTCACGTATATTTTGATATAAAACACTAATTTGATACTTGTATAGAAATGTTATTAGAGATATAAGAATGAGAAGAATAAGATGGATAAACCCTTGATTCTAAGAAGATGCAAAAGTCCAACAAGTCCATGAGTCATCGAGACTTTATTAGATATGGTGATGACTGATGATGATTTGCTTATCTAGGGATTGGGACACAAACAACACAACTTTCCTTATTTTTGATAACACACATAGATACGATGCATTAAGGTATCAAGAACCAAAATGGCATTGTATTTAGTGCAATGGACTTTGACTCGACAATTAGATAGGAGTATCCTTGTTCACACCTGGCGTACAAAACCTTATCAAGATGCAGTTCATATATTTCAAACATCTCAGACCAAAACATAGAAAGGAAAACCTTCCCATGTGGTCAAAAAGATACTTAAACCACCCTCCTTACAAACCAAACAAAGTAAGCATGACCAAGTTATATTACAAGAATATCCAACAAGCACAACAGACAAAAGATAATGATCAATGCCCCATTCCTTTCTCTCTAAATCGTTTTGATTAGACATCATCGAGAGGTCATTGGAATGAGCGCAATAAGATAAATCAACAAGGGAAGACCAAGTCAATGTTCTTCATACCTCTAGCCAAGACTAAACTACGGTGAGGTCTGATGTTGATGTCCATTGTAGGAAGGATACATCCTAGGACATGATGATATCAGATGATTTTGAGACTAATGGGATGATGAGCTATTGATATCAAGAAATTAATCAACTTACTTACCCATTGACCTATACTTGAGACCTTTGACATTTGAGTTTTCTCTTTCAATTTACTGTACTTGTTTTCGATTGTCTCACCAAAGGCTGGGAGTGACGAAAATTTATTATGAGTGGATGCTTATTGCGGGTGAATGTGGAAACAAGATGGATGATTTTGAGTTTTTTGAATGTTTTTGGTATTTTGAAATGTTTTGAGGCTATTTTGGGATTTCAATTTGTTTTACAAATGTTTTGATTTTCAAATTTTCTAATGTTTTTGGTATTTTCGAGATTTTGACCAAGAATGTAAGGACCTATCCTAGGGGCCTCGGAGGCTGATCAAAGATTAGCCTTGCCTACATTATACATGCAGAGACCACGTAGTTCAACTGACACAAACTCAGTTATTAATGAAGATATGGACATGATGGATTGCCAGTTTATTATGACGGACTCCTAAAGGACTGACCTAGGGTGTGTCAGGGGCACATCAATGACGGCCTTGCTTACATTCAAACTCAAAGACCTGTAGTTCAACATGATGACTTTGTTTTTTATTTTTTCTAATTTTGACTTGTTTTTGGATTTTTGGATTTTTTGGATTTTTTGATTTTATGAATGTTTTTGAGATTTTCTGATTTTAAGGAATATTTCAAGAATATACATGAATTTGATCCAATGCAGGTAAAATAAACATGCCCCTAGTGTGATGTGATAGACTACTCCGATATAGGTAGGACAAACTAACCTTAGGATTGCGCTAAGTAGTTCTAGAACATGATACAAACACAAGATTAAGTTATGATGTGAAACTGGATGGATGAAATGGGATGTGACGGGTGAATGCGATAGAAAGTGATGGTAGGTGATGTAGAATAAGCAAATGAGATCATGGTGGATGGAAAGTGTTTATTTACATGAGACGCCTGTTTGTCAGGTTTTCACCAAGGTACTTGCCCAAAGCGCCATCGAAGTGGTTTTCACTAGAGGACGATTTTTTTCTTTACTATTTTCAATCCTTTTTATGATTTTTTTAATATATTTTTTGATTTGTTTTTGGCTTTATATCTTACAAGCTTAAACATAAAACTTTTTGAGATGCGAGATATTGATAGGCTCCTATAGAGGCTCGCCTTTGGGTGTTGATAGCTGATATACTCTTGAATTGTAACTCACCATGATGATGAAGGGTCCCAACCATTTGGGTTTAAACTTGCCCTTGTTGTCTGGATTTGGCACATTTTTTTTATTCTCCTTTAATACGAGCTCTCCAACTTGAAATGGCCAACTCTTGATCTTCTTGTTGTAGCTCCTCTTCAGACGGTTTTAGTAGACCTTTAGATGGTTCAAAGCATCCTTGCACCACTCATCCAGTAGTTCCAGATCATTCAACCGTGATACCCGATATTCTTCATCAGTAATGATATTTTGCAATAATATTCTCAAGGATGGGACCTCGATCTCAATGGGGAGGATGGCTTGTGATTTGTAGACCAGGGAGAATGGGGTTGCACTTGTAGGTGTGCGGATACTAGTTCAATAGACCCATAAGGTGAGATTTAGCTGTAGGTGTCAGTCACGACCAACTTCATTCATTGTTTTCTCGAGGATTTTTAAGACAGTTTTATTAGTAGCCTTAGCTTGGTCATTACCTTAGGAGTAGTATGGGGTGGAGAAGTGATGTTGGATATTGAATTTTTGGCATAGCTCTTAAACATATTGGTTCTTGAAAGGTGTCACGTTATCTGAGATAAGGGCTTGTGGGACATCGTAGCGGCAAATGAGGTAGTTCAAGATGAATTTGGAAATCTGCTTCCCTGTGATGTAGGTCATGGGAATGGCCTCTACCCACTTCGTGAAGTACTCCATAGCAATGATAATGAACTTGTGTCCATTAGATGAGGTGGGTGAGATCTTGTAGATGAGATCAAGCCCCCATTGTGAAAAGGGCCAAGGTGTTATAATCGGTTGGACCTCCTGAGTTGGTGCATGGATGAGGTGCCCATGCTGCTGATATTGCAAACACCTTCGGACATATTCATGAGCTTCTTTTTCCATTGTAGGCCAGTACCTCGTTCTTAGCAGTTTCTTGGCCAAGGTCATACCACTAGAATGTGAACCACAAATTTCATCATATACCTCAATTAAAGTAGTCAAATTTTCCTCAGGGTTAAGGCATCGTAAGAGGGTTCTCTCGATACTCCTACTATACAAGGTGTCACCTAAGATAACGAAACAGAATGACTTCTTAATAAAGTTTCTCTTGAGGTTTGGGGTGATATCGGTGGGGATGACTCCTATTTTTAGATATGTAAATATGTCATGGTACCAAGGATCACCAGGACCAACGATTTCACACATGAACTCATAATTTGGTACCTTGAAAGCTGGCACGAGAAGCTACTCTACCAAGAATTTTTGTTTAGGGATGTTGTGTGGGATATCTAATAACAATCTGATTATAGCCATGACATATGTTGCTCTATTATTTTCCCTCGGTATTTGCTCAAATGTGATGTCGATGAAGAATTCCTTGAGATCCTCCACCAATTTCTTATGTGGGGTAAGCTTATCATCCTTTGTTTGATATTCATCATTTACCTGGTTGATAATCAGCTGAGAGTCTCCATAAAATTTAAGAGCCATGATCTGCCATTGTACCATAATTCTAAGTCCTATGACAAGAGCCTCATACTTTACAATGTTGTTTGTGCAAGGAAAAAAAAACTTATATGACTTTGGCATGCAATCTCCTTGTAGTGTGATAGAAGACTCCTGCTCCTGACCCATGTTGTGTGTAGGACTCATCAAAATATACTTCCCAATGATCTGCTACACTTAGATTAAAGATTGACTCATCGAGAAATTCTGATGCCAATGGGTTTTCTGAATATATAGGTACTTCTGCTAGTTGATCTGCAATTACTTGTCCTTTGATGGCTTTCCATTCTACATACTCAATGTCATATTTTGTTAGGATCATGACCCACTTGGCCATTCGCCTTGTGAGTGTCACTTTAGAAATTAGATACTTTAGAGGATCTATTTTAGCAATGAGCTTAATTTGATGAGCCAACATGTAGTGCTTGAATTTTTGTGCAATAAACACCGCTGCTAGGCAAGCCTTTTTAATGAATGAATAATTCAACTCATGGCCCACCATGGTTCTACTGATATAGTAAATGGCCCTCTCTTTCCCTGTTTCATCATGCTAAGCTAGGAGAGCGCCAAGGGCTGCTGCAGTTACCAATATGTAGAGTATCAATGGCTTGTTAGAGATTGGTGGCATAAGGACTGGCGATGTTAGCAAGGATTCTTTGATTTTATTGACTGTCTAATCACATTTCTTGTCCCATTTGTATGCTACCCCCTTGTGGAGTAGATGAGAATATGGGATAGCCTTATCTACTAACTATGTTGTAAATCAACGAATGGATTGGAGCCTTCCCTGCAAACCCCTTAACTGCTTCAGTGTTTGTGGTGCTTCCATTTCAAGCATTGCTTTGACTTTGGCAGGGTCTATCTTGATTCCCCTCATTGATACAATATACCCTAGGAGATTTCCTGATTGCACATAAAAGACGCACTTCTTAGGATTGAGTCTAACTTTATATTCTTCTAGCCTGTCAAAGATGGAGCTTAGTACTGCTAGGTGGTCTCAATGCTTCCTTGATTTGGCCAATATGTCATCCACATAGTCTTCTACAGATTTGTGAATCATGTCATGAAAAATTAGTCATAGCCCTTTGGTATGTAGCTCCAACATTCTTAAAACCAAATGGCATCATGTTCCAACAATAGGTACCCCATGGATAGGTGAAGGCTATCTTATGTTGATCATCCTTTGCTATCATTATCTGATTGTATCCTAAAAACTCATCCATTAGTAATAGCATCTCATGCCCTGCTATTAAATCTACAATCATGTCTATGTTGGGAAGTGGGAAATCATCCTTAGGGCATGCTTTGTTCAGGTCCCTAAAGTTGGTGCAAATTTGAATGCCCCTAGTGGGCTCGAAAAAAAGTACAAGGTTGGAAACCCATTCAAGATAATCAATGGGTTGTATGAAGCCAACATCAAGGAGTTTCTACAGCTCAAGTTTGACCAACAATGCGATCTATGGATGCATCTTTCTCATCTTTTGTCTTATTGGTCTTGCCTCTAGATAGACTGCAAGATGGTGGACTACAACTTCTGGATCAAGGCCTAGCATGTCAGCATATGTGTATTCAAAATTTACTTTTCTTTCCTTGAGAAAGGCAGCTAGGATTTCTTGTTCCTCCGTCAAAAGAGATTTTGCATAGAAAGTGATGTGTGGTGTCTCTTATGTCCCTAGATTGACTGGATTACATTTCTCTACCAAGACTATTGATTTTTTCCTAATGAATAGCACTAAGGGGAAGATTGAAATCCTTTGGCACTTGAGAGAGGTTTTCACCATCAGATACGTCCTTTGTTTTTACTATTTTCGGGTCAAAAAGTGCCATAGTGTGGTTTTCACTTAAAGACCTAGATATTACTCTTAGATTTTCAATTTTGTGACTAAGAGATTCAATCGTTTCCCCATAGTATGCATGTGTGTTCAACTCAATATCAAACTCTGCTTTATGATCTCCACATGGTAGAGTATCTCGCAGTCCCATGAATTCTGAGAGAGCCTCGTCGTTTTCAAATGTGTCTAAGATTAGTGGTCCTCGTTGGTCATAATCGATGAGTTGGGGGTAGACAAGTTTTAGTTCATTGGTCTGGTTACTTGGCTGAAAAGATAGGGTACTGATCATGAATAGGGAGGAATCCTCGAATAACATGGGTAGGTTGGTGATGGGTCCTCGTCACATACATCGGTTATATCAAAGGTATAGTTGTCTAGGTGAAGGCCAATGGATACCGGTAACTGAGGAGGAACTTTGACTATTTTAATAGGGAGACCTCTGCCATGTATGTTTATTTTCTTAGGGGTACACCCAAGGCCAAGATTCTTAAGATGCTTCTCAATAATAACAGGTTCAAACCGACCATTATCATTTTTCCCAGGCTTTTCATTTTTGTTGTAGCCCATGCCAAGAATTAGCTGGAAACCCTTGTTGCTTTCTTCCATGGGGAGATTTGGCAGGGGCCTTTTGTCTTGATATAACAGACTTGATATATCTTTCTCATCTACCACATCTTTACTTAGGTCTCCCCACCTTTTGAAAGTGGAGGGTGTTGCTATGAAGGTTTGAGATGTTGATTCAATTAGTTGTGGTTGCCCATGGGATCTAGGAGATTGAGGTAACTCTCCTATCACAAAGGCACTCTTTTTCATTTTGTAATCTCCACATCCATTGTCATGGATAATGACCTTAATATCTGAGTTGTCTGGAATGGAGGGTGTCTTTGTCTCAAAAGTGGAGGCTAGGGTGGATAGGTCTACATATGAAGAGGTAGGTCCCTCATCATTCTTTGGGACTTGGGGAATCTTGTAATATTTGGCCTCCAAATTTTTGCAATAATAAAAAGGCTTAGGGTCACCATGGATTGTGACCTCTTGGTTTTCAAAGGAGAATTTGACACATTGATGGAATGTGGATGCAACAGCTTGCATCCCATGGATCCACGAGCACCCTAGGAGAATATTATAAGGGAGTCCAAGGTTAAGGACCTGGTAAGTAGTCTCCATGATTGTTGGCCCTACTTGGATAGGGAGTTGAATGGTGCCTTGAGACACCTTTTCTTGATCATCATAAGCCTAGATAGTGATGCCTTTTCCTTTTTCAATAACATCTTCTAAGAATCCCAGATTCTTTACCAGCTTCAAAGTACAAATATTCAAACCCGCACCTCCATCCACCAAGACTCTTTTGACTTTGTTCTTGTGTATAAGGACTTCAAGATGGAGCACGAGGTTATGAGATGGCTGGGTTGGGAGATCTTGTTCGAAGAAAGTGAGGAGATGTGGTGTAGTGATATGTCTGACCATAGCTTGGAACTGGTCTGGATCAAGATTTATTGGGACGGAGGATGTAGCCAATGCCTTTTCTAGGATTTCCCTATGCGCGAGTGAGATTTTCAGCAACTCCATGATGGAGATTTGGGCGAGGGTCTTCTTCACTTGTTCCAAGACATTTTAACCATTAGGGATGGACTTTGGATTTGTGGTGAGTGCCTTGGATGGTTGTGAAGGTCTTGGGATGGTAATTTGGCCGCCACGTGTGGTGACTCCACACTCGTCTCTAGATCTTGTGATATTGACAACATCTATCCACTCATCCAAAGATGTGACAACATGGTCATAAATATGATTTACATTGCCATAATTTTTGCCTTTACCATTTTTTTTCCTTTATTGTGAACTGGCATTAGATTCGTGTATATTCTAAGATCTTGATTCCTAGCGGGTTGTTCAATGGTTATGATCTTATCATCAATAAGATGTTGGATCAGGTTTTTAAGTCGCATGCAATTGGTTGTCGTGTGCCCCTTTATCCTATGAAAATTGCAAAGGTGCTTCTTGTTATACCACAATGGTTTAACTTGAGGCTCCCGGTGATTTTCAATGACTGGGAGCATGATGATGTTGGCTTGAATGGGTTGTTGCATGATAGATTTGATTGGTTCCCCAAGGGGTGTATATTTTTGTTTAGGGGGATATTTGTTCTTTGGGGGTGGTCCCCCTTGAGCATTTAGGTTATTAACATTCTGATTGTTTGGTTGTTGTTGCGATGTGTTGTTTTGCAGAGTGTTTTGGGTGTTGTTTTATGGTTGTTGGTACGGTGGTTGTTGCATATTTGGTCTTGGAGCACTGATAACAAATCTTGCGTCAACGACACCATCATTGGTGACATTTTTTGTTCTTTGCCCACGTATGAGATTTGTCATTGTAACTTATTGATGGTTGATTGTCTTGGTATGTGGGTGTGCCCCCTTATGTTATAAGGGCTCTTTCGACTTTGAATGCCTTGGGAATCAATTGGTCATATGTGGTTATGCATTGCATTTTCAAATGAAAGGCCAAGGTCCCTTCGAGGTTTGAGATGATAGTCTCGATTTGTTGTTCTTCCGGCATAGCCCATTTGATTTTATTGGCCTTGGATCACCATCATTGCAAGAAGGATGAGAATGTTTCACCCTTGGCTTGTTTTAGGTTGGATAGTTCTTCCAAGCTCATGTCCATGCCTATGTTAAATGAGTAAATCTGTATGAATAAGTCCACAATTTCTTGAAATTTTTTAATTATGGGAGGAAGACTGGAGAACCATTCCATTGTTGGGCCAGCCAAACTTCAAGGGAAGAGCCGCATTAGATACGATTCATCACAGTCAAATTTCATACAGTGTACATGGAATTCCCTGATGTGATCTTCAAGATTTCTAGTTCCATAGTATTTATCAAATTTTGGTATCTCGAAGCCTTGTGGGAACGACACCATCACAACACTTCTATCAAATGGATAAGGGAACAAATTCCCTTGTGATTTTTTTGTTTTTTTTATTGTATGTCCAACACTTGTTGTGAAATCCATTTAATTTGTGCAGACAAATCATTTTGTGGATCAGGTGGTGGAATGTATGTGTTTTGGGTTGGTGTGGTGGCTTGAGTGATGGGTGGGGTGACTTACGTGTTTGGCAATGTGCTTGTGGGAGGTTGTTGTAGGCTTTGTTGTGCAAGAAATGCTTGTTGATATGCTTGTAGCTGTTGTTGTGCCAATAATGCTTGTTATTGGGCTTGTAGCTGAGCTACTTGTTGTTGTGCTTGGTATTGTTGCAAAGCTTGTTGATAAGCCTGTTGTTGTAACAAGTCTTGTGCTTGAGCTTGTTGCACTTGATATTGAGCTTGTGTCTGAGCTTGAGCTTGTTGAGCGGCTTGTGCAGCTAGTGCAACCTGTTGCGCTTGTTGTGTGGCTTGTTGTGTAGCTTGTTGTGCAGCTTATGTAGCTTGTTGGAGTTCCTTTTGATAGGCTTGTTGGGTCACTTGCAACTTGATGTCATTTTGATTTATCATGTTTGGATTTGGTGGTAGAGGTGGAGGATTCAGAATGGTGTGAGATGGTGTGATGAGATTTTGTTGAGGTGGTTGTTGAGGTGTTTGAGTGATGGCAATGGGTTGTGTGGTGGATGGTATGGTTAATGTGCTTGGTCCTTGGGAGACCATGTTTTGAGATATTTAAGGTTTCATTGATGGAGTAGTGATTGGTTGAGCCATTTGGATTGGTGTCACCTGGTGTTGCGATATCAGTGGCATGCTTGGAGGATTTGGTATCTTGATTTGATTCATGATTGGAGGATTGTTTTGACTTAATTAATTTTGGATTGGTATGTTGGGTAAGGGGGTTTCCCTAAACCTTGGATTGATGTGGATGTTGATGTTAGCAAGGGAAGTGGTGCGAGGATTGGGGGTATGTTTCCTTGAGAAAGTGATGATGAGACATCAAAGGTTCCCCCTTGTCCAAATAAACCCACTTGTCCTTGCAATACCATGTGGAGAGAGACTTGTGTATCAAGAGAATATGTCGGTGGTGCGGCGAAGGTCGATGAATTGTTGTTGTCATGAAAAATGAGTGGAATGTAAGGATGCTTTGGGTCTTGAGGGACGGTATTTGGTAGAGTCAAGATGATATTTATGTCAAAGTTTTGGTTATTTACAAGGGAATGTGTTTGAAGAGCGTGAAGCAATTAACTCCCCTTGGTAGTCATGGGTTGACTTGGAGCATGAGATGATATGGGTTGTATGATGGGTTGAATGATGTTTTGGAAGGATGGTGTGAATGATATTGGTGGCATAGTCCCAAGAGGTTGTTCTACGATAGTGCTCACATCATAATCAGAAGGGAGTTTAGCCCCTTCCTTTGCTAATGCTAACATGTATTGTGAAGGATTGAGTCTCATCATTGTATTGACAATCTTGTGGTTTTCAGGATTTTGGACTATCTCCACGATTTCATCTTGAGTCATTCCTAGGAAATTGTTCATAACATCCTCCACTTAGCAACCTCCCTCTTGAAGATCTTGTGGTAGTTGAGGAAGGTTGAGTGGGGGGTTGTTAGATTCGATGGGGTTAAATTTAGGTGCAGTTTGACTCAAGTCACTTGAAGTGGATGTTTCTTTGTTTTGCTCCATGTTTTTCTTGTGTTGAGATTTAGTTTGGACCATAAAATAAGGATCAACTTTCAGGAATATGGGAGGTAAACCTCTAATTCCATAGGTTTGTCTAAAATTTAGGTACAAAGAAGAAAATATAAGTTTGTTTAAGGATCAAATGATGGTGATGGGATAAATGAAAGATGGATGGTGTGAATGATTGAACTCTTAAGAAACCTTGGAGGAATACTAGACTTTAGGACATTTGGATTTTGGATAATGAACTTATAAACCCCAATATGTTGGATGTTATCTTGGAATAAAATTTTCCACAAGATGATAATTAAACTAAGTGTATGAAGAAGGATTCATCCACACACACTTATTCAAACAAGATGATTTTTTTTTAATTTTGATTTGAAGGATTACCAAAAGTCTAGCATGAATGATTTTTCCAAGATTCTAAGAGTTGTTTGTGAGATGGGATTTGATTGATGTTTGGGGGATGGATGAAAATGTTGATTTTGATCCTAGACGAACTTAGAGAGACTTTTTCGTACAAGACCTAGGTAGTGAAGAACATGCTATACTTCTAAGAACTTTTCAATCCTACAAAGTGAGATACTCAAAACGTTGGAAGAGAGATGGATTTTGACAATTAGAATGAATACAAATTTGGGTTGTCCTTTGAAGCACGTTTGTAAAATTTATAGAGAAATCTATCTCTGACTTGGTAAAGTGTTGACTGATGTTTCTTGCGATCTCATGGACTAAGACGCTTGTGATGATTGATAGATTTTGGTTCTGGGATTTTGATCTTGTGGGAAATCATTTGAACAAACAAATGTGTGGGGTTCAATTATCTTTTATCTTTGCTTAATGGATTATTTTTACCACATCAACACTTTCTTGCTTAGCTTTACAAATTGAATGTGTCTCAACTCCTTTTCATTCCACAAGGTCCACTATGTGAAAATCAAGGAACCAAAGGCACAATTTTCCTATTGTTGACTTTAGAGAGAGAAAATTGAGATATAGGTCCAAATATTTAGAAGCCTCTAAGTATAGAACCCTTAGGAACAAGCAGTAATATGGGGACTTTTCAAAGGTATTTTATCTTTCCAAAGGGTTTGAAATTTGATGACCTTGTTGAATGTTTGTTTCCAAGTTTTGATATTTCAAGCAATGTATTTAATTGAATCACAAATATCACAACCCTGGGATAGAAACGACCATACTTGTTGAGTCTCCACTTGGATTTCTTCAAACACTAGACAATGTGAACAACTAGAGATTTGGCGACACTAGCTCCCCTCCACGACACACACTTCTCGGGACCACCAAATCTCAAAATCCTTAAAATCTAGAGATTAAAAGGATTTATTTTGTTTCTACAATTGAATGGTACATATGTGAAGTGGCTTCAGAATGACCGTTCTTGCACCAACAAGTATTTTAGGATTTGGGCTTCTACAAAAATTGGTTCTTAGTTAAGGTAATCGGGGACATGGCACCTTGCGAGTGTCCAACAAGCCACTAAAGGCTTTAATCAATCCTATTAGGGGATCTTATAATTTTTATAGTAGTACCCCATCCTAAAACACACTGTATGGCTAAGGCCTACATACCATGAGGACTTGACAGTTTAGTCATCCATTTATATACCGACTCGAGTGAAAAACTGGTTGGAGTCGCCTTCTAATTGGTCTTAGGCAAGCCCCTCTAAAGGTAACAAAAGCAAGGGAGTACACTTGTAGTTTGACCTCCCAATTTGCATAAAGCGCAAGGAGGGAGCACACACTTTTCTCACACTAGCATAATTTGTTCAGTTTTAAAACCCAAATTTGAAATGTGGAGGTAATTTTTAAGCAACCAATGTCACAAAAATGCTTTTGATTCTCAAGATCACCATGAAGCACAAGAGAACTGCATACGCATTTTAATGACACTAGTTGCAAAAAATATTACAAGGCAAAGCAAACACAAGTTCTTTTTAAATCCTTAAAAACAATAATGAGTTCTTTTTAGAACACCAAAATTTGAATGTGAAATTGATTGTTCAATTTTAGTCCAAAATCCAAATTCTACTAACTAAGGTTCAATTTTAACCAACTTGACAAAGCTTGGGTTGTAGGTTAATTTTAAGCCCAAATTGATCTTAGTTGGTCCTAGAACAAAAAATAAAATGCAGGAATTGAAGCCCTAAGTTATTACAAAGAGCATTAAAAAATGCTTTTAAGCCTCCAACTTGATTTTTCTCTATTTCCTGCAAAGGCGAAAATTTGCACTTGTCAAATGTGATGTTGAAAAACATACCCGACACTCTAGTAAAAGCAGAAGCATCGCTTTGTAGAAGGCAGAGAGCGCGAATGTGACATAATTTCAAAAGCGACGCTCTGCGGATAGAAAGTTAGATAGAAGACATAATGTGCAAAGGTGGCGCTCTAGCAAATGTGGCACGACAGAGACGTGCATATGCGACGCGATGTGATGAAGGCGGTGATGCAGAATAGAAGTGGCGCTCTACGAGCTCGCAATTGCACAAAGGTGGCATCACCTTCCTGAGTCTACAAAAAATTGAAAAATCAAGCAAAAATCAACAAATTAAGATGGTTAGTCGTCCTTCTAGTGCCAAAATGTGAACACCAAACCTGTACAAACTAACAAAAGAGCAACAAAACATTGTCAAATATGTTAGACAACATAAATCTAATGTTCCCTATGAAATTCTTGGAAGAACAAGATGAAAACATGAAATAAAGCAAGAACAAAGCATGTAATCAACTAAATTAACCAAACCTCAATCCCATAGGGAGATTGGTGCTCCTTTGATGTGGAAAGAAGCCCTTTCCCAATTCCAATTGCTAAGCTTGTTGACTTGAAGATGATCCAAATATTGAAATGATGCCAAGTAGTGGATATGAACTCAAAAATAACATGAAAATGGTGATTGCTATGAACTCAAATGACTATAATGATAATGCATGAAGTTGTGGATACATATTATGAAAAGTATGCCTCTATTTATAAAAGCCAAGGGTTGAAGAAAGGATGAAATTGGTGAATGTGGGATAAAATGAGAGCCAATGAGAATGTGCCAAGTGTCACAATTTTATTGGAGGAAGTTGGAGCATATTTTGGGAAATGTGTGAGTGGAGGAGGATGGAAGAGAAGTAAATGAAATTGGTTGAGGACTTGAAAGGCTGTAAGAGGAATTGAATGAAATTGGTTGAGATTCGAGAGGATGTAAGAGAATTTATTGCAAATGTAAGGGGATGTGATAATTTTTTTGAAAACCTTTGGAGGGAAATTGAATGAGAGGTTGTTGAGAGGAATATTCCTTGGAATATGTCTTGGTGAGGGAAAATAGAGGAATTAAATAATTAATTAAAATTATTTTCATGTGCAACCTGGTTAGTTGACCATGGGTTGATTTAACTATTGAGGAGTTAAAAGCTGGAGGAATTATTAATGATGATTAGAAAGTTGATTTAGGATTAATTAATCTAGAATTAATTAATTGGAGTGAATTAGGAGATGTGACATTTGATGTGATTGATTTAATCAACTGGGAGGTTTAAAAGGGGATTTAATTAAATGATTTTATTTAATTAAATATGATGGAATATTTAGTTAGAAGAAGGGTGAATTAATCAATAATTTTAATTATTTGATTAATAGCTGAATTTGTTGAATTTAATTAAATAACATTGATTATTCAATTAATTGGTTAATTTGAAGTGATTTAGGAAGAAACGGTGTTAGTTAATCAAAATCAGTTGCATAGTATCAATCAAGACTTTTTCGACATCTACAAATATTATAATATTATAATACTAAATATATTATAATATTATATAATATTAAAATTTTATCTATAATAATATAATATTATTAATATTATAATATATTTAATATTATATAATAATATAATATTTTAATAATATTTATTGTGTAATAAGCGGGAGATTTATGAACTAGAGATTATTTATTTTGGATTCTATTTTGAAATCCTTTTTAGCAGCAAAAACACCCCTAATCATTATGCCCTAATTTTGTTTTAACAAACATACTCTAAAACCCTCGTTGAAACATTATTTTTAGGTTTCAACTCGCCATATTGGAGAAGTGAAAGGTGAATACCAGTGAGGAAGAGTTTGGAGGAGCCAAAACCAATAGCAGCGGGGAAAGCAACAAAAAATGGAAGAAAACAAACAGGTAAAGGAAAGGATGCCATAATGTAAAATCCTAAATATGCTCATTATCAGATCTTGGTTGTATTTTCATTTTAATAAGCATAATTTAAAACCCTCGTCGAAACCTTATTTTTAGGTTGTAGCTCACTAAATTGGAGAGGTGAAAGGTGAATACCAGTGAGGAAGAGTATGGAGGAGCCAAAACCAATAACGGCGGGAAAGCAGTAAAAAAATGATGAAAAACAAACAGGTAAAAGGATGATATAATGTAAAAACCTAAATGTGCTCATTATCGGATCTTGGTTGTATTTTCATTTTAATAAACATACTCTAAAACCCTCGTCGAAACCTTATTTTCAGGTTGTAACTCACCAAATTGGAGAGGTGAGCATGCCCTCTTTACTTTCATCTGACCATGACCAACGAGATCTCTAGATAGAAAGTTTCCATCCTTCTCATTCGAATCCTTCCAATCTTCTCTCAAGGGTTGTTCGGCTGGAATGGGAGGGCGGGGCTGCTCTGAATCAAGCCTCCCTTCACAACAGTAGGAGAGGCAGGGGTAGAAGTAGATCCCACATATCCAACCAACGAAGAGGCAGCAGGTTATGAGGCGATAGGATCGCTTGTTTTTGAACATTGTGAAGATATATGCACCACAAATAATATAACATTTACTATATATTTTCATGTCTTTTCTCCCTTCAATGTTTGTAGCATTTGTATTGTATCTTGGATTTGTCTTCCATGGAAACCAAGAGTGCAGTGAAGGATGTTTTTACAACAGATTTAAAATAGCTTGAAGTTTGAGTTCTATTGTGTGCAATTTATGGTTTTCGTCTACTGCCTTGTTTTCCAGTCTTGTTCTCTATGCTCTGTTATGCTATGTACAACAAAGTATAGGTGGATTTATTGGATTTTTTTTATGTACAACTATATGTTGTTTGTAATTCCTTTGGTTATGCGGCTATTTGCTGATTGTATTTTTTTTTTTCATGTTAATCCAATACAAAAAAATATTTGAATATCTATGATACTTGAAGTTGAAGTTGATATGCATAAATTTGTGAGGATTAATTAAGCTAGATTTGATTTATAAGTTGAATAACTGATTCACCCAAATAAATGACTAAACCATGACTAAATAAATGACTACCATGACTAAAATAAATGATTGTCATGACCAAATATATGACTACCATGACTAAAATAAATGACTATCATGAATAAATAAATGACTACCATGACTAAATAAATGACTACCATGACTAAATAAATGACCATTTAACAAAAATCAATGACTAAATTAAAGACTAAATATATTACCAAATTGATCAATCAAAATAACCAATAAATGACTAAAAATGGTTTAGTCATGAATTTGGTCGTGTTATAACTGACTAGAAATAAACTACTAATGGTCACATGACCAAGCCTAGTCACATCATTGCAATTTTTAGTAGTTTTTTGCCATTTATTATTATTTTTGTACTAGTGATAATACAAACAATGGTGAGAATAAATATTACAAAATATTTTCCCATTACACCCTAAGTGCCTAGAGACACTTTCCAAGGATGTTAGAATTGTGACATAGGATTTACAAGGTGGATGGCACCTTAACCCTAACATTCTCCCACTTGACATCAACATTGTAAATACACCCATAGGAATCACAAACAAGGGAAAAAATTCCTTAGCAAATCACGTACCATTTGAATCTTCACCATGCTCTCATGCTCCAATAATATATCTATAAAATCAACCATGCATGATAACCACCATCAAGCGAAAAAAATTAGTTACATCCTCCAACATGTCACTTATGGAAGAAAAGGAACATGACAAGGTGAAATATATCAACTATCATTGAAACCTACACCAATATTTATATAAACACAAGCATAAAATTCAAATGATAACAAAGTCTTTGAGTAGATGCCTTACATATACCAGCTAGAATAACAATGACAACAAACTGAAACTCATCCAAACTAACCATACTTCAAACTCAGGTATATAAATCATAGATAGAACTTCATGCCATCAACATACCAACCCAAAATCTACAATCAAGTCTTTTTGTATCCATCATCATATCTCAATGCAACATACCAATGAACAAATGACCACAAACAAGGCCAACCAACAAAGTTTGCATTAACACTTAAATAATTTTGTGGGTATAGACAATCCACATCCAAGTAATCCCACTATAAGAAAGTGAGTAGCTAATCCATAACCTGCATAACTTGTAGATCCAAAACTGATGAAACATGTAAACTCGTCATCATATCAATAACCAACAAACCAAGATATTAAAGAGGATAACCAAACATATATCCATAAACTTCCACTACATGATTAATGTCAAATATGAAAATAGATCAAAGCATACCAATTCTACCTATAATACCTCACATAGAGGATGAGGCTAACTCCTGTATTACATAGTGTAAAGGAAACATACAATGATATGGAAATCTTGTAAACAAATGTGTTACAATATCTCTCTCACCACTAGTCTTTGTAGCTCTCCCAAGTTCTTCACACTCAACAATGTGAAACCAAACATCCCGAAAGAATACCATGACCAAAGAGAGAACCTGCAAATTAAACATTGTCCTTGTTCCACACTAACATGTACCAAGTTGTGTATAGTAAGATCTCCTTCACCATTCACATATTGAAAGGATATCAACATATTATCATTCGAATAAAATAAAAATATGGTATCAATAGATGTAAACCTTTCATATTGAAGATAGATCAAACAAACAGATCATTCCCACAAAAAGGGAATATGCTCAAAGCCACAAACCATTTCTTGTACCTCTCCAAATAAGTCCTCAAAAATAGATCCATAGCTCATTACCAAAATAAGGAGAACAACAAAAATCCATAAATCATGCATCTTATTTTTAACAAGTCTTCAAAATGTTTATATTCAAGACTAACTCATATGAGAATACAAGATACAAAATAAAGAATGCATTTGATAGTTAACTAATTGATCATGAACCAGTTATCTGATTGATCATGGACCAACTTACTAATTGGTCATGGACCAATTAACTAATTGCTTATGGACAAGTCAACTAATTGATCATGGACTAGTTAACTAATTGATCATGGATTGGTTAACCAATTGGTCATGGACTAGTTAACTAATTGATCATGGTGTAGTTAACTAATTTATCATAGATCAGTTAACTGATTGATCATGGATTCATTAACATTGATTATGGACTAGTTACCTAATTGATCATGGACCGGTTAATTAATTGATCAAGGACTAGTTAACTAATTTATTATGGACCAATTAACTAATTGATCATGGACTCTTAAAAATAAGTAGTTTTGTTTTCACTCTATAACTTTTAAATTTTCTAATTTTTTTATGGTTTTGGTCATTGGTTTGGCAAGTGGGGGGCCCCAGTAGGCTTCCCCATCCATTTTTGTTGGTTTTGTGGTAGTAATGGAAGGAGTGAAGGTTGCTTTCATGGAAAGGATAGATGGTGTGAAATAGAATAAGGTCTCTTAATCCTTGGAAGCCTTTTCTTGAGATGTTGAAAGTATCCTGCTTCCTCTCCCTTTGGTCTAGACTCCTTTTTCTTAGAGGAAGATCTAGTGTCCTATGTGGATAAGTTGGTTGGCGACATATCTCCAAATATGGTGAAACCTAGAGTTTTCAATCCTTTGGAGGTTTCCTATTCAGTGGAAGGTCTTGAGAATTTTGTTCTTGATGATATTATGAATGAGATGATTGTTGGTCTTTAGCTCTCTCTTGTAGGTAAGTTTCTTGCTTTTTGACCCAACATAGATCAAGTAAGGAAATGGGAAGAAACTATTTGGAAACTAAAAGGGAGTGTCAACATAAGTGCAATGAAAAATGGTTTATTTATGTTTAGCTTTACCACTCACAAATACTTGATAAAGGTGCTAATTGGGGGCTTGTGGGCATATGATAAGGATTTCAAGAACTACTTATCCTTGTGCAAATGGAAGTCTCATTTTGATCCTTTGATGGATCTTGGTTTGATAGCCCCTACTTGGATAAGGCTTTTGGGGCTTCCTTCGAAGATTTCACTAGTACAAAAACAACACTAAACAATTAAAAAAACTACTAAAAAATTCTTATAAATGACTGAACATGGTCGTGTGACCAGTAATAGTTTATTGCCAATCATTTATAATGTGACCAAATTGATGAACAAACCATTTTTAGTCATTCGATTGATCGATTTGGTCGTTAATTTAGTTGTCTGATTGATCAATTTGGTTGTTGATTTAGTCATCCGATTGATTGACTTGGTCGTTGATTTAGTCATTTAATTGATAAATTTGGTCGTTGATGTAGTCGTTAATTTGATTGATTTGGCAGTGTATTTAGTCATTGATTGTTTTTAACTGATCACTTATTCAGTCATTGATTGCTTTTAATTGGTGACTTATTCAGTCATTTTTTATTCACTCGTATGTTTAGTTGTTAATTTAGTAATTGATTGATGTTAACTGGTCACTTATTTAGTCATTTTTATTCACTAATTTTCGTCCATTGGTAGTGTATTTAGTCATGAATTTTAATCATCATTTTGATCAATTTGGTAGTTTATTTAATTGTTTTTGTTCACTAATTTTTGTCAGCTGGTAGGTATATTGATACATTGTTTATTAATTGCATAATCATTATATTTAGTCATATTTATTCACTAATTTTTGTTAGTTGGTAGTATATTTAGTCAATTTGTACTTTATTTAATTATTTTTGTTCACTAATTTTTGCCTATAAGTGTCGAAAATGAGACAATGCTTTAATTGAGGTTTAAACATAAAAAAATGGAAAAACACAATCAATCATTCATTTGCACATAATGAAACGACTATTAAGAAGGAAAAATACTAAAATTTTATTGAGACTTTGCTTTGAAAAATGTATTGTTTTTGAAAAGGTAAGCAAGGTTTTGAAAGGACCAAGAACCTTTAACAACACACAAATAGTGCCAAAGAAACAACACCAGCAGAAACACCGCAGAAGAACAGTAGAGACACAAACAACACCTGGCTAGCAGTGACCAAGAGCAACAACACACTCAGGACCAACAACAGTCTTGAGTTAAAGACTAACTATCAACCCAAACTTGGAACCATAACCAAGAGTAACTGACCACATAGGACAAAAACCAGTCCTATAGAACTAGAAAACTCACAACACTGTAGGACCACGAGATTGCCTGAAACCACCAGGTCACTAAACACCTGTTGCAGATGGGCAGCAACAGACCTTCCGTTCGAATAAAACAATAGAGAGCCTAACAAATTCTTACCAAGAGAATGGTAAGAGTCATACGAAGTTGTCGAGCAACTTTCAGAGTCATGGAAAAACCCACCACTTATCAAGTCCTGTTGACAACCAGGATCAACCAAGTCATCAACCATATGTAAGACACAAACCCAATTGACAGCCGAAAACCTGCAACACAAGAACAACAAATCCAAGCCCTTCTTCAAAAACCAGCTGAACCAAGAAGCCAACCCATACTCCACCTCAAAAGGAGAGAGCTCCCCTCTAATAGAGAGGATCACATGAGAACTTTTTCCACTAGACCCAAAGATCTCTAAAATCCAATACTCCACCTCCATAGGAGTAGAACCCACCTCAAAAGGGACATCATTAGAGAAAACCAGAAGAAGCTTCCATAGAAAACCACAACACCCATCTTCACCTCGAAAGAAGAGGGATCCACCTCAATAGGATTAGGTTGTAGAATCACAGTGGAAACCACCACTCCCGTATAAAAAGTTAACACACCACCCTTTAGCAACCCCGACAGCAGGAAACAAAAACAGAGTAACAACCAAAAATCCCATTGGGTCATGACGAAATACCACCCAGTCAACCACCAAAGGGCAGAGAACAACTGAAGCCGAACTTGGCAAAAGCCCACAAGAGTGGTAGCAGAAAAGTCTTTGAAGCCACACCAATTTGGGGAGCAAACTCCTTCCATCCACCACAACACACCAAGAGCTACACCCAAACAAGTAGAGGCCAACACCTCACTCCACACCAGATCCATCCAAAGGGGAAAGGAGAGCCCAAAGAGCAACACCACCACACGAGCCAAACTTGACCCAAAGTCCATAAGAACAAACACAATCACCCAAGGAAAGACAGGACAGCCCCGAGAGGATCGAAGATCAAGAGCAACAGAGGCCCCAAGAGACCTAGCCACCAAAGAAGAGATCCCAAAAAAACACCAAAGCGCGAGCCAAGAGAACAGGGGAGGCATAGCCAAGAGCACCTCCGGAAGGAAACAAAACCCCACATACCACAAAGGCCCAAAACCAGGCCAATCTAGCAGCTCCATCCCCAACAGAAAGTTGTTGGTCAATAATATAACATCACCAGCCCACAAACTCCTCGCAATCTCAACCATAATGAGCAGCAACGACCACTGATAGGGCTTCGACACGCTCCACACAAGCAAGTGAAGCCTCCAAACCATCAAGAAGACCTCACTGTTAATAGATACCAAAGAAGGGACAACACTCTCTTTGCAGCAAAACAAAACCATCAAACTCAACAGTAGGCTGTCAAACTCGACTAAAATAAGGGGAAGCATTCAAGAGAGAACACTCACCACAAAATCTATGAGAAGCACAAAAAATCTTTGTAGAACAGAGGCAGTACCCTCCTCATCACAAATCACCACAAGATCTAGGGCAGAAGCACTCACTCCCTCACTCACAACCAAAAGCCACACAGGCCAGCCACCACCAGCAGGCAACCATCTAAAAGGAGACCGCAACGAGGTAAGAAGCACCAAGCCAGAAACATAGGGTGAAATAACACCCCACATAGACCATTTTCCAGGCCATCTGAGCCATCCAAGCACCATCGTAAGAGGAATACCTGTGCCATGAATAGACTCAACAACGTCTTCCAACACAGGAGACAATAGGGGAGAGACCACCCAGTCCGCATTGCCATCCTCCGATTCCCCTGCATCCCCATCTCCATCGCTCAGACCCTCGGGAAAATTCAAATGGGAGACACCCCGCGCCTTCCCGCTCAACTCCATTTTGCTTATTGAAAAATGTATTGTTACAAAGTGTGTTTCTCAATGTTGTGACTAAGAAATATGAGTTACAATGCATTTTTTTTGCTTATGCAAGATATTACAATTTTGATGACAATTCTATGTTGCAACTTATTTGCAACTGCGCATACATGTATGTTGCACTCTCTGCAACTTTTCCTCTTCTCTACACCTCTTTATCTACTCTGTATTTACTTCTTTTTTTGCACCCCTATTTTCTATGTCCACTGCTTACACAACAACATATCCCCTCTTCTACAATGCACCCGTTTGAATGAGTGGAACCCAAATAAAAAGAGAAAAACATAATCAAGGGGTTTTACATTACAGGTGCAGTAAGATGGAACATTCTCTGTTCTACTCACAGAATGTACACCCAAATCAGATTTTCTAGTTTTTGTTTGGGTTCAACTTATTTAGGCTTAGTACATTCTTTATCTACAACTTCACTCTCCGCACTCTGTTGCTGCTAATCCTTCTTTTTCTCTTCTGCACTTACAAATATTTTAGTGGCCACCGTATGAAGGTCCCTTCTTTCTCTTTTAGATTGACAGTTCCATCTATTTTGTTTGGATGAGGAAGGGGTATGTTACTTGTGACTTATGAAATAATTCCATTTGCATCTCATGCTCCTTTCAATTTGACTCCATGTACAATAGATAGTGAGTGAATTCGCCCAATGCCCGCAGTAGCACCATCAAAAAGATCCAACACCTCAACTTTATCCCCTTCTTGGAGATTAGCAATAAATGTCTACAAAAACAAATAAAATACACATTATATTGAGATATAAAACACACATTATATTGTTTTTGATAGTTGTATGTAATGTCTTATGTCTTGGAAAAAATCAATTTTTGTATGTGCATTTATAAAACACTCTATTACAACTAATCTCTAAGCTTTCATATGTAAGTTATATGCTCTTCCTTATTTCCATAATCTATGTATAGTAGCTAATTACACTTCACTACTATTATATCCAACTTCTATCAAATAGGTAACGATTACGCTTATTTACATAATAAAACAACCATTACTTACTTGAATAGTACTTACTTGCATGTGGTTTCATAATATTCACCTCGAGTTCATCACGACTACCACTATGTATATCATGTGCATGCTCATTGAGTTCATCATCATTATAACCACTATGAACCTCATTGCAGACATGAAGTTGTACAACTTTGCAGAGAGTTCTATTGACAGGGCCTTTTTCTTTTTGTCCTTCTTTCATATAATTACTCTACATCATGTGGTTTAATCATCATGCAAAAATGAATATAAGTCAAGTAAAGAATGAAAAAGCTATAATTTTTTATCCAAAAGAACATTTTAAGCATGAAGAATGACAAAACATTGGGATAGATAACTGAAAACTATTATATTAATTACCTCAAATTCAAGACAACTAAGACGACTATGTTGCACATTCTTGTCCACTTCATCACTATCAATATCCGCAACTCTGTTGACACCATGAAGGCATTTTTGTTTTCATATTGCTTTGATAAAATTTCTCTACATGTGGTTTAACCATCGTGCAAAAAGTGTACAAAGAATTCAATAGTCAAGTAAAGAATGCAAGCTATAAATGTTGGAATCAGGGAACACTAAGAGCGGGGGGGAATCAGTGTCTTGCAAAATTTAACTTTATTAATCTGATCTTTAAACCACTTACAGTATTGAACCAAAAGAAAGATGCAAGCACATAAAGCAATCATCTACAACAACATAACACAAGGATTTTTATGTGGAAACCCTGTTAGGGGGAAAACCATGGTGCAAGTCAATCCATAATTTGAGTACTCAAATATAAGTGTTTTATAAATGGGGAATGCACATGCATTCAAGCAAACTGCCTAGAGCTCACTGCTCAAAAATGAAGACTCAGTGTCTTACAAAACATTCAAATTAAATCTATCTAAAGAATTGAACAAAAGGAATAGCATCTACTAATGCCTGATTACAGTTTTGATTAAGCTCATCAGTCACGTTCCTTGACCTGCATGTTTGATTCTTCTCTTTTGCTCTATCTTCTTTCATTCGCATCACAAATCCATTTTATGCACAAGTGAAACTGTGCATAATCGCTCTGCTAGCCTTCTAAATTTTGCATCATACTTCGCACATTTGATTTTCATTCCAAAATGATATAAATGATTGCTTATATATATCCACAACAAAATATTTAATCACTCATATGTCGGCTTCAATAAAACATAAAATATTTTCAAACCGTCAGCTCAATCCACAAGTGATTTTCAATGTGCACCATCCAAAGTCAGCCACAACATAGTGAGGACCCAAAACAAAATCCTCGAACCGAAAATACTTCAAACAATTTCGCCTTGAACATCCGCAACACGCCACATTCACTTAGTCGACCTTCTAGCACTGTTAAATAGAAAATCAGTCAATTGGATCTCCTAACTTGTACACCAATTGATGTGATGACACAAAAATTGAGAATAAGATATTCCCAATACCCAATGACTTTTCATGAGATTCACAACCCGAACTGATAAACTGGTAATGCATATGGATTGATAAAGTCAACTTCAGTTGGATACCCTATTCTTCACTCTGTCTCCTGGTATGGACAAATACTGAAGTGTGGAATGGATCAATGACTTAGGTTGCCATCAATGACAACACCAGAAGCAATATGCCAACAATCTCCCCCTTTGGCATTGATGGCAACATTTAGTGAAAAATGACTAAGTGTCAGAACTAACATACTGCAATCCTTCAAGACTTCAAAAAGTCATAGCTGACACAATTCCCCTTGAATTTGATAAGGCATTTTTCACTACTCCCTCTCCCCCTTTGACATCAATGACAAACCAATTTTTTTTCTTACAGTAATCCCTTTAACCAAAAACTTACTTATTCAAAAACTGGTTCAAATTTTTGAAGAAATACAACCGCTACTTGTGTTAGAAGATTATTTTGTATTTCTCCATCTCCAGAAGAAACATCTTCCATGCTTCTACTGCAATCCCGGTGATTATGATCACACTGTTGTTTTTAGATGTCCAGTTGATAATCTTGATGAGGGATTCTGGAATGGTGATGGATTCTTCTAATATCTCTCATTTCCTCAGTATCTCAATCAACTATCCCAGTCTGCATTTTGTTATGTCCTTCACTTTCCAAAAGGTGTCAACAATCGTGTTTCTGGTGTTTTGAACATTTTATGCTCTATCTATAACTCTTGAATCCTTTTCTTAATTGCACCAACTTGATCCTGAAACATGTTAAAGTCTTGTCCAATATTGTTCAACTCTATTTCAATTTGTTCCATTTTGTCTTTGTACTTTCCGATTGCATGAGGCCATCGAAGACAATAGTTGTAGATGTTGTTTGTTGTGTTTATGCATTGCCTTAGCTGATTCATGTGCCTTTTTAGCTTGGTGAGATATAATATGTATTGCTTCTTCAGGTGTAAAATTACTTCTTCTTCTTCCTTGTTCTGAGACTCAAAGTCCATGATTTCCTTGATGCATTCAATCATCTCTTCTGGCAATGTATTTTGTAAACTCTCTAATTTAATATGGTTGTGCACAAGATGAGCACATAGTATGTTTAAAATCATGTCCTTCTCATATGAAGGTCTGATAGACCATATGTTTGCGATTTTCTGCATTCCATCTTCCTCATGAATAAGCTGCAATAGCTCTTCTTTGGTTAAATTACCTTCTTCTTCACTTTCTTTTGTCATTGTCTTTTTTTGTTCTGGTTCGGTTGTTTCCATTTATTTTCTTTGGGTGTCCTTAGTTTCGTTATTAGATTCCTCATCTGGTATATCTACAATCACCCATTCTCTTCCTTTCCCTTCAACTCTTGGAGTCTTGCATGTTGGAGGAGTACATACAACAATTTCTTTTTCTCTTTTCTTCTTTCTCTCCATCTCACTGGAGGAGGAACCAACTTCAAGTGCCCTTATCGGAAGGGGAATACCAATTGATCCAAACTTTCATAGCAAGCATTTAAAGAAGATTTCATATACTTGATCATATTTTTCCAAATTGTTAGAGTGTATGTAAATTTTCTTGCAAACTAGTTCACTCTCTTCCCATATTACATTGTTGTTCAATGGTAAGCAGTTCAAAAAATACATTACAAGATATACAACCAAAAGTACTAAACCTAAAAGGGTAATTTTTCATCTTTGTCAATTATGCGTTCTCCATCAGTTGATCTTTTAGTAATCTGCAAAGGTCAAAATTTTGATCTTCCATTATCATCTTGTGTGAAATGTAAATGACACCTACCGAAGTTGCACCTTCTTTGTTACTGAAAAAGATTTTATAAGATACTCCATGCACAATGTACCTTGTCATTGAATCTCTAATTGTTGAGATTATTAATGCCCTTTGATCTCCAGTTACTCCAGTTAGGGTTTCAACTTCTTTATTTCATATTGACTTCTTTCTCGGTACATCCCCATCTTTGCATACCCAGTTATAGTTCCAATCACTTCTTTCGAGATATGGTAGGGTTTATCCAGAGTTAGAATATCATCATTCAATCTATCCCAAATAAACTTAATGAATTATGCGTTCTCGAAATAGGGAAATTCACTCCAAATATCCAAGCTTTTGTGTTTTGCTTCTTTCAGCCATTTCAATTCATTGAATGACAACATGTTTCTTATAGCTCTAATATTCTCATTGCTATACTCATCTAGGTTTATCATTCCTTTGATTTGTTCCAATATACTCATGTCTTGTTTCTATCAAAGAAGATCTTCAACTACACACCAAATTAAATGGAAATTTCTCAATACAACTGAAGTACTTGATGAATTAGGGTTTTACCGCCGAATTATCTTCATGCTTTCAAAATTCTATTGCAGAGTGCTCTCCTTCTTCTTTTCTTCGATATAAAATGGAAAATTAGGGTTACAACTTGGTTTTTATAACTCACACACCTAACCTTTTGTTGTATTAAATGTTTTTTCCCTAGGTGTTTCAGATACCCTATTCTCTCAGTTAATGGGAGAAAAATTCTTCTGCGGACCTACAATTTCTTGAATTTCTTTATGAGTGTTTTCCAATGCATCTATAAATCATTAATACAACTATTGACAATATTTTTCATTTCGACACCAACTATGGATAGGGGGAAAAAGAATTTTCTTGAAAAAATCCCCCTAGGCCAATGGCCCAAAATCAATTCCCGGAGGAATTACCAGAAGCAGGTTCTGGCACGAAACCATTTCCTACATCAGACTCATTCTTTCTTACCCATATCTTCTTCATCTGATATCTTACTTCATCCACAATCACTTTCCCTTTTCCTTTATCAGCTTCCAACATATTTTTGCCTTTGTATGCCGGACCCTTTCTATCCATATTTTTGTTTCTACAGAATCTAGTAATGTGACCGTATTTTTTGCATTTGTAACACACAACATTTCCTTGTCTAGACCAGTAATTCCATTGATTTCTTCTTGATCTACACTAGTTAGCAATGTGCCCAAATCTTCCATAGGTATAACATTTAACATTCCTTCTATTGACAGAGTTGTTTGACATATTTTTGCATTCAATTGACTTATGACCAAACTTATTGCAATTGAAACACTGATCGGGGAATGATGGATCACTTGATTTCATTTTGCTTCTACATTGAGCAGCCATATGACTAAATTTATTATAAGAAAAACAGTATCCATTAAAATTTTGAGCATTAGGTTGTCTTATTGGATGCCTTTTTGCTTTGTTCATCTGATTTCCTTGCCTGAAATTCCTTTGTTTAGATCCGAAACTTTCTCCTTTCTCATATCCAATACCTCGCTTGTCATTTCCATTCTTCCAACCTCGAGTCAGCTCATCAAGCTTAACTGAGCTAATTTTGAACTTCTCCTTGTATTCATTTGCAATAGCAAGCTCATCCCTGAGAATAACAATTTGTCTTTCAAGCTCTTCTTCATTGTTTCTGGATTGTTGTAGTTCAATCTCCAACTGAATGAATCCTCCATTAATTATGCTACATTCATTAGATCTTTCTTTTAAGGACTGAGAAATATTTTCCTCATTCTTCTTTCTCTCTTCAATCTCCTTAGTCAACTTCATCACCATAGATTTTGTCTCATGCTTTAGGGTAGCATTGTCTCTAGCAAGCTTTTCACATTCTTCAGTTATTTCCTTCAAGGTTTGATTTAGGTGAACATCATCCATGCTTTTGATCTCTTTTTGCTCAATCTGATCACATAGATCCTTTCTCTTATCCCTAGACTTAATAATACGATCCTTCAATGTCTGAATGAATTTCTCAACATCCTTAAGATTTGCTTTCAATTCCCAGACTTCTGCTTTGGACTGATCAAGATCATCAAGTGCCACCAAAAGTTGTTGCTGAAGACTACTAGGGTCCATTACATTCCGAGATGCACCTCAAGTTGTTAAAATTCTTCGAAGGAACTAGGCTCTGATACCAATTTTTGGAATCAGCGAACACTGAGAGGGGGGGGGGGGGTGAATCAGTGTCTTGCAAAATTTAACTTTATTAATCTAATCTTTAAACCACTTATAGTATTGAGCCAAAAGAAAGATGCAAGCACATAAAGCAATCATCCATAACACCATAACACAAGGATTTTTACGTGGAAACCTTGTTAGGGGAAAAACCACGGTGGAGGTGAATCCATAATTTTAGTACTCAAATATAAGTGTTTTACAAATGGGGAATGCACATGCATTCAGGCGCACTGCCTAGAGCTCACTGCTCAGAAATGAAGACTGAGTCTTACAGAACATTCAAATTAAATCCATTTGAATAATTGAACAGAAGGAATAGCATCTACTAATGCTTGATTACAATTCTGATTAAGCTCATCAGTCGTGTTCCTTGACCTGCTTGTTTGATTATGCTCTTTTGCTCTGTCTGCTTTCATTCACATCACAAATTCCTTTTATGCACAAGTGAAATTGTGCATAATCGCTCTACTATACTTTTGAATTTCACATCATACTTTGCACACTTGATTCACATTCCAAAATGATATAAATGATCACTTATATATATCCACAACAAAAGATTTAATCACTCATATGTCGGCTTCAATAAAACATAAAATATTTTCAAACCGTCAACTCAATACACAAGTGATTTTCAATGTGCACCATCCAAATTCGGCCACAACATAGTGAGGACCCAAAACAAAATCCTCAAACTCGAAAATACTTCAAACAATTTCACCTCAAACATTCGAAACACACCACATTCACTTAGTCTGCCTTCTAGCACTGTTAAATAGAAAATCAGTCAACCAGATCTCCTAACTTGTATACCAATTGATGCGACAACACAAAACTCAAGAATAAGATATTCCAGATACCCAATGACTTTCCCTGAGATCCATAACCCGAACTAATAAACTGGTAATGCATATGGATTGACAAACTCAACTTCAGTCGGATACCGTGTTCTTCACTCTGTCTCCCGGCATGGACAAATACTGAAGTGCAGATTGGATCAATGACTTAGGTTTCCATCAATGACAACACCAGAAGCCATATGCCAATAATAAATTTGTCCAAAAGAATATTTTTTGGATCACTCCAACAATAAAGAAACTGGGTTGGAATCTCCTACACTCAGATTTCAATAATCTACATATTAAGAGGCATTTGTATATAGAAATTCCAAACAAGAAGAAATAAGATCAATAGAGCCTCTTACCTCATCTGAATCCATGGATTTATGCTCATTTCATGCAAAAACTATAGGGTTAATGACATGAACTAGCTACGTAACTTGTTGATTGAGACCTAATATGCAACTCATTACCTTTTGGTACCCTATTTCATTTGAGTTGTCATGATCTATAGAGGCTCCTACTAGGCATTGAATAGATGGCTATGAAATCTTTGTTGACGAACTAGATTTCAACTTCATCCTACTCTTAGATTTACTAGCATCTAGTGTTGCCATATAATTGACAATATCTTCTGCACATGCTTCTCTATTACTATTTTCCACCTAAAATATAATGTCAATTTCAACATATAGTCAGTTCAATAAAGAATTGAAATAAATAACACAATGTAAATTGAACCAAAAATCCATACGCTTATTGTAAATTTGTCCATTTTGGCATGCAACCTGTCTCAACCAAATGTATATCCAACCCTCACATTATCTTTTGCTCTCTTGCCTTTGTTACTCTTTACCAAATATTATTCAGAATGCATACTTTCTCTCAACGCCTCCCACTCTTTGGGAGATAGACTAGAGTCGAACCTCTCTTTTCCCAACATGATTTTTTTTCTACAACTGTATCTATAATTGTTCATCAAAATTCTCATCCTTTGCTTGTAATATTTTGTAGATATTTGTCTACTAGTAGTCTCAAAAGCATTTTCCATTTTTTGTATAATATTTTCCACAGCTTATGGATCTTGCTCTGCAAAATTTGATTTGCAAATATCCAAATGGGCCCTACATCTTACACCCAACTCAGTGGCCCACTTTGTAGCATTTGGCTCAATGGGCTCACCATCTCTTGATACCTCAAGCAAGAAAGACTTCTTGCCTTCTAATTTTCTTTCTTTTGCATTCCTCTTTGTAGATTTGTACAAATCTTGACTCAATCTTTTTCTTTTGACAAAAGCATCTACATCTTCTATTAAATTACCACTAGTTCCATCAAAAGTTCTAGATGCAACAAGTGCACTCTAAGGCACAATAGATGCAAGCATTCTCTCTTCATGACTTTCATTAATCGAAACTTCATGCTCCTTGGCCACATCAGGTGTGACATGAGTAGGTAAATCAATAGGTACCTACAGATTCCACATCATTAAACATATCCTTTAATGTTGAAAAAAGCATTTGCAGACCTGTTGTTCCTTTGCCCTGATGTTTTTCAATAATCTCTTTTATAATTAGTCCTAAGAGATCATCACAACATTGCACATCACCATGTGCTATATAAAGTTGCACATCATCATGTGCTATATCAGGCTACACATCACCATGTGTTATATTAGGTTGCAGATCACCATGTGTTATACCAGGTTGCACATCATCACAAGTATCATTTTCACCAACTGCATTTGTTGAATCACAAAAGCACTGGCTTTTAGGAGATGGCGACAGTGTATCTTTTCTTTCCTTTTGTTTTTTCTCCAGATTTTCTTTGCACTCTTTTTGTTGCTTATAAAAAAAATAAAATTATATTATGTCTTATATACATAAGACTCTTACCTATAAAATTTCATTAAACACCATTAAATAAATAATATACTAATTAGTGGATTTACAACTTGCCTTTTCAAACCAAGACTCAAAAAATATTCATTATTCCTGGCCACTTTTTAAGTATGCGCACACTCATATTATGTCACTGGAATTTCAGCATTATGATCACTATCATCTAATTTGCACCTTACAGTCCTTGTCTTCATTTCCTGAAGTCTAAATAAACAATAATGTATAAATCAACAACTTGAATCAGTAAAAAATTATTGAGTTCATAAGTTGATAGTTGTTGACTTTCTAATCTGCTGATAATTGCATATGAAAACTTAAAACAGAATTCAATTTATAGATTAAAAAAAAATTGTAGTAAAAAACCAAGAAGATGTTTACAATTACAGGTATTAGACAAATTTTTCTTAGGGATATATTCACAAGAGAAGAACTCATAAAAACATAACACAAGCAGGATAAAGGAAAAACATAGTCTATTTCATCATGAGGAGTGTTAGAACCTTAAAATTTTGCCTAGTTCCATCATCACAATTAACTTTGAGCTCCATGACCCAAGCCTTGACCCTTATATTCTTTTTTATTTTTTATTGAACATATAAATTTTTGGGGTTTGACTAACACTAGAAGACCTATACAAAGTCAAAAATTCATCATATATATGCTTAAGCAAAAACATGTCCAGCTAAAAACACTCCAAATCCTTTAACAGTCTGTTATTGCGATCCCACAACAGTAATCTAAAACCTTAGTAGGCTAGCGGTGTGTGACAAACAACATGAAGATATTTACTGCCATACCATGGAAGTATTATGATGAAGACATAGTTGGGTGGTATCAAAGTATTTAAATACATCATAAACCACCATACAGCGAGAAGGAAAAATGAAGGGTGTAGTATAGCAAGGAATAACCCGCCATCTCGCGAGGAAGATCGTTAAGGCATGAGGTAGGGATGTGGTCTGAACCACTATACTACGAAAGGATGTGACGAAGCATGCGGTATGGTGGTAAGCCATATGTGATTGTTAACATAAACTAGAATACTACGGGTTAAACAAGTCAAGCTTGCGGTATAGAGGTAAGGATCCCGCTACCCTATTGTGAAATGCAAAGAAGCATGAGATCTAGTGGTTTATACCCCTCTATCCCACGACAGTTATAGAAAGTGGTGGCAATAAAGCAATATTAAATGCATGAATCACATCAACTGTCTGATTTTGTAAAATCAATGGTGCATGTTCAAACTCGAACTATGAGAAAAATATTTGGCTTAAGGTTGATATTAATGTTGACATGATTAAGCTTAAAAGCCATTAAACCAAGAATTTGATATTTTCTTTGCACTCATTTGCAAAAATTATCGTGCAAGGAGCTAGGAGTTCGAGGAGGTTAACCTTTGCAACCATCCTAACCCAGGTAAGTGCACATAACTCTTGTGAATTAAGTTCTACGAGAACAAGATTGTTTGGAATATAAAATTTTAGAAGCATAGGAGAAGTAAGATAGTTAAACTGAGAATTAAGTTTTACGAGTACAAGATTGTTTGGAATTTTGCATTTCAGAAGTATATGAGAAGTAAGATAGTTAAACATCATGCCGCTCAAGAAGAAAGAACCTAAAACTAAAAAGGACATCATTCCAACCAAGAAGAAAGAACCTAAAACTATAAAGGAAGAATCTAAGGTTAAAAAGAGGTCCTTACAACAATTTATCCTGGATATACTCCCTAAATCAATCGAGAGAGGACTTAAGAAAGTTTTTAATGATGCGGCTCATGGCTATAGAGATGCCCTTATCCCTATCTCCAGGTGGGAACTGTTCTGGTACTTTTAGGACAAAAGGGAGGGCAAGATTGCGATGTCAAATCCATGGGCATTAGATTTGGCCAAGTTAATTTTCCCAAATGTTTTTATAGATGTAGAGTTCATCAGAGTATTGGCTTAGAGTTATCATCCTGCTACTAGGTCTGTGAGATTGTCAGATGGTTGACCATTAGTTGTGTTGACTAAAGTGGCCATCATTGAATGTTTTGATCTAAACAAACAAGCCTTGACTAAAATTGATCTGCAAAGAAGTAAAGAAGAATATACTAGATTGAGGAGAACCCATAGAAGTGATGAAGTCCCCATTTACATGAAAAGGGGTGTGAACAACAGGTTGATTCCTATATCCCATTCTACTACTAAACCATTTGATGGCTCAGATTTCAAATTCTATTTCAAGAAACCCTACTTTATTCTTTGTAAAGTACTTGGGATAGATGCAGAAGAGTGAATTCTAGTTAGTTTAACGATGATGGCTATGAGGATCCAAAACCCTGAGATGAACATTGAATATGATTTTGCCTCATATCTTAAGAAAGCATTGCATGAAGGCTTTCTGAAAGTCAGGGAAAATAGAGCCCCCATAACATTTAGGCAATATTCTTTGATGTGCCACCTGATATTATACCAAAATAAAGATAGATGGAGCAAAAGGATGTGTTTGGGTCAGATTGACAAGTAGGGGAATTTGTTGTCAGTGCAACTATGGTATTATATATAGGATGACAAATGTAAGAATTCAAATTATGTGATATTCCATGATGAGTTTGTGTACAAAATTATGAGAGTTCTTGGCCATTAACCACCAAGACTACACACACTTGCACTAAAATTGTTAAGACCCTTGGATTTGAAACTTGAGCAAGGCCATACTCATAACTTCGATGATTAGTTTTTTTTACTAGATACCATAATAATCAGGATTTATGGATGCTCGTAAGCCCCACATATACTACCAAAGTTTGTCCCCCTTCTATTAGACTTTTTAGATTTCATGCGGCAGATTCTATGGATGGAAAAGGATGTCATGAATAAACATTGGAAGGGTACATTTCTACCCAATTTGACAACATGTGGGAAACTATCAGTGGGATCTAATACACTTGAAGAGCTGTAGAGTTATCTAAAAAAAAGGTACTCTTTAGAGTCTGGAAAGGAAAGAGATTTTGAACCAGAGGGTCACATGAATTTTGTAAGACACACCATCCTTACCAAGGCTATGGTTACTATTAGTGTGAAAGGGGTACTTTACCTAACTAGTTCATTCTTAGCTAATTCTCCACTAAAGTCCTCTTCACACTAGCTTAACTTTACATAGGGATAAGGCGGTTGAGCCTTTAATGACATGAGTTGTCACACCTCATAGGATGCCAACACTTGTCATAATCTTGTTGCATCTATCTCTCCCCTTGGCCTATATAACCAAGACATTTTCTTTGTAATCTTAATTCTCAAGCTGAATATAGCTTTGCATTCTTGAGAGGAATGCAGTTTATTCCTCCTCATATTTTTGGTTTTGCTTTCCTTCAGTCATTAGATTCTTGGGTAAGCTAGTTAGCAAATCTCACATGGTATCAGATCCAAATTTGAGTTGTGGGTTAGCAATCCTATAGAAAATCTGAGAGTGTTTAGCTTTAAAAAAAAAACTAAGTATGCTCTTCTCTTGCATCCTTGGATGATCTGGAGAATCAGAAAGGTGTGAAAACAAATATCAATTTCTGGGGGGGTTCATACATTGACTTGTTAGTTACAGTTATTCTGAATCTTCCTAGAGAGATTTTGAGTTCATCATTGAGTCTAGAGCAGCTGAGACATTGATATTTGCACTTTATTTCGCCTGAAACAGACACCGAAGGTCAGATCTGCAACAATTTGAAGTGAGAGGTTCATTGCCAGATCCAACAAGGAGCCATCATTTCAGAGCATCTTGGGTCAAGTCTAACCCTGTCATTGTGCTCAGAAGGCCCAAAAACCATAAAATCAACTGTCAAAACATCAATTTTGGACAAAGGTGCCAGGTGAGGCAAAAAAATTTTTGTCCAAGGAGTCATATGGCCCCCATGAACAAACTAATTTAAATTTTATTTTTTTTAATTTTAAATTTAAAAGTAATTTTTTTAGATTTTTTTTGTTTTTAATTTAAAAGTAGTTTTTTATTTTTATATATATATTCTTTTAATTTAATTTAATTTTTTTATTTAAAAGATATATATATATATACTTTTGAATTTAAAATATTACTTTATTTTAAAAAAATAAATAAATTTGAAAATAGAAATTTTACTTTTAATTTTTTTATTTTTCTCAAAAAAATAGTTAAAAAAATAGTTTAAAAATAAGCATTTAAAAAAATTTAGAGTCCCCTCTTGGGCAAAGAGGGCTGTGTTTCTTTATTTAAAAAAAAAGAGAATTAAAGAGCTTTTATCCTCGCTATGCATGCCTACATTTTTAAATCACCCACTTGCATATAACCTTTTGCGCTTAACTCAAGATCATTGTATTGCGTGCAACCACTCATGCTTCCTACCCTTGACAACACAGTATCCTATGCGTCCTGAACAAAAAAGTCAAGCCTTTGGCCTTTTATCATGCTTTTTTATATTTTTTTAATGTTTTTTTAGTATTTTTTAATACTTTTTTTTGAATGATAACAATTAATTTTTGAAAAAGTCCGCCGATGTTTTAAAAGTGTAGCCGACACTTTTAATATTTTTTTGGAGACAAATTTGGCGGGTGGTTAAACTGGAGGTACACTAAATTTATCTGACAGAGTGCTACATTTGGCAAAGTTTTAAATTAGCTGGCAGACATCTATATTTGGAAGACCGCTAACTTTGGCGATAGTTTCGCTAAATTTGGCAGATATTTTTTGAAGATTTTTATTCCCCCTCTCCGTTGATGCATTGTTTTTTCAAGGCCAACTTTGAAAGCTGATAACTCTGGCATCCAACCTCCAAATTCAGAGCATTTTTTTTATTTGGGCTAATTTTTCGTGCTCTATGCATTGATGAAGATGGTTTCAAGTTTTGGTTCACAAATTTTTCATAAATTGTTGATTCTCAGAGAGGACTCCTCATCGTTCTCGTTTTGCAAACTTCAAAGTTGCATAACTTTTGCATACAACCTCAAATCGAGTTGATTCATTTTTTGAAAGTGCATGATTTTTTGTATACTTCACGTTGGTGCTATTTATTTCATATGAAATTGTATCAAATGTATACTTTCAGCACATGCTCATTTCTTGAGGATTTGTAAAAGCATTAAAATCCAGAAATCTATAACTACACTAAATATAAAGTGCCAAATCATTTTCTTCTAGGGGTGTGAATGGTTGGTCTAGACCTGTTCAAACATCATCAAACAACCCAATGTTAGTCATTAAACAAATCTAAAACAAACATTCCCCATGCAATTCATTCAAATGCAAAGAACAAGAAACAAAGTGAAATTAATCAAATCAAAGCTACTAAATATTGCTCAAAACATTCAAACCAGCATCCCATTGGGGAATTGGTGCTTCTTTGATATGGAAAGAAGCCCTTTCCCAATTCCTTGCAAAGCTTTGATGAAGATTGTTGATGATTGTGCTCTTTGATGAAAATTTGACCATAACCTAGCTAAGATTGATAAAATGCTATGAAAACCTTGATGAACAATGGATGAACTTGCATAAAATTTGTAGATAATGACTTTACCTAAAGTTGTAGATCCAAAATCAATAGAGGAGCTCTCCATTTATAAGAAAGATGGATGGAGAAATGAGAAACATGAAGAATGTGGGATTAAAAAAGAATCAATAACAATGTGCCATTTGTCAACATGCTATTGAAGAGAGGTGGAGCACATTTTGATCAATGTGCAAATAATTGCAATTAGGTGGAAATTTGTAATTTGAAAGCTGGCATGTGGAGGAAGATGTGAAAGAGGAGTTAATGCCACCTGGCTCAAGAAAAAGGACTTGTAAGAGACTTAAATGCCATGTTGGAGGACAAGTCCTTTTGGAAGGGAGATTTCAAATTGGAGGAATATTCCAATGAGATGCCCTTTTGAATGAAAATAGAAAAATTTATAAATCAATTAAATTGATTTACATGTGCAAATTACAAAATTTAGAGGATTTGATGGATTAGAGTTAGAGTTAATTAGGATTTAATTAACTTAGATGGATATTAATTGATTTGACATTTGATTTAGATTTTTGGATTTATTTAAATCAAATGAGAGGAATAGTGGACATTAGATTTAATTAAATAAAGTTTGATTTATTTAATTAAAAGGGGTGATGTTAGATTTAATCAAATAAGGGTGATTTATTTAATCAAAAGAGGGAATATGATTTAACTAAATAAAATGAATTATTTAATTAAAAGAGGAACATTAGGATTAAACAAAATTGATTTATTTAATCAAAGAGGAAATATTAGGATTAATTAAATAAAATGATTTATTTAATTAAAAATATATGATGATTTAATCAAATAAAGTTGATTTCTTTAATTAAAAGAGGAACTTGATTAATTAATTAAATAAGGATTATTCAATTAATTGGTTAGTAAAGAAGTGATTTAGGAAGAAATGATGTTAGTGAATCAAGATCGAATGCACGATATCAATTCTGATAATTTGAACATCTACATTTTGCCCCTCTTTGAAGCAATGTACCTACTGCGTTGGTTACAAGAATAGCTTTGTCGAGATCAAAATTTAAAAAATTTATGATTTTTTTGGATGCCCCACTGTTGCCCCAACGACAAGAAATATATTGGTACAATCCCCCTCAAGAGATCAGACGAAGATTTGGATTTTTGGGTGATCTCGTGAAAAAAGAAGACAAGTTGGCCAACGTGTCCAAAAAAGTTCCAAGGTGCTGAAAATATGCCAACACATAAAAGAAAGACCTGAAATGAGCTTCGATTGGGAAAAAACGGGATTGGGGGCACAAAACCCTAGTTTGATAGCTAAAATGGGGCAAAAAACCCTAATTTTCATGTTTAAATAGCCTTGGAGGGGTCACTTTCCATTCATTTTCACATTCACACCTTGAGAGTTTCAGTGTTTTGAGCTCTGACCCTCCTGCACAATGGCACAAAGAGTGCTTCCCCGACACATTTCCAAGTGAGTTCAAGTCTACTAGAGACCTCAAGGCACAGGACCAGTGGTATGTGATCCTAAATCGACGTTTAATTTCATCTTTTTAACGCATTTATTACCATTTGAAAAGTCAAAACCCTCAACGTCACTATATAACGACGCTAAAGGTGCCAAATCAACGACATTAGGGGTCAAATAGCACCACTACTACTTATTGTGATGCTACATCGTAATTTGGTCTTAGGGTTCCAAAATTCAAAGGGCAATGCCATTGTAAATGGTGACACCGCGTTTCAGTTAGGTTTCTAGGGTTTTGGGTCAAATAGGGCCACATATGCAAATAGAGATGTCACGACTTGTTTTTCACTTTAGGTTCTAGCGTCGTTGTTTGGAGTTTTCAAAGAGTGACACCTTTGTGAACAATGACGCACTTGTTGTTTTAGTGTCGAAAACTTCAAACGTGGTCCAGTCTTTCTTCGAAACTTGACACTGTGGCTTCATGGGTGCAAGAGGATAGAGAGCCTATGCATTCACGCGAGCATCAACCCTTAGTGCTGAGCAGATTGAGCAGATTGCATGAGCTACTACAAGAGCACCTTGGCGCGATCAACCTTTGGTACATTACTTATGCGTCCACCGTGAGGACCCACCTAGCTATGATGATTGTGTTGGCCGAGAGGTGGCATAACGAGACTTCATCATTTCATCTTCCCATCGGCGAGGCGACTGTCACACTAGAGGATGTGTGGCGGATCTTTCGGTTGCTGATTCACGATGACCGCATTATATATGACATGGATATCGACATTGATGCATGCTTTGAGATCATGGGGATAGATGAGATCATTTTTATCGAGGGTCAGATCGATCTCGAGTATTACAGGGGTCAGGTGTTGACTTTCTAGTTGATTGTGGCTACCATCATTTCAGGATTAGTAGCTCCTGATCGGAAAGGTCAATACTTCAGCCCGGGATAGGGTCTGGCCTGGGAGCAAATCCTATTCGGGAGGACCTTGCATGCTTGGGGACCAATGATGCTAGCCTCATTATATCATGATTTGCATGAGTTTGCCTACTATGAATTATTGCATTTCTGGGTTTGGGAGCACATTGTCGTGCTCCGACCGATTATTAAAGTGGTCGATGTTGAGCCTGATGACCCAGTTGTTTGGCGGTACCGGGGTGGCATCACTTTGAGACACATAGGATGGGTAGGTCTTCCTCATTGGCGGAGGGTCTTGGATGAGATGATAGAGTTTACTTGGAGACCTTGCTTACAAATGCCAACTTGGTATGACGATGTACAACAACTATTCTATGCCAGGTAGGACAGACTAATGTAGGGGCGCGAGCACACCATCATTGAGCACTACCTGCCAGATAGGGTAGCCTAGAAGTTCGGGGACATCCAGGACAGGTTGAATGATCAATATATGGCTATCTTCGCTCGGTCCACCAAGGAGACTACATGGGGTTAGAAAATCCCAACAATAGAGGTAGTTGATAGCTTTAGGTAGCTGGTGGCTAGACCATGGGATTACGATCAGGGACAAGCAGATCCAGGCACAACACGTGCCTATGATGATTGGTTCAGGCCCCCAGTCTGATTGATAGTTCCAAGGGAAACACTTCCATGATGAAGACCTCAAGTCAAGACATTAGGGCGAGGACAAGGAGGTCAGGATTCAGGGGCACCTGGAGGAGGAGGTAGAGGAGGAGGAGGACCACCTCCTCGCTAACCAGATTAGAGAGACCAACAACAACTGCCAAGAGACCAGCAAAGGGATCAACCCAGGGACCGACAACCACCACAGAGAGATCAACAGAGGGATCAAACTAGGGACCAACAACCACCATAGAGAGATCAAAAGCCACCACCACCACCATAGCCAGACCCATGAGATGCCTTGATACAACAACTTTAGGGGTAGGTTCAGGGGCTACAGGCACAGGTGCAGGCTCTTATAGTAGAGAGGGACCGGGCCAGATAGCAGGTCCATACCCTCACTACAGAATGAGACCACGAGAGATAACATCAAAAAATGACATAGCTGCAACTGGCACAAGAGGTTGGTAGGAGACATCAACTAGAGAGCATGACTGTTGCATCACAGGGTAGGATAGTCCCGATGTGGATGTACCGCGAGGCAGTACGAGAGATTGAGTATTATCGGCTTCACTATTGGCAGGTTGTACCCTTAGCAGCCCGAGTACCAGAGTACTCCTAGCAAACTGGCATGAGACAGGTTGAGGACCAGCCAGAGAGGCAGGTAGGTGAGGGGAGCAACCACCAGGGCTAGCTATCACAACTTTTCATCGACGCCATTCTTTTTGAGATCCAAGGGCTCCATTTTTTATAGCCCCGTGGGTATTGTATATATTGATTGATATACATACGATCCTGATTTGTATTATGACAGTTAGACTTTTGATATATATATGATATAATTGATTCATTATGAGACGTGTCCTATTTTATTTGTGCATTATGGATGGATGTATTTGATGTTCTATATGCGATGCAATTCTATATGATATGATGTATGATTTTGTATATGTTTATGGATGTATTTCCTTTTGTATTTTTTCTATGCACTTTTTATGATGATGATGTATGGAGTGTGGATGTATGGATGCAAATATTTCATGGTATGTAAATGATTTTAACATGCTTAGACCAACAGATCTATATATTATGCCCCTAATGGATGATGTTATATGCTATGATTATGAGATGTATGAGATGTTATGACATGCTCGTTTTCTTTTTCAGTATCTTTTTTATGCATATATGGATGATATGATGATGCGGATGTATGGTTTATGAGATGCTTAGAATAACAAATCTATATGATGTCCTAAATGATAATATGAAATGGATTGATTATGTGTTTATGAGATGACATTATGATATGCAGATGTAATGTTTTTTTATATCTTTTCCCTATGTGTTTATGATGATGATATATGGACACATGGATGTGAGTTCTATGATACTCAAATGTAATCATAATATGCAATGATTTGTGATATGTAATAATATGAATGCAATGATGTGATACGACTATGTAATGATTTATGTTTTGCAATGAAATGATTATGATATGGCAATGATTTATGTTATGCAATGGTATGAATGCAATGACATAAATGCAATGATGTGAAATGATTATGTAATGATTTATGTTTTGCAATGAAATGATTATGATATGGAAATGATTTATGTTATGCAATGGTATGAATGCAATGACGTAAATTTAATGATGTGAAATGATTATGATATGGAGATGATTTATATATGTTATGCAATGGTTATGATTTGAAATGATTATGATTTTGTGATATGCCTTTCATATGAGATGTATGTATACTGATGATTAGTGGATGCATGATGAATGCATTAGTGATGTTTTTGGTTAACTGTCATGATACCATGCTAGCACAGAGAGAAGAAAGAAGAAATAAGATGATGAAAGGAGGATCCATCAAGTCCATGATCTATGAGACTTTATTGGAGATGATGATGATGTATTGCTTATTAGGAATTGAGATTTTAAAAGGGCTTACTTACCTTATGTTTAATAACACACATAGGCACGATGTATAAAGGTATAAAGAACTAGGATGGTGTTGCACCTAATGTGATGGACTTTGACTCGACAATCAGATAGGAGTACTCTTGTTCACACTTGACGTATGAAACCTTATTTAAAATGCAGTTCAAATATTTTAAGTATCTCAGACCAAAACCTAGAAAGGAAAGCCTTCCTATGTGGTCAACGAGACACCTAAAACATCTTCCCTACAAATCAAACAAAGCACCTATGACCAAGGTTATGTTACAAGAACATCCAACAAGCACAACAGATAAAAAGATAGTGATCGTTGCCCCACTCCTTTTTCTCCAAATCTTTTTTGTTTAGACATCATCGAGAGGTCATTGGAATGAGCACAATAAGATAAATCAAAAGACAAAGATCATGTAAACAAACAAGCTAATGTTCTTCATACCGCTAGTCAAAACTAAACTACGGTGATGCCTGATGTTGATGTCCATTGTAGGAAGGATTCATCCTAGGACATGATGTTATCAGATGATGGTGAGATTGGCTGGATGATAAGCTATTGATATCAAGAGTTGACCAACTTGTTTACCTACTGACCTAGAATTGAGACCCTTGACGATTGAGTTTTCACTTTTAACCTACTAGACTTGTTTTTGACTGTTTTACCAAAGGTTGAGGGTGAGGATGATTTATTATGAGTGAATGTTTATTTCGGGTAAAAGCGAGACATGATAGATGGATTTTTGGGTTTTTTGAATGTTTTTGGTATTTCGAAATGTTTTGAGGTTGTTTTTGGTATTTTTTGAGATGTTTTACAAATGTTTTGCTTTTTCAAAAATTTTAATGTTTTTGGGTTTTTTGAGATTTTGACCAACAATCTAACCTAAAGACCTATCCTAGGGGCCTCGGGGGCCGATCAAAGATTATCCTTGCATACTTTATACACATAGAGATCATGTAGTTTGACTGACACAGACTCGATTATTGATGAGATATGAACAAATGAATTTGTCAATTTATTATGACATACTCCTAAAGGACTAACCTAAGTGTCTTGGGGGCCGATCAAAGATTAGCCTTGCCTACGTTCAAGCTCAAAGACGGCATAGTTCGACATGACAACTCTATTTTTTACTTTTTCAAACTTTTTGACAAGTTTTTGGACTTTGATATGTTTTGAATTTTTTTTGGATTTTTTTATTTTATAAATGTTTTTGGATTTTTGGATTTTCTGATGTTTTTGGATTTTTGATTTTCTAATGTTTTTGGATTTTGATTTTAGGGAGATCAAGAATATACACGAATCCGATCTGATGTAGGTACAAGAACATGCCCCCAGCGTGATGTGATAGACTACTCCGATATAGGTAGGACAAACCGACCTTTCGGGATGTGCCAAGTAGTACTAGGAGGGATCATGATACAAATAAAAGATCATGCTATGATGCAAACACAAATGGGTGAATGGAAGAATCAATGGAATGTGATGGGTGATGCAAAGGGTGATGGGTGATGTGGAACAAGCTGTAGAGACCCTGGTGGATGGAGAGCGCTTTATTTACACAAGGCGCTTGTTTGCTAGGTTTTCAGCAAGGTGCTTGCCCAAAGCACCATCAAAGTGGTTTTCACTAGAGGACGATTTTTTTATCTTTATTGTTTTCAATCCTTTTTCTGATTTTTTTGGACTTTTATATTTTTTGATATTTTTGGATTTATGCCTTGAAGGATTAGGAATATTTTTTTTTGAGATGGGAGCTATTCATGGGCTCCTATAGAGGCTCTCCTTTGGATGTTGATAGCTGATATGCCCTAGATTTTAGCTTGTGGTGATGATGAAGGGTCCCAACCAATTGGGTTCAAAATTGACCTTGCTATCTAGATTTGGTACATTTTTTTAATTCTCCTTCAATACCAACTCTCCGACTTGGAAGGTATGACTCCTGATCTTCTTGTTGTAGCTCCACTTGAGATAGTTTTGATAGAATTGCAAATGGTTTAAGGCATCCATGCACCGCTCATCCAGTAGTTCCAGCTCGTTCAATCGTGATACTCGATATTCTTCATCTGTAATGAGATTCTATAATGATATTCTTAGGGATGGGAGCTTGAACTCAATGGGGAGGATGGATTCTGATCCATAGACCAGAGAGAATGGGGTTGCACCTATTGGTGTGCAGATACTTGTTCGGTAGACCCATAGGGCGGGGTTCAACTGCAAGTGCCAGTCACAACCAACTTCATTGACTATCTTTTTGAGGATTCTTAAGATGGTTTTATTTGTAGCCTCAAATTGGACATTAGCTTAGGGGTAGTATGGAGTAGAAAAACGGTGTTGGATGTTGAATTTATGGCATAGGTCTTGGACATCCTATTTTTTGAAAGGTGTCTCGTTATCTGAGATAATGGCTTGTGGGACACCATAGCGACAAATGAGGTAATTCAGGTTGAACTTGGAAATCTACTTTCCTATAATATAGGTCATTGGGATGGCCTCTACCCACTTTGTGAAGTATTCCATGGTGGTGATAATGAACTTGTGTCCATTAGATGAAGTGGGGGTGATTTTTCCAATGAGATCGAGCCCCCACTACGAGAAGGGCCAAGGTGTAACAATCGGGTGGAGCTCTTGAGCTTGTGCATGGATGAGATCCCCATGTTGTTGACATTGCAAGCACTTCTTAACATATTCGTGGGATTCCTTCTCCATTTTTCGGCCAATAATACCCCGTTCTCAGCAGCTTCTTGGCCAAGGTCATACCACTTGAATGTGAACCACATATGCCATTATGCACCTTCGTTAAAGCAGTCAAAGCTTCCTCAACATTTAATCATTGTAAAAGGGTTCCCTCAATAATCATACGGTATAGGGTGTCGCCTAAGATAACAAAGCAAGATGACTTATTGAAAAAGGTTCTCTTAAGTTCAAAGTGATATTGGTAGGGAGTAATCCTATTCTTAGATAAGTGTATATGTCATGATACCATGGGTTACCAAGACCAATGATTTCACACACAAATTCAGACTCTAGTACCTCAAAAGCTGATACGAGAAGCTGCTCTACAAGGAATTCTTGTTTTGGAACATTGCGTGGGACATCTACTAGCGATCCAATTGTTGCCATAACATCCATTTCTCTATTGTTTGCCCTTGGTATTTTCTCAAACATGATGTCAATGAAGAACTCTTTGAGGCTTTCTACTAGTTTCTTGTATGTAGTCAACTTTTCATCCTTCATTTGGTATTTGTCATTGACCTGGTTGATGATAAGCTGCAAATCTCCACAGACCTTGAGTGCCATGATCTGCCAATGTACAACAATTCTCAGCCCTGTGACAAGAGCCTCATATTCTGCAATGTTGTTTGTGCAAGGAAAATACAACTTATATGATTTGGATATGTAATCTCCTTGTGGTGCAATGAAGAAGACTCCATCTCCTGACCCATGCTATGTGTAGGATCCATTAAAGTACATTTTACAGTGATCTTCTATGCTTATGTTAAAGATGGACTCATCAAGGAATTTTGATACAAGTGGATTCTCTAAGTATATTGGTGCTTCTTCCAGTTGATTTGCAATCACTTGTCCTTTAATGGCCTTCTGTTCCACATACTCAATGTCATGTTCTGTCAGGATCATAACCCATTTAGTTGTTCGCCTTGTGAGCATTGCTTTAGAAAGCAGATACTTGAGAGGGTCTATCTTGGCAATGACTTTTATCTCTATCTTGGCAATGAGTTTTATCTGGTGTGCCAACATATAGTGTCTAAATTTATATGCTACAAACATGACTGCTAAGCAAGCCTTCTCAATGGATGTGTAATTCAGCTTGTGTCCCACCATGGTTCTACTAATGTAGTAAATAGCTCTCTCCTTCCTGTTTTTATCATGTTGTGCTAAGAGAGCGCCAAGGGTTGCTGTTGTTGCTGATATATACAAGATCAAGGGTTTGCTTGGAATTGGTGGCATAAGAACTGGTGGTGTGAGAAAGTACTCCTTGATCTTGTTGAATGCCTGATCACATTTCTCATCCCATTTGTATGCTACCCCCTTGTGGAGTAGATGAGAATATGGGATAGCCTTATCTGCTAATTGTGCTATGAATTGACGAATGGACTGGAGTCTTCCTTGTAAACCCCTTAATTGTTTCAATGTCCTTGGCACTTCCATTTCGAGAATTGCTTTGACCTTGGAAGGATCTATTTCGATCCCTCTCATTGGCACAATGTACCCTAGGAGCTTTCTTGATTGCACCCCAAAGACACACTTCTTAGGGTTTAGTCTAACCCAATATTATTTTAGCCTATCACAAATGGAGCTCAATGCTGCTATGTGATCTCGTCGCTTTCTTGACTTGGCCAGTATGTCATCCACATAATCTTCCATAGTTTTGTAAATCATATTGTGGAAGATTAGTGTCATAGCTCTTTAGTAGGTCGCTCCTGCGTTCTTCAACCCAAATGGAATCATGTTCCAACAGTATGTTCCCCATGGACAAGTGAAAGTTGTCTTGTGTTGATCTTCTTTGGCTATCATGATATGATTGTACCTTGAGAATCTATCCATTAGTGATAGCATTTCATGTCCTGCCATCATATCCATAATCATGTCTATGTTTGGGAGAGGGAAATCATCCTTGGGACATGCTTGGTTTAGATCTCTGAATTCAGTGCAAATGCGGATGCCCCCAATGGGATTAGTGACTAGTACCAAGTTTGAGACCCACTTAGGATAATCAATGGGCCTTATGAAGCCAGCATCCAGGAGTTTCTACAACTCAAGCTTGACTAATAGTGCGATCTGTGGATATATTTTCCTTAGCTTCTGCTTCATTGGCTTCGCCTCTGGATATACTGCAAGATGGTGAACCACAACTTATGGATTGAGACACAACATGTCAGTGTAGGTCCATGCAAAGTTTACCTTTCTTTCTCTTAGAAAGGTAGCTAGGAGCTCTTGTTCTTTAGTCAGAAGTGATTCTGCATAGAAGGTTATATGTGGCATCGCCTCAGTCCCCAAGTTGACGGGGTTGCACTTTTCTGCTAAGATCGTTGACTTTTGATGAATAACATTAAGAGGAAGATTGAATCCCCCATCCTTTGGAACCTTAGAGAGGTTTTCACCATTGGATGCATTCTTTTTTTTTACAATTTTCGGGTCTGAAAGTGGCATAGTGTGGTTTTCACTTAAAGACCTAGAGATTATTCTCAATTTTTAACTTTTGCGACTAAGGGATTCATTCATTTCCCCATAATAAGCATGTGTGTCCAATTCAATGTTGAATCCAACTTTATGGTCTGCACAAGGTACATTATCCTGCAATCCCATGAATTTCGAGATCACCTAATCATTTTCGAATGTGTCTAAAACTGGTGGTCCTTGTTGGTCATAGTCTATTAGTTGGGGATACACTAGTTTTAACTCATGGGTTTGGTTGTTCGACTCAAAGGATACAATGGAAATCATGAATAAGGAGGAGTCTTAAAATAAAATAGGTAAGTCAGTAAGGGTATCCTCATCACTATCACTCCCACATACCTCAGTTATGTCAAAGGTAAAATTGTCTAAGGGTAGACCTGTGGATACTAGTAATCGAAGAGGAGCTTTGACAATTTTAACAGGGGGAATTCTGCCACACATGGTTATTTTCGGAGGGGTACATCCAAGGCCAAGATTTTTTATGCACTTCTCAACAATGATGGGTTCTAATCGATCGGTGTTTTTTTTCTTGAGAATTTCATTCTTATTATAGCCCATACCCAACATTAATTGTATTTCTTTATTAACATCATCCATAGGAAGGGATGGTACAGGTCTTTCATCTTGATATAGGAGATTGGATATATCTTTTTCATCCACCACTTCTCGGCCTAGATGCCCCCAACTTCTGAATCTAGAGGGGTCTGCCCTGAAGGTTTGAGATGCTGCATTGGCTGGTTGCGGCTAACTATGGGACCTAGGAGATAGAGGTAACTCTCCTATTATAAAGGCACCCTTCTTCATCTTGTAATCTCCACATCCGTTGTCTTGGATATTGACTTTGATATTAGAAATGGCAAGAATGGAAGGTGTCTTTGTCTCAAAAGTGGATGGTAAGGTGGATGGGTCCACGTATGGAGTTGTAGGGCCTTCATCATTTTTGGGAACTTGTGGGATTTTTTAGTATTTGGTTTCAAGGTTTCTGCAGTAAGCAAATGGCTCAGGATCACCATGGATGGTAACCTCTTGGTTTTGAAAGGGGAATTTAACACATTGGTGGAATGTGGATGCAACTAATTTCATCCCATGAATCCATGGGTGCCCTAGGAGAATGTTATAAGGGAGGTCAAGATCGAGGACTTGGCAAGTAGTATCCATGATGGCTGGCCCTACTTGGATAGGAAGTTGAATGGTACCTTGAGACACTCTTTCCTGATCATCGTAAGCTCGAATGGTAATAACTTTTCCTTTTTCAATCATATCTTTAGAAAATCCTAGATTGTTTATTAGCTTGAGGGAACAAATATTCAGCCCTGCACCTCCATCCACCAAGACTCGTTTGACTTTATTTTTATGGACAAAGACTTCAAAATGAAGTGCACGATTGTGAGATGGCTGGGCTAGGAGATCTTGTTCAGAGAATGAGAGGAGATGTGGCATGGTGATGTGTATGAACATAGCTTGGAACTGATCTGCATCAAGGTCTGTGGGTACATAAGACTTAGCAAGGCCCTTTTCTAAAATCTCCCTATGTGCGAGTGAAATTTTCAACAACTCCATGATGGAGATCTAGGCGGGGGTCTTCTTTAGCTGTTCCAAGACATTGTAGTCACTGACAACTGACTTTGATTTTGTAGGGGGTGCTCTAGTTTACATGGATGGTAATTTTTCCACCTCGTGTGGTGACTCCACACTCGGCTTTGGATGTTGGGAAATGGACAACACTTACCCATTCATCTAAAGATGCGACAACATGGTCATAAATGTGGTTGACGCTACCATACTTTTTTCATTTTCCATTGTTGTTTGATTTATTATGATCCGACATCGGGTTCGTGTATATCTTGAGGTCCTAACTTCCACCCGATTGTTCAACAGTGATAGTCTTGTCATCAATGAGGTCTTGGATCAGGTTCTTCAGCCTCATGCAACCGGCTATTGTGTGCCCCTTTATCTTATGAAAATCACACAAGTGCTTCTCGTTATACCATGGTGGCTTAACTTGAGGCTCCTGGTATTTTTTGACAACTGGGAGCGTGATGATGTTGGCATCAAAGAGTCACTTCATGATAGATTCGATCGATTCTCTAAGCGGTGTGTAATTTCGCTTTGGGGGATATCAGTTTCTTGTGGATGGTCCACTTTGATCATTGACATTATTGACTATTTGTGTGTTGTTTTGTTGCTAGGATGTGTTGGATCGAAGGGTATTTTGGGTGTTATTCTGATGTTGTTGATATGTTTTTTGTTGCGTGTTTGGCTTTGGAGCACTAATTACAACCTTGGCATCAACAACACCATCGTTGGTAACATTTTTGTTTTTCACCCATGTTCATGGTTTGTCATTGTAGCTTGTTGATGGGTGATTATCTTGATAAGTGGGTGCCCCCCCTTGTGCAATGAGGGCTCTTTCGATGTTGAGAGCCTTGGCGATGAGTTGATCATGGGTGGCGATGCATTGTACTTTGAGATGGAAAGCTAGAAACCATTCAAGATTCAAGATAATGGTTCTGACTTGTTCTTCTGGCATAGCCCACTTGCTCCTGTTGGCCTTGGATCACCATCACTGCAAGAAGGACACGAATGATTCTCCCTTGTTTTTCTTAAGGTTGGACAATTCCTCTAATCTTATGTCCATGCCCATGTTGAATGAATAATTTTGTATGAAGGCGTCCACAATTTCTTGAAATTTTTTGATTTCGGGAGGAATATGGGAGAACCATTCCATGGTTGGGCCAGCCAGACTTCAGGGGAAGATCCTCATTACATAGAAGTCATCATAGGCAACCTCCATGCAGTGTACATGGAATTCCCTGATGTGATATTTAGGATTTCTAGTTCCACGATACTTGTCGAATTTTAGGATCTTGAAGCCTTGTGGGAATGGTTTCATCACAATGCTCCTATCGAACGGATAAGGGCATAGATTCCCTTGTGATTTTGGGGTCTTCCTTGATTGTATGTCCAACACCTATTGTAAGAGTTTTTTGATTTGGGTAGATAAATCACTTTGCGGGTTAGGTGGTGGAATGAAGGTGTTTTGGGTTGGTGTAGTCATTTGGATGACAAGTGGGGTGACTTGCAGACTCGGTGGTGCATTTACGGGAGTTCGTTGTGCAACTAATGCTTGTTGATATGCTTGTAGTTGTTGTTTTTCCAACAAAGCTTGTTATCGGTCTTGTTGTTGTTGTTGCAGCAAGAATGCTTGTTGTTGTTGTTGCAGCAAGAACACTTGTTGTTGTTGTTGCAACAAGAACGCTTGTTGTTGTTGTTGCACCAACAACGCTTGTTGTTGGGCTTGATGTTGTTGTTGCGCCAACAACTCTTATTATTGGGCTTGTTGTTGTTGTTGTTGAGATACCTATTGTTGCACTTGGTATTGCTGCAAAGCTTGTTGGTAAGCCTGTTGCTATAACAAGTCTTGTGCTTGAGCTTGTTGTGCTTGATGTTGGGCTTGTGCCTGCGCTTGTGCAGCTTGGGCAACTTGTGTGGCTTGTTGTTGTTGCAATAAAGCTTGTGCTTGGACTTGGGCTTGTTGCTGCTGTATCAATCCTTGTGCTTGTTCTCGGGCACCCTGTTGGGCTTGTTGTGCGGTTTGTCGTGTTTGTGCTTGCTATGCGGCTTGTTGCGCAACTTGTGCGGCTTGTTGGGTTTGGAATTGATGTAGTGCCCTTTGATAAGCTTACTGAGCCACTTGCAATGTGATACTATATTGGTTGGCTATGTTTGGATTTGGTGGTAGAGGTGGGGGATTCAAAATGGTATGAGATGGTGTGATGATATTCTGTTGGTGTGGTTGTTGGGGCGTTTGAGTGATAACAATGGGTTGTGTGGTGGGGGTATGGTTGATGAGCTAGGTCCTTGGGAGACCACGTTTTGAGTTATCTGAGATGTTGTGGATGGTGTAATGGTTGATTGAGATGTATGGATTGGCGCCACCTGCTATTGTGATGTGAGTGGTATGCCTGAAGGATTTGGTATGCTTGGCAGATTGATTTGATTCGACTGATTTTGGATAAGTAAGGGGGGTTGGCCTAAACCAAGGATTGGTGTGGATGTTATTGGTAGAGGTGAAAATTGTGGGAAGATGGGTGGTGTGTTCTCTTCAGAAAATGATGATGATGAGGGATCAAAGATTCCCCCTTGTCCAAATAATCCACCTTCTCCTTGTGAGGTCATGGGGAGAGAGACTTGTGTGTTAAGAGGATATACCGGTATTGCAAAGAAAGCAAATGGATTATTGGTGTCATGAAAGATGAGTGGAATGTATGGGTGTTTTATATCTTAAGGGACAAATTGACCCAAGATGGTGTTTGCATCCAAGTCTTGGTTGTTCACAAGGGGATGTGTTTGGAGAGCATGAAGTAATGAACTCTCCTTGGTGACAATTGGTTGAGTTGGAGCAAGAGATGATGTGGGTTGGGGAATGGGTTGAATGATGCTTTGAGAAGATGGTGTGAATGAGACCGATGGCATAATCCCAAGAGGTTTCTCCACAATAGTGTTTATGTCAAATTCAGAAGGGAGTTTAGCCCCTTCTTTTGCCAATTCTATCATGTATTGTGAAGGATTGAGTCTCATCATGGCATTGACAATTTTGTGAGTTTTGGGTTTTTGGACCATTTCTATGATTTCATCTTGAGTCATTCCCAAGACTTTATTGGTGATGTCTTCCACTTGACCTTCCTCCTGAGGATCTTGTGTTAATAGAGGAAGACTGGGTGGGGGATTGCTAGATCCAATGGGATTGATTTTGGGAGTGGTTTGACTCAAGTCACTTGAAGTAGATGTTTCTTTGTTGGCTTCCATGCTTTTCTTGTTTTGAGATCTAATTTGAACCATAAAATAGGGATCAATTTGTAAGAGATGAACCTCTAACACTTTAGATTGATCTAAACTTTAGGCACAAAAAAGAGAATCTAAGTTTGCTTTAAGGATCAAAGGATGGGATGAGATAAATGAAAGATGGATGGTGTGAATGATTAAACTCTCAAGAATCTTGAAGGGACACTAGAATTTGGGACTTTTGGATTTTGGATTTTGGATTTGATTTGGATTTGGATAATGAACTCATAAACCCCAAGATGTTGGATGTTATCTTGGGATAGATTTGTCCACAAGGTGATAATTTAACTAAGCATATGAAGAAGGATTCATCTACACATACTTAAGTCTAGAATGAAGAATTTTTTTAAGATTCTAAGAGTTGTTGGTGGGATGGGATTTGATTGATGTTTTAGGGATGAATGAGAATGTTGATTTTTGATCCTGAAATTTGACTTAGAGAGACTTCCTTTCTACAAGACCTCGATATTGAAGAACATGTTTGTACTTCCTATATGAGAAATTCAAATCTTTGAAAGAGACTTGGGTTTTGACAATAATAAAATGAATACAAGTTGGGATCGTCTCTTGAAGCTCTTTTGTAAAAATTATAAACCAATCTTTCTCTAACATCGTAAAGTCTTGAAAAATGTTTTTGGAGAGCTTTTGGACTAAGGTGCTTATGATGATTTGACTTCGAGAGTTTGAATTTTTAGGAAATCATGAGATCAATCACACGTGAGGTTCAATTGTCTTTTATCTTGCTTAGATTGATTCCGTTTACCACAAACACTTTCTTGATTAGTCTTCCAAACTGAATGTCTAATGTCTTAATTTATTTTCATCCCACAAGGTCCATTATGTGGAAATTAAGAGAATCAAGGCAATAGTTCCCTAATTTTAACTTTAGTGAGAGAAAATTGAGATGTAAATCCAAATACTTAGAAGCTTTTAAGGATGAAATCCCTAAGGACAAGCAGTAGCACTTTGGATTTTTCAATAGTATTTGCTCCTCTAAAGGGTTTGAAATTTTGATGATTTTGTTGAATGTTTGTTTTCCAATGTTTTAGATCCAAGCAAAGTGTTTTGATTCCAAATTGATGCACAACCCTAGGATAAAAAGAGACAATATTTGTTGAATTCCCACTTGGATAAATCCAGCTGTGCTTATTCAAAGCAGATGATTAGAAGTTTGACCACACTGGATCCCCTCCACGACACACACTTCTTGGGTCAACCAAGCTTCAGTTCTCATGAATCTCCCATGATTAACTTTTCATCTCTACTTTGAACCACAAGTACGTGGGATGGCTTCAGAACGACCGTTCTTGCACCAACAAATAGTAAGGAATCTCAGGGAAAACTTTAGTGGTGAATCTTCGCCAATTGGCGAATTCTAAGAATTGAGCAAGTCAAAATTGGCAAATTTACCTTACCCAACAAGGTGTCCAAATCGCTTGAATTCTACAAACTATCGGTCCAATACATGTCCATTTGCCAACAGTTTTTTTTACAAGGCATGTTTAGGCAATAAATTCGCCATAACAGACTACGGGTTTCCAATGGACCGATTAATATTTTCGCCTGGAATCTCGGGAGCATGTCATAAAACACCTACATCATCACCAATACTATTAAAACATCATTATATGAGGACCCATTTCGCCAAATAAAATTTACAAATAGTTGCTTGTGAAGACCCATTTCGCCAATTCAAATTTATAAAAAATTGCTTAGGAGGACCTATTTTTCCAATAACATTTAAAAATAATTACATTTGAGGACACATTTCACCTTGAAAATTGCAAAGTGTCGTTGTATAAGCACGCGAGATTCACCAAATTTTTAACATACCATTTAAAAATCCCACGGAATTTGCCAAATATGGATTAATATAAATACAATTGAAATTGTTATTTATTCTTACACATTTTGTTTGGTTTTGAGGTTCTACTTCTTGATTCAGAAGTCAACGAAAGCCGAAAATGTAGACTTAAAGGTGAGTGATCATTTCTTCAGACTGTTATTAGTTATTAGTTATAATAATAAAATTTCTTTATCTGTTTTCCATTCTTGCTTCAGTCTTAAACATGATTTTGAGTAGGGAATGGGATTTATATTCTCTGTCAGTTTATCCTTAAACAAGAAGACATTTTTTTCTAGCTTTTATTCGAAGTGAGAGATCAATATGTCGAGCAGCAAGGGTAAGAATCTTCAAGGTAATGAAGATACTGGGCGGCCATCAAAATGCCCAAAATGTGGAGGTACCATACAGTCTTACTTTGGAATTAGCAAAGCTTCTAATCCATTAGATCAAGGTGGAACTACATCATCAACTCTTCCACCAAATATTATTGAAGATGGCATTCACAATACCTCACCGCCATAGGAAGATCAAGGTGAGATTATCATTGAGTTAAATCAAAATGTATCAAATGAGGATGGCAATACCGCAAAACATGTTCCAAGGGATACCCTGGTTAGCTAGAATGAGATAATTGACTTGGATGAGGATGATATTGGTAGCAAGAAAAGAAAAGGCAAATCAAAATTGGGGTGCGAGTGGGAAATGACAAGAAACTTTCAACTTGTTTGGTTGTCGAAGTACCCATTCATTGTACCAGTGGGGGTATCAAATGAAAAATGATATTGAAAGGGAAACAGAGGCCAAATGTAAGATTTGTAGTGGGAAATGTGGAAGAGACAAGAATTTGCAACTAAAGCTTGACACTATAGAAAAACATATCGGTAAAGTTTATGAAAAACAAATCATAGAAAGAAATGAGCAATCAGTCATACGATGGAAATCAAAGGAAGAATGTCTTCAGGTTAAGTATGCCGCAGATTATGAAAAGCATAACCATAGAATGTTGAAGATTGAAAAATGTCAAGGTACACTTGAGGCTCATTTTGGAAAAGCCATGGCAACAACAAATCTGTCAAAAACTGTTTAGATGAGTGTTGTTTTTCATATTTTGTCCAGAGGGCGTCCTATGATAGACTATCCAAAATATTTTGATTTATTATCTTATTTGAGTGTTCCCCACTTTCCCTTCTCACATTGGTCAGTAAACACTCGATGGGAATGGGCGAACTATCTTGCTGCAGTGGAAAAGGAAGATTTAAAGGAGAAAGTAAAAGAATCAAATTTCATTGCATTATCTTTAGATGAAGTTACTACAGTGGACAATACTTCTTGGGTCAGTATGCATTTGTATATTGTGGAACAATATGTTCACCAAACTCATCTTCTTTGTGTTCATAAAATGAAGGACAATTCAAAATCGCAAAATCTATTTGAACTAGTCAAGAAATATTTGAATGAAATTGTAGGTACGGATGAGTTGACAATTGGCAAAAAGTTGGTGTGTGTAGGAGCTGATGGAGCTGCAGTGATGCAAGGCCAAAGGAGTGGTCTTTGCACAAAGATAAAAACTACTTGTGCACCATACATACTTGGCATTCACTGCATGACCCACAAAATGAATTTAACATTCAAAATTGTAAGCAAGTTTCCTACAGTATCAAAAGTTGAAAATCTAGTTCACGAGATCCACGCATACTTCTACCAAAGTCCCAAATGTTTCCAAGAATTTCAACATTTTGCTGAGGGAATAACACCTAGAAACAAGCTTCTCAAGGATGTCGATACCAGATGGATCTCCTTGTATGGACCAGCACAACGAGTTCTTTCAGAATATCAATCCTTGATTGGAGTGATGTACAAGCATCACAACACAGTAGACAAAGCTTCCGACCTCTTACATAGGTTAAGCGATATAGAGACACTCTTGACTTTAGCTAGTCTTCTCCCCATGCTGGATGAGATGAACAATCTTGTGAAGAAATCCCAAGATAGAACTATGTATATTTATGAATATGCCAATCTACGTAAAATTACATGCTTGGCCCTCGATCATCTATATCTAGATCTAACACAAGAAGGCGCAAATTATTTGATGTGGAAAAAAATTATTGATTTGAATAATCCTGATAATTATTTACAGTTTAATGCAAGCATGCACTTATGTATCTGTGTATGTGGATATGAGATACCAAAGTACCATTGTAAGACAACTAGATGCTCTAGTAGAGAAGTAGCTGTTAACGGGGAGGATTTTAATGACATTGTTAAATCTGTTAGTGATAATTTGAAGGAAATTGCAAAATCTCTTTCATCAAAGATTCGTGAAAGATTCCCTCGACATGAAATACTTGAAGCCATGGGTATTATGTATCCTCAATTTTGGGTAAACCAAGATAACCCAAAATATTTTCATGATCAAGTAAAAATATTGATTGAACAGTTTTCAAAAAAGGTAACATACAATGAGTAGACAATAGAAGGAATTTTAAATGAAAATAAGCTTAGATCCTAGTGTAGGAGTTTTGCAACAGCTACGAGGGACCAGCATAAATCCATGGGCAAGGAGAAGGCTTTTGAACCGAGATAAAAAAAAAAAGGTTTGGACAAGCTTAGGTCAGAGTGAAATATTGCATGGTTCAATATCAGAATATTTCAAACTTGTTGATTTATGTCAAACAATGATATTGGGGTCGGTGGAGGATGAGAGAGTTTTTAGTACATTGGGGTTTTTGAAATCAAAGTTAAGAAACAAACTGGACAAGAATTTGGAAAATTGCTTGAGGATGAAAGGAACTGCGTATAATGTCAAAAAGTTTCCTTTTCAAAGGGCACTCGCAATCTGAGGTCCACATGTGAAAGAAGAGGGACTGGGTTGTGCAACATAGGCACTCTAATTCCAAGCACTAGTACTAGTGGCATTGGAAGTAGCTGTGGGACTGGGATAGATGACAATGATATTGAAATTGACACAAATCACACAATGAATGTTGAATTTGAGACACAGGCCGAAGAAAGTGAAGAGAAAACTCATAAATACGATGAATCTTTTACTTTATCTCAAGATGAGCATCCGTTTGAGGACCTTGAATCCATTTGGGAAATAGAAGAGATTTAGCAGGTTTTAGGTATTTTTACTGCACTTCACGAATCAGTTTCCATTGTTCTAAAGTCCAAACTGTAGTTGATATTTTTTATATTATATTCAATGAACATTTAAATTGTGAATCATTGCACTTCATGATATCTTATTTTATATTGCACTACATGAATCATATTCCAAACTGTAGTTGATGATATTTTATATTGTATTCAAATAAATTGTGAATCATTGATTCATTGCATTTCATGATATTTTATTTTATATTGCACTACTGTAGTTGATGATATTTTATATTGTATTCCATCATATTGTAGCTTGTTGCCTCTCATATATAAGAGAGATCAAGACCCGGATAGGAGATCATCACATAATTTTTAATTAGACTTTAGAGTAGAAAATAGTAAGAAGATAGATAATAGATTGCACCAATTCGCCCACCCATCTCATATTATAAACTATTTTTATAATGCATATCATTTGAAAATCAATACAATGGAGAAGGTTACACATAATTATTGATTTGCTTTTGAGTGTTCAACTATTATGGATTCATATGCTTCAGGAATAGGGGCTGTGACCGTGGGGTTTAAGATTTATTTATGGATATGATCAAGTAGTAATGTGGGCCATGGTGGAGCTCTCAAAATTTTCCACAATTTTGCTCATTCCTAGTTTCATTGGTGTTTGGCATCACTGGTTTGCTTTGGGATTTAGGATTTTGGTCTTGAAAAAACCTTTGCCTTTGGGTCCTTTGTTTCATTTTGATCTGGGCGTTCTAATCTTGCGTTGACCTGTTGTTTCGAGTTTCTGGTTGCATAAGTCAAGGGAAGAGGACTTAATTTTACCTAAGTCAGAAGCACCTTGCACCTCAGAGATACTACCACCAGCATCGATGGGACCGCCAAAAGCCTCCAGCCCAGAACCGAACGCACCCTGAATAGGAGCTAGAGGAGGCACATCAGTATCCATCTGAGAACCCTGCACACCAAGCTTGTTTGAACTGGGAATCACAGTATCCCGATCAAGCGGTACATCCTTTGCAAAAGAACCACCTACCACCTGCAAGTCTACATGAAACCCCTCCTCTTGGACCAAATCCTCCAATGCCTCAAATCTATTGAAGGTTTCCTTCTCTTACTTGTCCTTAAGGGATCTCTTTTGACCCCTTCCCCAATTACGAGACTTAACCGAAATAAATCCTTTTTTTTTAAATTTTAGACTGCAGGAATCGGTCGGGTATCCATCCCCCTATAAACTGCAGTGTGCCTGGTAAACTTTTTTCACGTGACCGGTGGCGCTGGCACGACACGCCCTCCGGTACCACGGGTTTGGGGGAAGACTAGACCTCGTGACCTCTTGCCTGCAACAGGATGCTTTAGCCAATCGAGCTAGGACCCCCGCCCCAAATAAATCCTTCTTTATCAGCCGCCTCCCCCTACATGGGAGCCTTACCCTTGTTAGACTACGAATTAGGCTGAGAAGGGGCATTACCAATACCAACTACACTAGAAGCTCAGGGACACCTCCTCTGAAGATGGACATATTCATGACACAATTGACACCTGAAAGGTAACGTCTCATAGTCCAACGGTTGAGTCCAGGAACAAGAACCAACAATCATATCAACTGAATCCGACAATGGATGACTTAGATCAATTTCAACACATACTCGCGCATAGGAAAAAATCCTCTTATTCAAAGTTTGTTGAGAAGGACCAATAGGTTTTCCCAACAACAAAGCAATCAACTGCAATATGTCACTTCTCTAGTATTCAAGCGACAGTCAAGGGAGACAGACCCAAACCGGAACCTTAGAAGGTGACTCCTTTGCCGAGTTAAAGCCAACATGCCATGGTTTAATAAAGAAACCCACCTGATTATAAAAGTAAGATCCATCTTCAAAAGCCCTATTCCAATCAGAGATGCACAAGAAATCAACCAAAAAAAAGTTATTTGCAGCCATCAGAATATCAAAATCTCCTTCTGGGTTTCAAGTTTTGTGGATCCAAGTATCGAGAAACAGAAGAGAAACCCTCATCCCCATGAACTTACAAATCAAAACATGATTATTGTAGTAATCTACATCATCAACCATCGATTCCAATTGGATTACTAACACCAACCACTCTTGGGCCCTCTCCAAGCATCCATTAACCTTCTGCAATTTAAACCCTCCATTTCGAACCAAACTCGTACCCGGAGAAGACGAATTTGGAACCCCCAATGCATCACCAGATAAAGCAAAAGTCTGATCTACCCTCTCACAAGACCCATGCAATGCCATCGCTACCCATAACGAGATCCAAGCAACACCAATTAAGCCCCAAATAGGGCATGCAAGGACAACCAACAACGGACACGAGTTAAGAAGCCACACCACACTGAAGAAAGAGAAACATAGCTAGCACGAGCACGCAGAATAAAAAGACACCATTTACTAGAAACGACTCCCACAAGGCCCACACCACCCTTGATACAACCAACGCCAAGGGCGCACAAAAGCACGGCAAAAAGAAAACTCACTGCAAAATGAAGAATTGCCCTACCCCAGGCATCGCCCACAATCCAACAATAAACCCCTCCCACCAAAAAAAAAACACATGAAATAGAGAGCCCAAGCAAAAACAAATGAAAAAGATTTCACTGAAGATCTAGTTTCAGGCTAACGCATGCACTAAGGGAATGCGACATGCACAACATCCTCATGGGCCGCGAGCAATCACACAAAACAGACGCATCGCCATCTTTTCCCTTCCAGCAATTTCAAAACTATTATTCAAGTAAAGAATCCATAGTTGGATAGACTCTCAATTTTACACATATCTTTATATTTAATATTTTTTTTTATCCCCTATAAATTCTATAAATTGTAGTGCCTAGTAAATTTTTTAACGTGACCGACGGCGTTGGCGTAACACGCCCTCTAGTACCACGGGGTGGGGGAGACTAGACCTCGTGACCAACCTCCTACAACAAGAAAGATTTAGCCAACCGAGCTAGGGCCCCAACCCCTTCTTTATATTTAATATTGCTTTATAGTTTTTTCTTGCATTTAAACTTGACTTTTTGTTTAATTTATATATATATATTTCACAATTAACTACATATTTTACATTTAATTCTATATTTTAAATTAAATTCTATTTTCTATGTACTTTATATTGTTATTTTACAATTTTGAATTATATTATATTGCATTTATCTCCCATAGAAAACAACTCTCTTTTGTTCGAGGGGTAAAGAATTGAAAGAATAATTTTGTTAAATTTTATTTTTTATTGTTGAAGTATAAATATTTTAAATTTTAGATTTAACATTTAATATTGAGTGTGTTGTTGCTCCTGGTCACTGCTAGCCAGGTGTTGTTTGTGTCTCTGTTTTTCTTCAACGGTTTCTCCGTTGGTGCTATTTCTGTGACACTGTCTTTGTGCTGTAAAAGGTTCTTGGTCCTTTCAAAACCTTGCTTATCTATTCAAAAACATTTAATATTGAGCTCTATGTTTTATATTATATACTATAGTTTGCAATTTATATTTTACATCGAAATTTGATTTTTGTATGTTTTTTTATTATTAGTTTTATATTTTATGCTTTTTTCTTTAAAATAACCAACAATTATAAAAAATAATTTTATGAAAATAATTTTATTTTTTATATTTACATTTAATCTTAAATTTTACATTAACATTATGTTTAATATTTTCATTAAATTATATATTTTGATTATATTTCATATTTCATATTTTAAATGAATATGTATATATATATGTTAATTTTTTAAATAAAAATTGTATATTATAATATTTTTATATAAATTATAATTAATGAAGAAATATTAATTCATAAAAAATATAAATTGTACATCATAAAAAATGAGAAAATATTTAACTATAGTCCAATTATAAAAATTAATACAATCTTCAACAAATAAAAATAATAATTTAAAAATAGCGTTTAAATAAAAAGGTTGAATCAATAAACTATCATTATGTATCAACATGCATGATGCATGGATGAGTGCAACCACAAGCTGGATAGTTGTTGCCAATTTGTAGCACATGGCATCCATACACATCCATGTACAAACACGTACTCTCTGACATATTAACATCATATAGTTTTCTATCTGTGTAATCCTTGAGCCTCCTTTAGGTGCAAGTGCTAGTATTTACTAAATTCTTAAAAGTAAAAATAACATAACAAAAAAACTACAAAACAAGAGTTGCTTTTCTAAAAATAAAAATAAAATTTATGTATCCATGTATGTATATTAAATATAGTAATTCTTATGTAGATAAAATAGCTCTCAACATTTTTTTGATAAATGCATTTAAGAAATCTATAATAGTATATAAACAGTTTAAATGTGTGCAAATTAGGCAAAATATGAATCAATACTGTATTTGGACTTTTACAAATGGTCCTATGTAGAATGCACTGAATTTAAATGACATTTAATTTGGTTCTTGTTGGTCACCGTATGATAGGCAGTCATCTGAAGATACATATTCAAGGCTCATTTTGTTTGTTTTTATTTGTTATGAGTCAATATCAATCCTTGCTATCCTCAACATCACAAAACAAAAAAATGGTACCTACTGAAACTTTTGTGAAATCAAAATTATTCCTTTTTGAAGCTATGGGACACTTAACCAAGGTATAGGTTGTGTTGTGCCTATAGCACACACACCCCATTTTGAACGGGGACCCTCTCTTCTCTGCTTGCATCGGGTCACTTTTTTCGTCGTCACGTTTTGTGTGCCCCTATTTTTGAGGTCCTAGATGGTCAATGAGCCCTAAAAGTCATCATCTTAGGTTGACTAAGTTTCACCATCCCCAAAATTTGAAGTCTTTGGCCTCTACGGAGTCCCCTTGGTTGTTTGCCTTTGAACCTTGAAGCTTCCATCTTTTGCTACCTGCGGGTCTGCTCCTGTGGGCCACTGTATGCAGAATTTCGTTGTCTGTTCGTTGTTTCTGCGACAGCTAGGCTAGTCTGGTCGTCCGCCCCGCAAACCCCGCGACCTCTGCGTCTGTTTCCTCTGCTGTTTCGAAACGACAAGTGCCTGACTATCGCTCGCCCTGCAGGCCCCACATTTCTCGTCGCTGACCTACTTGAAATTTGTGCCCACCAACTCCACCTACCAACGTACTAGCATTTAATGCCAACATTAAATGCCAATAATTCTATAAATAGGTGAATGGACCTGTCATTTTCACCGACATTCCTCTTTGCAACGTTGTTAGAAGCCTCCTGCCCTTGCCGCCTCCATGCTTGCATCCTACCTTCGCCAATTCGAGCGTCATTACCACTAGGAATTCATCATCTTCTGTGCGGGATTTCAAGGTAGGGTTGTCGTTACCATTTGTTATGTGCTTTTCATTAAAATATTGAAAATGGTTAAACATCCTAGGAAAGAAACCTTCACGCTAGCTAGGAAATTGCATCCCCCACAAAACCCACGTTTTGAAATTTGGAGAAACCTTTGAAAATCAACAATCTAGGGCTAGTGGAACTCGACACCTTCGCCGTCGTTCTTGAACCAAGGCAATCAAGCCCTTGCGGCCCACAAAACCCTCATCGCCATCGTTTCCACGCTACCTTGATAAACCTTAAGCAAATTTCCGCCACCCTCATCGGACCTGCGTGTGCAAACATACTCCATTCGATTGTCATCGCCCTTGAAACTTGACGAAAATCCTAAGTTGGGTGAAATGCCAGTGACCCTCGCGGGTCCCACCTTGCGAGATTCCACCTAGTGACTACCCTTTGGCTCCACCGTTTTCAGAGGGCCATCCCGTTCCACCTCTCCGCCTTGCGCGTCCCACGGATTCGCCTTCCACCGACCTTAGAATTTAACTTAACGATTGACCAAATCTTCCCGGCCGCCAACCCTTGCGGGTCCTCCTTGGCGGGTTGCTCATCGCCGACGGCCCTTTTAGTCGTTGTTTCTAAACGGCTACCATGCGCTGCCCTCCCACTCTGCAGACTCCGCCGACTAGATCGTCGTCAGGCGAGCATTTGCACTAAATAGCCTTTTGTGGGTTTCCTCTTACGGACCGTCGTTTGTCATTCGTTGCTAGTTCACAAAGTCCAACTCCTAACGGCGAAGCCTACCCATCCGCCCGCCTGACGGGTCCCGAACTCTCCCTTGTCGACCGGGTCATGTTCCTAAATTGGCTAAGTATCAAAATCCATGTGGGCCGTCGATTGTGGGTGTTCGTCTGCGGACTTCCCTTCGATGATCGCCGTTTCGAAACGGTTAACTCCCTTCACCTGTCCGCAATGCGGGCCTCGAGCTGCTCACCTCTGTTCAAGCCGTTTGCACAAGAAATACCTAAGTAAACTTGATTGCGTGCAAATCTTTGTGGGCCTTCGTTTATGCCCCGCCACAACCCGAGCATCGTCTCTAGACGGTCGCGCCTAACCTACCTTTCGCTTGGCGGAGCCCGATCCTCCTGCAGCCATTTGACCTCCTTTGCGAAAATGAAGTGCGGCCGATGACCTCAGCGGACCCAATGGTGCAGACCGCCTCTTGCAGGCTGCCGACCCACCTTTGTCGTTTTAAAAGCGTCTTTCACCTGACTGCTTTTCGCGATCTTCCGCCCGCATCATTGCTAAAGCTCGAACCTTAGAAGAATTTTTGGTGGCCGTCCTCTGTGCCTACGGGTCCCGCCACGTGGAATTTCATTTGCGGGATTCCACCTTGCCAACACCGTTTCCTAATGATAGACCTAAAAATAGCAGCCAGCCCAGGGAAACCCGCACCCTTGGGCCCGCATTGTCCAATCTCCCTCGAACGAAAGGCAAATGATAATTTTTAGGAGATGTTATGATCTTTAAAGGTTAAATTATTCGATCTAACGATTGCTTTGCAAGATTTCACTAACACTTCCCCCATTTGATATATGAATACGCTTATTGCACCTATGCTTGCAGGATTTATGGAACCGACTACAGGATCATCGGGGGGATTGACCAAGCAAGAAAAGGGAAAGAAATCAATCAAGGCCCCGAGAGGCAAATAGGATAAGGACCAAATGAAGTTTCAATTTCACGGAGTGGAGGTAACTTCTAGAGTTACCACAGAGTGGAGAAAGGTCTCAGACACAAACCTAGGCCATGTCAACATCGATGAATTTAGGCAAAGGGTCATAGTCAACCCCACCACAGAGAATGCCAGAAGAATAAGGAAAAGTGGGTTGGCTATAGCAACCGACTTCCCGCCAACTCTAGGAGCCCCAGAACTAGTAATGGCCTGCAGAGAGGCTTATCAAGAGAAAACCAAAAGAATTGTAGACTGGGATGGTCGAGTGTTGGCAGATCTTTCCGCCAAGTCTATAGCCCAAGTATTTCACATCCCTACTCATGACCCTGCGAAGCAAGCCACAATAGAATATGTAGACAATATGTGGAAGGTGGACCACTTGAAATGCAAAAAACTGATTAATGAACACTGGTTAAAAGATAAAAGGGGGAGTGCAAATAAGGTCCCCCAGGAGCTGTTCAGGAGTGATTTCTACGAGGATTATCATGATTTGGTAACCTTGTTGAGTAGGGTCATGGGTCTCCCAACTACGAATTATTTCTTTGACTGGATGTTCTACTTCATTGAAGAGATCATCAGGGGTACCACCAAGTTCGATTGGGCTTGAATGATCAGTAAGAACCTACATGAGCAATTCCTTGCGGTGAAGAAGTCCTGCCAATTTTACATGAACTCTTATTTGGTTTATCTGTTGGCCGATGCCACTCCATATCGAGGTTTGTTTGTGGTGCAAAGTGCCATCTCAGGGAGGGAATTGAAAGTATATGACAAGTTCCCGCAACTCCAATACAAGAACTTTAAAAGAGATTACTGTCGGGTGAATGATGCATTCATTGGATATATCATCAGGCTTCTCGGGGGAGACTTTGAGAGAAGGGTTACTCACAATGCCCATGCCTTCATCCAAAGGTTCAGATTTCTATTTATCCAATTTCCCAAATTCACTTACATTTGAACCGAGGGCTTCAGCGACAAACCATACAAGCTTCCCCAGTACCCAAATAATCGTATCGTGCTATTAGAAGTATCAAGGCAGTTGCAGAATGCCCACACTCTCCTTGCTGGTAAGCACTGTGCAGCGGTGCCTTAACCACTTACATTCGGGCAAGGAATGTATGCTCTCCCAACAACCCAATGTGCCAAATATTTAGAAAAAGAGCTTGTTGAGTACAATTTGAGCTAGTATACTCCCTGGCCGAGGATGGACCTATACGACAAACTGAAGAAATTTGTGGGAAGGGAGTATGCCCACTTACATCATGTTGAAGACTTATGAGCCAATTGCCAGGATGATAAGGAGGTACGCATGCGACATTACATGCATATGACAACATATTTTGTAAAGAAGGTCAAACTGTTCCCGATGCTGGATCAAGTAGTTGAAGATGAAAACACAGTTATAGATCCAAGGTTTGACGTTGTCGCCAACCTGCCATTGCTTGCCATAGACTGGGACGAGGTGGAGGTCAATGACCTCAATATTCTGACAAAGCCCATCGAGAGCAGAACTAGACAATGGGTTGATGCACAAATTGCTCAACTAAAGCTTCAAGGGGCTGAGTTGACCTATGGCGAAATTGAAGACGAGCTCGAGAGTGAGACAGATAGTGGGACCGTAACCGCAATTGAAGAAGCACCCAAGTCTCCTCTAGTCGCCAGGTCAAAGAAAAGAAAGGAAGTTTTAGAGCGCCAACCAAAGCACAAGGTGTACTCGAGGAAGTCGTCAGAGGCTAAGACCTCGAAGAAAGCAAAGAAGTCTGGCGGATTCTCTAAGATGCCAACAATTCAAGAGGACCCGATACATGAAGGGGAAGAAGAAGAGGCCGAGCAACCTAAGTCACCACCCGTTGCCTTTATCCTTGCTACTACTACTACCACCACCACTGCTGCTACTCCTCCTATGGCATCACAAGCTCTAATTGCTTCATCCTCGCCCACAGTGGACATCTCAATCCACCTTGCCGCCACTTCGCCTGATGCACCTATTATGGTAAGAGATTCCTTCTTTGCCACAACTTCTCCGCTTCCCTCTTCTTCGATATCTCCATCCACGACAATTCCATTGGCTTCAACCACAACTATGCCCGCTCTCACTCTTCTAGAGGTATTTTCCATGCACATGCAAAATATTCCTATGGAGTTTTCCGGAGTATTGATGAATCCCGAAGTACACGTTGCCCTAGCCCAAGTTGTTGTCGGTCTCCCTACCCCTCCTACAATAGAGCCACCCAAAATGGAGGCAACAATGCAAATATCGGAAGAGATGGAGAAACGAGAGAGGGAGGCAACGGAAAAGGAAAAGAATGATGAACCTGAGGATCCCTTCAAAGATGATTACCATGCGCATCCAAAATACGAGAAACTAGTCATCGACAAGGTGGTATATGAAGAAGAGAAGTCACAATCCTCTGAAGAAGAAGATGTTGAAGACAATAGTGAAAAGTATGTGATAGAATCCTCTGACCCCAAGCTCAAGGAGGAGTTGCCCAAGCAACCCGAAAATGTTGAAGAGGAAATGGAGGGGTAATCTTCCAAAGAAGAGAAAGAAGCAGACAAGGACATGGAGACGTATATTGAGCCTCCATCGAAAGAGCAAGATACAAGCCTTGGCCTACAAGAAGAAGTACCTCCCGAGAGGGAAGAGCAAGAAAAGAAAGAAGATGAAACTAAAGAAGAAAATGAGCCTGAAGAAGAGGTTGAAACAAAGAAAAGTCTTGAGGCGAAACGTCATACGGAGCCTAGACAAGAATAAGAAGAAAAGGTACTTGAAGGGGAAGATAGCCCTAACGAACAAGAAAAGGTCGTGTTCATCCGAGATTCAGATGAGGAGGATGAAGAGAAAGATGAGAAGGAAGCCTCAGACCACGGAGAAAAGGAGATCCAGCACGATCAGGGAGAAAAAGGTGATCACGAATCACCAAAGGAAGGATCTCAAATGCCTGAATGGTTGGAGAAGCAAGTACAAAAGAGGACCCCCGCACTCATGGATCCCAAGGCAAGACTGGAGGCCATCTTGGCTCGAGCCCAAATAAGTACAAAGAAAGAGAAGAAGTCGAGGGTCAGATCTCATCTGACAATGGACGCATCAGGATCTAGGACGGTACAAATAGCTACTCCAATGATGGGAGAAGAAGGGGTAAGTTATAACATTTCCACCATTAACCTGGGCACAATTTCGAGGGAAGAAAAGACTGATCAACTCCAAGACTCCGTGGCTACAATTGTCCATTAGATGAACAAAGACTAGTCCTCCAAGGAGGAATTGAAAGTGTAGGTGGCAGATCTTACTGCCTACATACAACAGTGGTCTTCTGTCAAGGAATTGCCAACAACATCATCAACCACGCCACTGCTGCTATCAAAGGACCACATGGACAAGTTAGAAAAAAGAAAGAATTGGTCCAAGGCTGCTAAGGATTGGTTCCAACGTGTAATTTATAATGGAGATATGGGCATTGGCCACACCATCAGAACGATAAACAAGTTCTGAGACCTGCAAAAACAATTGGAGGATGCTGAAAAGACCTGCCATCGCTTCATATAATTATATAGGATTACTTATCCCAAACTTGAAACCATCCTCAAGATACCAGAAAAATTATGGGAGGAGGAACTGGGTCTGGGAAAGAACGACCAGTGGCTCATTGAGACATGGAAGATGAGCTTGGACCACAAAAGAGAGGTCTTGGAGCGGGTGCTCCATGAGGTAGAGCTTGATTTGGAATGGGTCAAAGAACATAGGCCGGAGGCTGATGGCTACCTTAAGTTGATGACAAACTACGTGATGCCGCCCCTCACGCTTGACGCAGGGAAAATCAGGTCATACTTCCATTAGAAAATGGAGGACATAACTGCAGATTTGTTAACAGCCGATTTCATGGACTTCACTGCTAATGCCTCCGTCCAATCCGAGCAAATGGCCAAGGCAACACCCAAGTGACTAAGAAATTGGGAACAAATGACCAACCGGTCAAAGAAATTATCATTTCAGATACTTCAGTCGGATATAATGGAGTGGGATAAGCTTCAGGTATTGATCGGCAAATTTGTGGAATATGCCACATTGCAAAAGGGAGCTGAAAAGCCTGTCATAGATGATGAGTTCCTCACTGTTTAGCTACAACAAAGAGCAATCAGCTAGAAGACAAAAATGCTACAATGTTGGACACTAAATGACAAATTAGGCTAAAAGACAAGATGTAATTTTATATTGTCATATATTTAGGGGTAGGTGAAACCCTAATTTATAATGAATCTTGGCCACAATGAGATTAAATCTTGGCCATTCATTTTGGTTTTTGGACACTATAAATAGGGGGTCTCCTCTTATTTTCAAAGAGTTGAGTTGTTGTAAAGACATGTTGCTGGAATGTTAATAGAAATTCATTGATTTGGTAGATTCTTGAATTCCAACTTCATGTTGCATGATTCTTCTTCTCATATGTAGTGAATTTGAGTAGGTTAACTTTGTTGTTCTATGTGCTCTTACATGCTTTGGTAGATTAGTTAATGTTGTTCATTGGTTTTGAAGAATTTTGTTGTGTTGATGCCCTTTCTTGTTCATGTTTTTTGTTGTTTATTGATGATAAACTGCAGTGTAAAGCTAGTCTGAGCATTATATGAATGTTGCACTTAAATTCTATCTTTTGTTCATGCTTTATGGTGTATGCAAGGTTGAAAATTTGCAGACCTTGGAAGATTGCACTTGTTTCATGAGACTATGAACTATTAAGTGGAACTAAGTTTTGGGAAGGCTGTCCACTGTAGGGTTCTCCATTATCACTATTCATCGGTAGTAGAAGGTCTAGGAACTCCTTCCTTCCCCTGCCCCTTTTTTCCCTTTTTTCAATAGGTGCTTTAGACAAAGTTCATTGCACATTGTAAAGCCAAATCAAAAGATCAAAGTGGAGTTTAAGATTGCTGTCTTGAACTTGCAGCAAAAGAGCAACTTTCCATAAAATTTCATAAACTCTATCCATGGAACCAACTTCCCTCCAACTTAACACACGAAAGGCTGCCTTGTGATTACCAGCAAAATCACATCAATCAACTGAGATATTCCAAGTATTGTCATGACTTGACACTCGAGAGACCTTGGGGTGATTTTTTGCAACTTGCTTGTAGGAAATTACCTTTCAAGAGAGGTAGCACGCTTGTGTGTTGCCTGTGTTGAAAAGGTGCAAAAACACCCATCAACAGGTTGAAATTGGGTAGCACACTTGTAAGGGCCCCAATTTTATAACTTTGTCACTACACCACTGTCTCACAACCTCATGAACCTATATCTTGATATTTCACAGCCTCCATTTAAATGTCCTCTGATGGATCCTCTTATTAGGGTGTTGAATCTGTGTCTAGTCAATGATTTTATGTTACAATTTCTTATTCAATGTAAAATATAGTTAACAGTAAGAATTCATTTCATAAAATAAACCCTTGTCACTATTTTAACCCTTGAATAGTAAATTGGCCACTATGCTAACATTCAGTATAAACATAGCTTAGCCACATTTTTTATTTTTGTGTAATGCTCTTTGGTGTGCAGAAATAATTTCTTGTTTTTCATGAAATGATGTCTCCCAAAGAAATTCACAGTTGGGCATTTGCCACCTGATATATAAGCCTATGAAAATTGTAGAGGAGTTACAATCATATACACTGAGGTTTAAAAAACTTAGGCCTCTCATTCAGATATTAACTTCTAATTTATTCTAACTTTTAGATTTTTTCCAATTAGCACAACATTTTATATGTTACATCTTAGAAAAGTAGTAGTTTCACAGATACTGAAATTAAAAATTAAAAGAAATCTTTACTTTCAACTTGCAATTCCTTTTTATTTTTAAATATCTTGGCAAATATCTTGGCAGATCAAAATTTTGGAGACCAAAAACTAAATCTTGTAGTATGGCATTATGTGTTTGCTAATGCATTTACAATCGTGTATCCTAAGTTCTATGTATTTAGACATTTTCCAATGCCTTGGATCGTAGCATCGGACCATATTTTGTTGTATACATTGGATTTGATTTTCTTCCATACTTTTTCATATTTGTAGCATCTTATAACTAGTTATGGCCATTTTTCTTCTATATTTTTTCATACTTCCTTGTATCTTACAACTAAAGTAGAGAAGCATTCAATCCCCAAAAATACCTCAAGGGATATTTGGATGTTCTTTTAAATAAATGATGTACAGAGCTGTTTTTCTGGAAAATAAGCAGCCATATACATGCACGAAATGAGCGAAGTGCTATTGAATTTTAAGCTCTTATACATGCTAAAAATGGGAGAGTTTTGACAGTTGGACCTGAAAAATTGCATGGTAATACAGAATAAACAAATTCCAATTCATTATCACCAGCTGTTTCCCTTCAGGACAGCTAGATTTTCCTCATCAAATAGAATGCATGTATAAATGAATGAATTTTAAGTGATAAATCGAAGAAGACTTTGAGCTCAACCTTCTGTAGGATATTGCAACAAACCATAACAAAATGGATGTTCATTTCACTTACAAAGCTTCAACTTCTTTAAAAAAGGAGCAACTAGAGTTTTTGGATAAGGTTTAGTTGCCAAACAAGTAGGTATATTTTCTGGTTGTTCAATCCATAGTTTGTGGCCAATCTCACCTCCTTTAAGCTTCTCTGACAAGTTGACAAGCTGAGCTTCCCCTTTTACTTCCAGAGTGACCTGCAAGATCAACAGTAATGAGGATGAGGTGCCCCATGTGGTTCTGTAATGAGTACCCAAGCTTTCAAAAGATAAAATAAGAATTGTGTTAAACTTTTATATCTGACGTTTTATCAGGATTCAACTGTGCAATTTCTTAGTCAATCTCATTGACCCATATTCCATGAGTAGTGGTTCAGAAGAACCCATTTCTCATGAGTGATACACTTAGCACTCATTGCATCTAGGTGATGCTACCAAGGGTAATGCAATGGGACTTCCCGGGAGGTCACCCATCCCAATACTACTCTGACTGAAAAACTACACAGTTGGATCCTAATAAAACATCACAAAATTTGACACACCGCAAAAAACACCACCTACTTAAACTTTTGTACTTATTCTGAGTCTCCTTCTCATATTTTCACATAATAGTTTCAAAATCAACAGTTTCCAGGCTAGCTCTAGATTTTTCATTGCATTGAGTACTCAGGTCAACTGAGTATTAACCATAGGACAAGCAGAGGTCAATCTCAAATCCTGCTGCATTGCGAGGGACACCCATGGCATTAGTCATATCGACAAAGACCAATATTTCCTGATATTATATTACAGTTGGAGTTAGATAATTGTGAAAAGTTAAAGGTTTAATGTTTCACAAAGGCAGAATAATTGATTGATTTGAAAACGTTTACAAAGATGCAATTTGACCTAATGTCATTGGTATTTCCTGATTCTACCTTTTCTCTACTGCCTTCTTTTCTGACTAGCAAAAACAAATGCATTCTGATAGAAGTACTAGCCTGTATGTCCAAAATAAGTATAACCAATGCTGGAATATCCTAACTATAACCATTTAATATTTTCAATGATCAATTGGGCAGAACCAGCTTTACTGATCTGTAAAATACTGGAGATACTCTCCTAGCATTCATCAACTATAGATTCTTGCTTTCAACCCTCCGAACACCTTCAAAAACACTGCTTCTCCACTACCATTGAATGTTCTAAGTCTTAACAGTCTAACATGTTCATATCAGTTGCAGAACACATAAGGAAACGTGAAACAAGAAAAAAGCATGCAAAAGAAGCACACAGCCAGACTGAAACACATGGCTACATCTAGAGAAACCCTCTAAAGGGAAGAAAACTCCAGAAGAGTGAGCTTTTGCTCTCATGCCACTATCTTCCAGTTCAATACAAGTGTTTACAGTACGTCTAGGGTGATTGATAGCTGCAACAAGGTTACAACAAGCTCCAAACAGTAGTAATATTCCTCAGCACCTTAAAAACCCCTCCTCATGAACCTCAAACAGTCAAAATGAATGTAGAATGAAGGTTACAGTAAGAGCCAACCCCTCAAATGTGTTTCGATGTCCTTTTATGATATCCCAGCACCTTCCTTGGCGCCAAAAGCAGCTTGGACATCAAGAAACCAAATTGAATGTAAAAAACCTTTCACATTCAATGCTCTGTCAGCATAGTGACATTCCTCTGACATAAGTACAGTCTCTTCTGCATTGTACCCCACTGATCATCAACGAACTAATTCCAAGGCCAAAGACACTCTTCATGACAGGTAATTGCATCCCTTGACCCAAGGTTTAGCAACTTTAATCTAATTTTCGGATCATTTACCTAAAATGAATATTATAGAGTACTTTCATGATGTAATAATACAGTAGGATATCTTTTAGCCATAACTAACCCAAACCACAGATACCAGAAGCACCATATTTACATATTTACTTATAGTTTACACATTTTTTTAGGTATGGACATTTCACATATTAATCTCATTTCATGCAGTTTATAATGAGCGAGAATTGGATTGGAGGTGAAATACACATTTTTGATAGCCCAATATGACCCATTATCCTAGGGCAAAAATGTCCTCTAGCTATAAGTGCTGGTTACCTTCTTGAATTACATTATGCTGATTATAACAGATATACATACACTTTCGTAAACTCAGTATGGTAGTATTGACTAAAGTTAGGATATGTATGAAAAATGGATTTTGTTGGACAAAAGATCACCAAACAGGTAAGGACCTGAAGTAAACTTACCACAATAGCAATTGCTCAAGGTAGCAAGTTTATGGAGAATGCCACTAGTTGATTAGAGAAAAATCACCAAATGTGCAATGGCTTCAATTGATGGTATTTGAGCCTGACCATAGCAATATTGAATGTAAGATTTACCATCAAAAAGGTGGAAATTCTCCATTTAAACAGCACTTAGTCCCAGTTGCAAAGACATAAAGAAACCAATGTCATCTAAATATTCCAATGGATTGATATATTACCAATGGTTCAATTGACATATGGGGAGAATATATTGCTTTGATCTATGTTACCAGTTTGCAGCATATTGCCTGCCAGTTTGGGTCCGGTCCACCTTGGATACGGGTCCAAATATGGTCCCCCCAAGGGGTCGTCCAGGGTCCCACCCGAGACTTGCAAGTCCGTCCAAGATGAACCCAGGTGTACCCGCAGCAAATTTGGTAGGAACTGATGCCTAGGTGGTCAATTTCATCACTTTTTAATTTTTTTTTTTAAATTGACTTCTAAGTTTGATCAAAAAGCCAAATTCACCACGCCCTACCACCCTCCAAACCCTAAAACGTGGTATCCAGTGCATCTTAAAGAAAAAAAAAACCCATTTCTCATATTGTGAATGCAAAACAAAAATATTATTCATCTTTGCTGAACTTTCATTGTTGCTTGCCATTACACGAATAGAGTTGAAGATTGATTGATGAATATTCCACACTTGTCGATTTGCTATTCCTGTTCATTTGTTGCAAAGAAGATTTCTACAAAAGTGGTAGGTTTTTTTCAAGTTTTTGTTTTGTTTTTACAAATGAACTCTCTTGTTTTGTTTTGAAATTTTTGTTTTGTTTTCATTCTTCTATGAATCTATAACACATGCTTGATTTTTTTAAATGTATTAAGTTGTATATATATGCTTGTTTTCATTTGTTTCAATTCTTCTAATGTGTTGTTTATTGAATTTGTTGTCATAGGTATTACAATGGAATCCGATTCTAGCTCCATGGGCGGACGCCACTTCAAAACAGACTCAAACTCTCCCCTTTCAAAATATGTTGAAATGGTATAGCAGCTTCCAAGTGGTGGAGGTTATGTTTGGATTTGTAGTGGGTATGATGTTAAATATTCGAGCTCATACTTGAGTGAAAGGCCATTTGTGCCACATCCCTGGACTAGGCATCAAAGCTTGCCTAGGAAAAAATGGTGTACCCATTCTAGAAACGTAAGTAATGGCATATATTAATGGGAAAGAAAAAGTAGATCAAGTAGCAGGGCCATAAATCAAATCATCCTTTGTTTAAGTCTTTAAGAAAGGATCTCGAGGAGTGAAGCCCCCTCCATTGCCTTCTAATCTTCAACCTATGGAGAGCCATCCATTTTGTCCACACCTAAAGAACAACTTGTGGCCTTTGCACATAAGAGATCAAAGAGACCGTTGGATATAGCATTTCGAAACGTGTCTTGAGAGATTGCTAATCAACACATACTGAGATGTCTCTATGTGAATGAATTGGCATTCAATGTTGTTCGCTAACCATATTGGCAACAAATGGTGAAAGCAAATATTGAGGCTCCAAAAGGGTGCAAGGGCCTAGGTTTTGAGAAGATGTGTAGCAGCTTATTGGAAAAAGAGGTGAAGTTTGTAGAGGAGTCATTGAAGCCCATAAGGGATCTGTGGGCTGAAACAAGGGTGTCCATCGTTTTTGATGGATGGAAAAATTCAAGAAATTGGCCATTGATCAATGTTATTGTAGTGTCCCCTAAAGGAGCAATGGATTGTGAAGGGGAGGTGAAGGATGGTGCATTTATTGCTAACATTCTCATGACAGCCATTGAAGAAGTGGGCTCTCAAAATGTTGTGCAAGTACTAACACACAATGCCAAAAATTGTAGAGCAATTAGGTTATTGGTTGAGGAGCATTATTCACACATTTTTTTGGACACCTTGTGCTATCCACTCCCTCAACTTTATGCTACGAAAAATTGGCATCAAAACTGATTGGATCAAACAGGTGTATGTTGAGGCCAAAGAGATCCAAATGTTCATCACCAACCACCATATGTCACAAGACATATTCAAAACATTCTTGAAACTGAAGCTGCTGAAGGTAAGTTAAATATGTTTCAATTTAATAAACTTTTAAATTTTAATTTTTGTAATTTTTTTTTTTTTTAATTTTGATTTTCACACAGTCTCTTGAGACCCATTTTGCCTCCAACACAATTGTCTTGAGACAACTAGTGAAGGTTCATGAAGCACTTTCTAACATGGTCATCAGCCCAAATTGGTTCATATGGAGGCAATTTAGCACTACAAGGGCAACAAAGATTAAGCAAATGATCCTATATGACATTTGGCGGGATCGTGTCGAATATCTCTTTAGTTTTATTGAACCCATGTTGAGTATGATCCGTTATACCAACATGGATAGGCCTTGTTTGGGTGAGATATATGATGGCATCGACTCAATGATTGAGAAGATGAAAGTCATCATAAATGCAAAAGAGCAAGATCCTGAATAAAAAAAATTCAAACAACTACACAAAATCATTGAAGAGAGATGGAACAAAACAACCACTCCACTACATCGTCTTCTCTTTGCATTGGGTCCCAAATATTTGAGCTCCTTTCTATGTCAACAAGAATTGCCCCATATAGAGATGTTGAAGTCAATCAAGGGTACAAGGCAGCACTTTGCAAACTCTTCATTGATCCTAACATGCAGGATGCAATGAGGATTGAGTTCATGGATTTTGTACAATCCAATGACTTTAGTATTGATGCTCTTTGAGACAAGTATAAGGTCGACCCTCGTAGTTGGTAGTACGTGCATGCCCAACCATTCACACACCTACAACATCTTGCGATCAAAATTTTATTGCAAGTAAGTTGTATAAAAAATATTTTATCTTTTAAGTTTCATTTATAATTTATAATTTTTTTTTTAAAAAATTTTGTAACTCTTAACTCTCTATTTTTTTCTTAATAGGTTGCTATTTGCTAGTTCATATGCATTTGAGAGGAACTGGACATAATCCTTCATCCACTTAGTAAAGTTCAATCGACTACACTCAAAAAGGCAAAGGACTTGGTGTATGTGCATTCAAACTTGCAGCTCTTTTCACACAAACAACGTGGCTACAAGGAACGGGACACAAGAAAGTGGGATATCAAGCTAGAGCATATTGACTTGGATGCTTCCACTTCCCACCTTGCTGCACTTGATGTTGAAGATGAGCCAACCAATGAGCATAAGGGTGCTAGTGCTAGTGCCAGTGCTAGTGTCTGTGCCAATGCCAGTGCTAGTGCCAATACCTGTGCCGGTGCCAATGCCAGTGCCAATGGCACCATTTGTGGTTCTTCTAACTTACCAATACCTACATCATCTAATATGGATGGTGATCATGATATTTGTGAAGACCCATATAATGATGCTTGATTAATGATGGCTGATTGTTGACACTTGACATTTGATATTATTATTTTTTAATTTTAATATATATATCATGACATTTGAATTTGACTAATTGACATTGTAATATTTTTTATTTTCATGATGGTTTTGTTAATTATACAATATATGATGTTGTGTGGTGTATTTTGAACTTAATTACTGCTGCAAATATGTATATATTTCTGATTTTTATATGTTCTTGTATGGATGAACCCAACCCCAATTTTTTTTTTTGACCGAACCCCTAAACCCAAACCAATACCGAGACTGGTAAATTAGGCTTTGATTGATGATATTTTTAAACGAGCAAATAAATCTAGATGGGTAAGGGAATCACATGAATCCACACTAGCATTAACCCTACTCCTACAAGTTACAGAAATAAAAGATTACATTTCACAGTCAAACAATAAAGCAATAGACTCATGAAAGGTAAAATACAAAAGGTCGCTTGGGATTGGCCTGCTTATGGATGCCTTTTTTAAGAGTTGGTATAGAATAACTCCACCATGCAAGATTTGGCTAAAGATTATAGCCACCCAAGATCTAGGCACTTCATGAAAGCACAAGAGAGATCAATATGCAATGCTCAAGATTGCAATGGAATTGATTATCCAAGAATATGTATGACAATATGATTTACACACGAGACCACTTGGTTATATAGCCAAGGTGAGACATAGGATTAAACATGATTATGACAAGTGTCTTAATCCTATGTCATGTGACAACTTATCACAACTACCTAGGACACGTGTTATAACTTATAAGTCAAAAGATAAAATAAGATCTAATGACAACAAACACCTTCTAGAAAGATTCCTTCCTAGGACCTAAGTAAACTTAACATGTAATTAAGTCCCCTAGTAATGAATTAACTAGGTACAAGACTTTCTTTACACCAACACTTTTCATTATTTTTCAAACCATCATTTATACAATAGGAAATCATTTAAGTCATTAAACAACCCATAACCACTTGTAACAGATTTATGATTGTAAATTTATGAACTACTTAACAAGTTTAAAATAATGCTCATCCAAATCAACTTAACCTTTATTTTAGTCAATTCCCCATTACAAACTATGAAATATCTTCCCTATTATAATGGTAAGATTTTATTAATGAGCACTCCCTTACAGGTCTAACCATCGAGAAGATGTGTATTCACCACTTTAATTCTCCATCTAAACAATTTGTAAATTTTGGATTCAAGAACATATGTAATAAGGTGTGTACCTAGCTTAAGCTTAGCAGTTGTGCACCTATTTAGGATGGCCGAAGCCCCAAATAGAGGTACAGCACATGTACTAGCTATTTTATTTGTGCATATTTACCTAAGATATTCTCAAGTTCAACTTGCAAAGTGATTTGGTTTTGTTAATTTGCTTGTTCTTTTTACTTTGAGAACTATTCGTGTAATGTACATATCTTTTTCTATTTACATGATAATTGTTTCCCATATCTCACAGTGTGATTCTCTTATAATCGGGGTTCCTTTTAACATTAGCCAAAACACTACTAATGTTTAAAAACTTTTTTCTAAAAAACAATGCACTGAACAGACAAAACATTTTGAGAATTTATTTTTCCAAAGGCAAGCATGTTCATGATTATCTGCCATGGTAAGCTACTGGTACGTGTCCTACAATTCATAGAAATCATCCTTGTAATGTCACCATGAGCTACTTTTATCAGCCAATCTCACTCATATAATCTGGGAGTTGAAACATATGCCAAATAATGGAACAGGATATTCATGTGATCCCATAAATTGACCACTATCCTCTTAACTGATTTTAAGATATACTCCTTAACCTTAAGCAAGTCTTGAATTGTTCCCAACATGCACCTCCACAGCAATTGCTTCATCTCTATCTGCAAACTGAATAACTGGATATGATGTTTTTGTGAACCTCACTATGAAACAGGTAAACTCCTAGAACTCATCATCTAAAACAGTAAGCTTGACTCAAACTAAACTAAGTATTTTCTTGAAGCACTGGAGGACCCTCAAGGTGGTAGAATAAGATGTTTAATAGTATCTCAACCATCTTAAATAACCCTAATATATAGACTTCTAAAGGCATAAAGGAAGATGCTGTAATTTCTCATGAATTTGACAATGACTTTACCTTTTTGTACATGTGTATTCTACCCAAGAAAATTTAGAGGCCAAATACTCCAATATGAGAAATAGGGTAGCAGTATTACATCTCGTCTGATATTAGCTTATAGTTGGATGCATAATTTGTAGCCACCCTTAGTTAATGGAAGGTCCAATGTCACTGGCGAAATCAATGTAAGCAGTAAAAAATGAAACAACTACTTTTCTTGACAGCTAAAAAATATTGGGAATCTACAAACAAGCCTATGTTAAATGCAAGAGTATTTATAAGGGAGTTCTTTGTATTGTCAAGGCATCCATCAGACAAAACAAACACCTCATACTTTTTCCATGAGTTCCTAAAGCAACGGCCTTTTCCACTTTTCCTTTTTGATTATCCAACAACATGAATTTTGTTTTACTTAATTATCTAATGTTGGGTGCTTTGACAAACAGTCCTATGGATGGAGGAATAAATTATAATTGTGATAGATCTGCAGTCTCGTGGATGATAGAATGATTAAATGAGATATCAGCAGTCCCCAAACGAATAGTGATCGTTATGAATATTTAGCCAACACGCATAGATGGTAGCATGATTGATAAATGGTAAGTCAACAGTCTCACGAATGTTTCCATTTGTAAACAAGATGTAGCCAACAGTTCCAAGAGTGATGGTAGCAGAGATTAAATGAATGTTTACTGTTTAGCCAATAGTCACATGATGGATAATGGCAATATCAATGAACAGTTGTACAAGGGATTGCAGCAGAATTAAATGCATATTTATTGAATTGGAAATGATATGATGATGATTGGAATAGTTATGCTGAGTTCTGCAAAAATTTTATGGCTGCTTGATTGAGATGGAGGTTGATGGAGTATCATATTAGTGATGTCTTATGGCGATGATTGTCAACTGACACTTGCACATGGGATGCAGTTTGGTGATGGTCTCCACTTGCAATGTACCAATAAAGTTTTGGTTACCAACTTGTGTGGAGCATGTGGCTGCAGCCTAACTTATGGCCTTGTATGTCATCGTTGGGCAAAGATATTCATGGGGTAGCTCATAAAAACACTTTATTACATTTTCTAAGTTTCTTCTATTGATATTCCAATGGCCCTTATACACCAAAGCAGTTTTCCTGAGCAGTGAATGAATAATGCTGTGTGTATATGTGCATGTTTCTCTTGTTAAATATTTCAGTATTTTTCAGGTCTTTATGATGGATTTGTAGCAGATCCAACTTTGGTATGATTTCTGCATACCAATTTAAAATAGATCTGCACCATTTAGATTCCATCTTTGGCATGCAGAAGCCTGCCATAAATAGATCCAGGAAAGATTAAGCATCGATACCTCTTCCCCAAGAGCAGACCAATGCAATTATAGCTTAGAGACAGGTATCATTTCAGGGTACATTTGAGCTGTCATTTCAGGGGCCATAATATTTAATTTTCTCATTCTGCAAATACTCCGTCAAAAATTATGAATTAAAAAAGTGAACAATGATTCCAAAGAATGAGCAACATGATTGTAAGGATATGCCATTCAGAGCATTAAAAAATTTCAATTTTGTAATATCACTATAAAACATTTTGAAAAGCTATATGTTTCTACTGAAAAATTTGCTGTTCCATAAGACTCATTTACTCCTTTGGTCAAGACATCCAAGTACAAATTCCACAACTGAAATCAACAAAACAGCAATTGGAGCATGCCATGAGACAAACTAACCCAAACCCAACCAGCTCCTTGAACCACATTTCAGGCTTTTTAACATAGAAGCAGAATCATCCAGGTGGATTCTCCAACTAAAAGTCCAGGTATACCATCAATCCCATTCTTATGGCCTGTGGTAATGCCAAATCATGTTTCTTGATCTACGCTATGACCAAACACTTTCCAGTGGTTGCAAAATTTCAAAGATCGTCAATCCATCTCAACCAAATGGCACACACACATTTCTAGTGGCGTGATATAATCTGAGCAGATTGGATGTGTCACCATCCAAGTATGCAACAAACCTTATGCCGTCTTCATCATTGACTTTATCAGGGTTCTAGACACTTACAGACCAAATTGCTTAGGTCCACTAACAAAACGCAAGACTACCTAGTGCTGATGGTGTCACCATCTTTGTCTTTGAGGGGGTGGAGCCCCCTAAATGACCTTCACAGCTGATGCTGTTCAGCCTAACCATCAGAAGGTGAATAGTCAAATGGAAGATCAATCATTTGAACTTCCATATGGTTTGTTAGCCCTCCCAGTTTTGTTTGTGGGTGTGTGTGTCCATACATATACATCTGTGTGGGCATGTGCATTGTGGTGTGCGTGCATGTGTCCATGTGTATGCATGCCACAAGCATTTGCACACTGTGTGTGTGGGGTCAAATAGCATAGAGGATAGATATCAGACATCATAAGTATCATACACTATTACATAAACATAGCTAGTCGAAGATAGACAGTCATACATCTCTCTCTCTTGAGTATGCCATGTACAGAGCACAAAGATTAATAAGATTTTCTGTTCCAGTTCTAATATCTTTCGTATGTCTTTCTCTGATAAATATTTATCATCTCTGAATTATTCTTGATCTTGCTTCCATATATGAAACATCTAGATTCTTACAGTTTAGAGTGTTGTCCTCCAGATATCTTGTGAGATCTCAATCAAAGAAAACCAGGTTATTAATGCCATACTTACAAGTTACAACAATAAAACCTATGCTGAATTTAGAGGTAGACTGAAAATATGATCTCTGCAATTTTATGACTGGCTATACTTATAAATTTATAATTAAAATTTGTATAATTCATTAAACATCTACAGCGTCCTGTGGATGAAAAACTATCAACATCGTTGTAATTCTAAAAAACATATTCAAGACCCATACTATATTCTAAACACAACTAAATGCGGTCTTGATTCTTTCCTCTTCCCCTTTTATAACTTTTCACATCCTAATAAACATTTGCCTTGTTTGTAAGCTACCACAGGATGAATCTTGAAAGCCTTGCTTTTCATCAATTAGGTAGGGATGGTAGTTAGGGTTTGGTATAGTCAAATAAGTTCATAGGACTTCCACTTACCAGTTCATATCCTTGCTTTGTGCATTCCCCGATCAGATGAGGGGTGTTTGAAGCACATCCTGGGAATGCATTAGAGGACTGCTCAACCATAACTTGTGTCAAAAACATAGATCAATCTATAGTTGCTATATTTGTGTATGTTTCATTGTATTAGAACATGCCCTTCAAAGACAGTAGAGAAAGTTGCTTGTACAGTGATGCAAAAACGATTAGTTTGGCTCATTCTTAAATATATGATATAGCTATAGTCGCAAATCGAAACTATATCCTCTCCAGTTTACAATTTCTCAGTATCACTTTCTAGTTTTGGTCTTCTGATTCCTCTCATAACAACCTAGAGTTTATACAGCATCACTTTCTACTTTTGATCTGCTGATTCCTCGTATATAACTCTTTACACAATATAGTGCAACTTGGTCAGGAGATACAAAAGGTCATGGCAGGGCAAAGTGGAAAAAATCACGCATCTATCTTTAAAAAAACATGGTGGGTAAATGCATAGTTGGTTGAAACTCAAATACTCCATACAGTTGTATTCATTTGGCAGACATTTTCTACCAATGAAAACAACTATTAGGAATTTAGGATTGTGTGGTAAAACATGGAATAGGGATGACAAGCATTTGAAAAACACTCAGAATGTCTATTTGTATGCATTTGATTTCAACTACTTCAATTTTGACCCCGGATGCTCAAAACTCAAACACTAACACACGCTTGTTAAGACACCCAAGTTTAAAGTTTACCTGGACATAAATTATCCAGCAAGGACGCACTGGTTGTGAAGTCCAGTACAGTCAGTCCTATTGATCCGGGCATTACACCTAATTGTAATAAATGTCACCTCAGCTCTGCAAACTGTAAAAGCCCAAGTCTCAACTCAGCAGGCCCTGCAAGAGGACTGAAACTAAAATACTACTCGGGGTTAAATCTATTTTGCAGACTTCCTCTGCTTGAAAAACACCTATTAGAGCTATGTAGACTTTCTAGGCAAGTGAGAAAACACCCTTTTAGTCTTAATAAGGCATTTGAAAAAACGCCTAAAAAGCCTGTTCACAACCATTCAATTTTTGACTTCATGTTATCATTCGGTGAGGTTCCGGGCTCAAATGCTAACCAGTGCCCATAAGGAGGTCCCCGTTCAAGAGAAATTCTCAAACATGATAAACGCACCAGGTCACTGGAGGCTAGGCAACTCTTTTGACCCGGGTGATACACACAATTGCAGGAATAATTACCTCAGTCTTGTAAACCGTGAAAACTGAAGTATCGCTTCTGTATACTCAGCAACAGGTACATGATAGTCTATGCACACTTTCGGCAAGTGGAAAGCACCCCGATAAGGTAATGGAGCATTTGGGAAACACCCAGATAGACTATAGCAGGCATTCGGGAAGACAACCAAAAGGGCTATGTGCAATTGGACAAATGGTAATCAGGCATTTGAAAATGCATCCAGAATGGTATATGGACACATGGTAATCAAGCATTTGGCAATAACCTAGAAAGCCATATTCAAGCAGTTATAAAGGCACTCATCAGGTTTATGTATAGTTTTGATAAATGGTAATCAAGCATTTGGGTAAACGGCTGCATAGCCAAATGCAGGCATTGAAAAAGGTACCCAACAGGGCTATGAGAATTTTGGGTAAAGGTAATTAAGCATTTGGTAAACACCCACATAGCCAGATGCAAGCATTTGACAAGACATCCAACTAGATTGTGTGCCCTTCATGAGACTATGAAACAAACATATTTCAATATTATATAAAAGACAGCCCAATTGCCAGGGTGTTTTATTTTTTACCTTGTGCATTTTGTCCAGATTATCATCCCCACAGTACTTGGTAGTATAAAGATCCTCCCTGTGCATCCAAACAGCAGCAACAGAAGCATGGCAACCCTGAGTGATGACACTACCCATTGGCCAGCTGTCAATCAGGTCTCTTCTCATCACCACATATTGGACTAACACATCATCAGTGTTTCCCACGTCGGATGCCATGCTGACAGCTAGGAAATGATTGCCCTGCCTAGGAGAAGGCTTCAATATGTTTTGTGAAAGCTGAGGTTTTGGTAGGGTGGATTTAGACAATGAATTGAATGTGCGTTTTACAGAGTTGAAGTGCACAAAGGAATTAATCGTAGTCATTGTAAGGAATCCGATGCTCACATTGTTTTTAGAAGGAGCATTCCGACTAAGAATCTTACAAACTTTACAATAACCATCAATTTTTTTATTTTTATTTTTATTTTTTTGCGCTCTTTTAATTATTATTAGCGAATATGGTGTATTTTGGGATTGTTTTAAATGTAGAATGTGGATCTTTTCTTTTTGAGGGTGATTATGAATCTATTCTATGGTTTTTAATTTTTAATATTGAAAAGATGCATTTATAAAGAAAAGGATGCAGTTTGTAATGCAAGTGGGATAGTTTTGATTGATTACAATGAAGGCGAGCAAAAGTTTTGGTTTGAATTTAGGTTTTGTTGGTAAAATAAAGGAGATTAATTATGAAAATTGTGTAATTTTTTATTTTATTTTTTAAATTGTTTTGTATTTATTTTAGTATTTATTAATAATAAGTATATTTTTTATTTTATTTTTTAGAGATTAAATTATTTTGAAAATATTTTCATTTATTTAGATGAGATTTCTTTTGTTACAAGAATATTATACTATCATTATTTTTGATGTCTCTAGTGTCTTAGTGTTTTGAGACACTAACATGACACACATTTTTCTTTTAGACAAGAATATATGATCTTGCATTCATTTATTCAAAAACATATTTTATTGCTTAAATGATCACTTCTCTCCTAAAAAATCCTAACCAATAGTTAATTCAACTCTAAACATGCTTCTTTATTAAGTAAACTTTAAAAAATAGAAAGTAAGATGAATTGGCACCTATACTTAGACCTACACATTATGTTCTTTTAGAAACTCCCAGAGGCATTTTCCTTCTTGTTACATACACCACCATTGTTATTACTCCATACACTAGCAATTTTGGGATGACACACCTACCATTTTTCCAGCTACTTCAAGTTGAAACGTGCAAAAGTGCAAAGTGCCCTACGCACACCTTTTTCTCCTTTTTAGATATGACCAAAAACATTAAGAAAATTTATGCAACAACAAAGATATGTGCTAACTTTTCAACTAGTTGAATGCCATTCCATATAAGGACATGACCACTTGAGTAATAAGTGCATTGTATTGGACAAGACCACACCCCTCAAGACATAAGTACACTCCTTGGGACAAAACCAATTATGGTCATTAATAAATGATTCTCAAACATGTTTTTGAAAATCTAGGACTATAAGCACCCAAAAATATATGGGCCAACATGGTGAGTCTTGTGATACAACAAATCCCCAAACTCATCATCATCATCATCACCATGGATGGAATTTCTTTATATATTTTGTAACTTAGAGAAGATCACCATTAATATTTTTTCTTTTAACTAGATAGTATTTTTTTCATTTTTAATCATCAACTCGTTATCTATAGTTAGTTTATTTCCTATGAACATTGCAAAGTAGAACCTAAAAATACCAACAATAATTTAAAATAAAATAAAATAATTAAGAGTGTTACAAACAAATGCATTGACAATAATATTAAAGACATTCAAACAAACATCTTGAATACCCTTGTATTCCTCTATTTATTTTAGCTTAAGTGCTTACACAAAATCCTTGTGTTTTCCCTACTCTACATTCAAGCAAACATCCTTAATACCCAAGAATCCTTCTATTCATTTTAACCTAAGTGTGTATACAAAATCCCCCTACTTTAGAATAACATAGGGTAGAGTCGACACAATTGGAACTTAATTTAGGACTACATGAGTCATTCTTCTCTTCCACCCTATTTCCTCCACTCTTTGGAGGTGAAGTAAACACCTTGAATGGACAAATTAGAGTTGTAAGTGATGAATAGATTTTGAGGGTACTTGATGTAAGAGGCAAAAGGAAGCATGGATGCCTTCCTAGTATCTTACTTCTTTATTCTAGTTAGCCATGCACATCTCTTCATTGTTCAACATCATTCACTAAATCAACCATCTCATACACATCCACATTAGCAATAAAGCCCAATCTATCAACAACTTGGAAACTTGACTTGGCATGACACTAACAAGTCATGTGTTAGTTTTTCATGTATAGATAATTGGTGAACCTAACATGGAGTAATTCACATATTTCTACTTACCTTTTATCTATATCTTCACCAAGAGGAGGAGAAGGGAGGGATTTTAAATAGGAAAACCCATTTCCCCCAAAGATCGCAAATATTGGAGAGCATCACCATAGAAACATTAAAAAGGCACAAAATAACACTCTAAACATCCTAGGAAAAGGGATAGAGCAACAAAAAGTGACTAACTAACTCTTCAGTTGCCTCACATAAGCAACATATATTAGGGAAGGGAACCCCTCTTTTAATAGATTTATCCAATCTCAAAAAATTGATTTGGATAGCCAACCAAAAGAAAAAATTACCTTGGGGATCAATGAGGGAAACTAGACTTTGGACCAATTAGGAAAAATGGTCTGATCGACTAGGAAAGAAAAACTAAAGACCACCGAGAAGCACCCAAATGAAGAGTCAACCCACACTAATTCATCCTCCACCTCTAATTAGGGAATATGGAAGGGAATACATAAGGAGTCCAATAGAATAAGAGGAGCCATAAGAGAAGCAAAGCTCGACACCATAGATTTCTAGGACTTATCACCATTCTCCACCATCATATAATTTGAAACTAGTAGCCCAAAGACACCTTTACATAGATTAAAAAATGGATATGTCCACTCTTATCTTACCAAGGGGGGGTTAAGGATCCAAGGGTCCTTCTGAAACCTAATCCTTCATCCATTTCCCAATTTCCACTTTATTCCTTTCTTAATCAAATTATTTTTAGTAGTAAAACTTCTCCAAATTGAGATCCCAAAGAAAGCTCACTACTACTAAGAAAGTCTTCTTTTATGCCATGAAGATTATTTTTCAAAGTGATTTGATTCTATTATTTTTCTTCCTTCAAAAATCTACATGCAATCTTAGCATTAAGGGCCACATTGAACTCTTGAATTCTTCTAAGACCTATCCCCCTTGAGCTTTTGAGTTAGCAAATTGTGTCCCAAACCACCAAAAAAATCCTTTTTCTTTTCTTCCACTCTTGTCCAAAAGAATATCTTGTGAGTTATCTTAATCTTCTTGGCTACTCTCACTAGAACCCAAATAAGGATCATACCATAAACTAGTGAGTTCTGAAGGGTAACTTTAATTGGTTGAATCTTTCTATCATGACTTAGAAGTGTTCATTTCCAACATATGATATTTCATTGGAATCTATCTAGAAAATCACTCCAAAAACTCTCTAGAATGCTCCCCGCAAAGAGTGGGAGACCAAGATAATATGAAGATCACCAATTTGAAATTTTAAAATGGTAGTAATTCTAGCTTGTTTGGCATTATGAGTGTTTAGGAAGAAACTTCTGATCTTGGGAAGGCTAACTTTCTAACTTGAGCTTCTCATAGCTAGATAAAACCTATTTCATCTTAGCAACCTTAGGAACCAAAGTTCCACCAACAATAATTATCATAAAAAAATATTGGTGAGAGAAGGTTGGACATGATGAGGCAAGTTTAATCCCTTTTAGGCATCTCAACCCAAAAACACTTTGGATGCTTCTTCCAATAGTTTTTCCATGATGATGAAAAGAAAAAGTGAAAGAGTCATCTTGCAGCCTTAGGCCCTTTAAAGTTTGAAGAAACCATGCAAATATTTGTTAACCACAACCAAAATTTGACATATAAATACACTCCCAAATGATCTTTCCAAATTTATTGTCAAACCCAAACCTCTCCAAAATTTATCAAGGAAGCTACATGAGACCCTACATAGGCCTTCAAAAATTCAAGATTAAGAACATACCCTACATTTTTGTTCTCCTTCAAAGAGTGCAACACCTCATGAACCAAAATTATGGAATCTAGGATCTAATTAAACCTTGTACAAAACCACTTTGGTTCCCAAAAATAATTTTAGGAAGAAAAATATACAGTCTAAGGGAGATGACCTTAGGAAATATTTTATACACTGAGTTACAAAGGGTAATTAGATAGAAATCCTAGAAAGAAGAGGCTTCAACTTTCTTAAAACCATAATTTTAACTTCCTCTTTTGGAATAGAGTTTAACATATTAGAACTAATTAGATCATCTATGATTCTTGGGACCAAAATCAACATATTTTTCTAAATTAAAGTATCTTTTATATTAAATTTTTTACAACTGGGTTGTTGAAGTACATGATAGCTCTATTCTCAATATCATTTTTTCTTTGTCTAGCACACATAATTATCATGTGTTTCAAGGTTGGCAAATGGAAGAACATAGTATTTTTGTTTCCCTAATTCATCTATAGAGTTATAGATCTCTATTTTTAAAAAGATTCTACCTTAGATATAAGGTAATGGAGAGAACATATAAGTTCCTTTTTCCTTATTAATAAAATCCCCATTCCACCTCTCACACTAGATTTCACTTTGAGCAACATCAAGTTGATCTCTAACTTATGCTTTCTTTTTTAATTCAAAATGAAATATTATTATTGTTGTGTAAAAAAGTAAGATTAGGAAGCTTATTTAACAAATTGTTGGAGGGAATTCAAGTCAAAAAAATTACTTTCCCTACTTTGCATAATCATACAAATATTTGGTAAAAAATCAAAATTATTTGGAGGATGAAAATACCCCTTGGATACCCCTAACTTGAAGGAGAAGTTCCTATGCCCAAAATGACCCAATTTCATACGAACAATCAAGTATAAATTTTTCAAACCAAGGGTGGTGGTTCTCAATTATGAATATATTTGCAAAGAATTTTTTAAGGATTTTAAAGGTAGTTGTTATATTAGGTTTAAGACATAGGATCTCATCAAATAGTTTGGATTAAAGGAATTAAAAAGACAAAAAGGTGAAGGGGGTAAAGGGTCAACACTTAGGACCAAGGGACCAAAGACAACAAATAAAAGAGGTCAAGGGGAAATGAAAAACTAAAATGCAACTAGGGATGGCAAAAAAGAGGGTTGAGAAGGGTCAAAACACACATGTGATAAGAAGACTAAAATGAGTACAAAATGCAATAATGGGAATTAAAAAAAGTATAATTTTCAATCTCACAAAATGGAATTAAGTTTTAAGTGGGTGTTTTAAAGTAAGATATTTAGACAAAGAGCCTCTATTTTGAATATAGCTTCCAAATGTGCTAACTCAATGATCAATTTTTGGTCATTTTGTTGTTGGAATTATTGTATAACTTGGGTTATCCTTCTTCAATCAGTTTAAGAGGAGATTATTTTTCCCTTAACTGTCTCAAGGCATCCTTTATCTAGTCCTTTCTAATCCTAGGACACATAAGAATGTTATCCTAAATATGACTGGGAGAGAGAAGATGAGAATGAATTTCTCCTTAATTTTTTAATTTGGATGCTTTTGATTGATCATGATTCATTATTAGTTTGGTCTATTTGTATTATGTTGGATGTTTTATTTTTTGTATTGAACGTATTATTGTTTATACCAAGTTTTGGATCTCGCTTAGCTCAAATGAAAAGGTCCTAAGTTTTGTTGCTTCATCATATGCTTGTTGAATGTTGAATTGGTCTAAGATGAATGAACTAATTTTTTTCCCTATAAGTTTATAAATTCTAAAGCAATTAATCTAAAATGTCTAAAAATATGTTAAATATTGAAATAAACAATACACTATTAGATAATGAAAGTAATGTAATCATTTTGTATTTTCTAGATGTCTACAATATTCAAATAAATTATTTATATTTATTAATCAATGTCAAAATATCTAATTTTTGGGTATTTTCTCTATTTTATGAACATGCATTAATGAATTTAAATTATCCAGCCTTTTCAAATGAAATGTAAATGTAAAAATTAACAAAGTATTCCATTCCATTCCTCTCCTTGTTTAACAAACAAACACGAATTAAATCAATGCAACTAACAAGCAAACAAACTAATTGTATATTTTCTGATTTTATTTTGATTTAATTAGTAATTTTACAAATTAAAATGAGAAATGAAAGTTTATAATTTTTCAACATTTGTAGTAGAAAAAGTGGGTATATTTTTTGTAGCTTATTTTTTATTATTTCATTGCAAGAGGGGTTGATCAATTCATTATTTTCATTAATTTTTGAATTAGTTTTGAGGAAGTTTACACTATTTTTATAAGACAATAATTGTAATAAAATAAACTAAAGTAATATAATATAACACGCTAAAACTAAAACTAAACCAAATTTAAGGACTAACCTAGATCTGAGACTTGTAAGCAAGTGTTACAATCTCAAAGAAATAAAATTGATTATTCTAACAGATATTTTCTACTCTAAACTATTGAAATAATTAAATTCTTCTAAGTAAAATAACTAAATAACTCCATACTTGGCACTCGTGGATAACCAAAATAAAGAATGAGTTGTCATTTCTCTCAATATTGTCCTCAAGGAACCAACTTATAATCCTTCTTCTCCTCTCCAACTTTGGGTACTTCTCTTGGTTGAAGGAAGGTGGGAAATCCAAAACTAAGATTGAAGGATCATAAAATTGGAAGAAAAACTATTGTATTGGAAAATAATGGAGCTTTGAAGCTATCAAGTAATGGATTATAAATATTTGAGATTGTGAGTGACTCATAATAAAGAGAAATTATGAAAATAGCTATAAATTTAATTTAGATTTCTCAAATAATTATTGTGAAAATGTTTTTTTTAAATTTTAATAAAGAGGTTAAAAATTTATTGCATCCAAAAAATCAACATCACAAAACAATCAGGGTCCAAAATAGGCACCCAGAGAGAAAACCAAGAAACCCAAAACCCATAGATAGTCCCAAAAAAATAGAGTACTCAATAAGACCACCCAACATGAAACACAAACCACCCATTTCCTCCAACATTACCTCTCAAGATCATGGGAATAATCTTGGGATAATTACACCCAACCTTCAACCTTCCAGCTAGCAATCTGCTCGAAAGCCCATTTTTCACCAAACAATCAGCAACCTTGTTCCACTCCCAAGGGATATGATTGGAGGAAACAAACTCTAGCATGGAGCTCAGACAAAATATGCCTAACAATAGCTCGAAAAGTTGCTAACTAATCCCATCCAAATTCTACCGAATCAATAAATTGACCATGATTTGAGAGTCCAATTCATAGATAATCTTGCGCCACCCAAGAGCACAAGCTCTCTCTATAGCTACCAAAATCACCAAACCATCTATAAGGTTGTTGCAATGCTACCCCTTATGAATGGAAAAGAAGAAAATGTCCCTGCCACAACTATCTCTTTCAATACCACCAATCCCAACAAGCCCAAGATTACCCCTTAAAGAGCCATCAATATTGATCTTTAAAATGTCCCCCAAAGGAGGGAACCAACCACCATCTCTTTGAATCTTATTTTTGGCCTGGCGACCCCTTCGAACACATAAAGAGTCAAACATCAGACCACACAGGCCCAAGATATTCACAATCTCTTCATCTCCCCTCTTCAAAGGAAATGACACTTAACATTTAGCTTCCACAATCACCCGAATCATACTGAAAACCCTTTTCCAAACCTGTTGAATCATCAACTCACTGCCTCAAAACTTCTTATGATTCCTCTCAAGCCAAATCTGCCAAAGGACAAAGGTGGGACCAATATTCCAAACAATTTGGAGGAAAGAAGCTTTTGTCAGAGGCCTCCCTAGACTACTCAAAAATCAATCAGAGAAGAAGCATGAACACGAGAATGTCTCTAAATACCCCACCAAAGGTATCAAATAAGCATAGATAAAGGGCATCAGAAGAACAAGTGGGACAAATCCTCCTCGCAACAGCCACAAAGAATATCATCCCAAGTCAAACATCTATTCTAGGAAAGTGTCCACAAGAAGCAATTACACTTGGGCCAAGAAAACTTATGAAACATAGAAAAAGAGCATAGGTTCGCCAAAACATAGAAAAATGAGGGTTTATTAGCAATTTACTATAAATAGAAAGGGAAAAATGGGGGGTGTGATGAACCTATCTTTCTTCTATTTCATTTAGGAAATGAGATCCTTTAAGATAGAATTAAATTTCAACCTTTAGGTGAGTCAATTCTATGGAAGATCTAGCAATTTCCTTTATGAAATGAGATCCTTTAAGATAGAATTAAATTTCAACCTTTAGTTGAGTCAATTCTATGGAAGATCTAGCAATTTCCTTTATGTGTGTAGACAGGGTAAAATCTGCCTGAACAATACTTTTGGGAGATAAAAATAAAATAGTAAATAAACCCAAAAATGCAAAGTAAAACATGAAATCAGAAGATTAAACCTTAATCTATTAGAACCTGCAACTTTCAGAAAGATCTGAGGAGGTTAAGTATTTTGCACCTGTCATCAAAATGTTGTTGTTGAGTGTCCTCTAGGACTCATCCGCCCAAGGGCGAATGGGTCTTTGTAGGGATTTTTGAAATAAATTTATGGGTCCTCTAGTCCTATGTCGACACTCTCGAATTATTTGGATTTCACAGTTGAAAATTCAAAAATAAATTATGTAGGTGAGTTTTCATGGATCAACAACAGCTTTGACAACTTTTCCAATTTTGCACTTTGATAGAACTTCAATCCTTCTTTAACCTAAGATTTGCAACACAAACACAAGAGGGAAAAAATATTTATTTTTGGTGAATGGGGGTTTGCCTAGATCAAACCTCATTTTGGTAATTAAACCTTGGATTGAAATAATGAAACATGAAAGGAATGATGAATGAAAAATTGCTATGTTGCAACTCACCAAACCCTTGATTTGAAACCTTTGAAGGATTACAACTTAGAAGATCTTGCATGAAATGGCTTGATTGTTGATGTGATCTTGATTTGAAATTTGAAACCTACTTCATAATGTTAGCTCCAAAAACATGCATGATACTTGATAACTTTGATACGATGCTTGAGATCTTGAATGTTGCAACAAATGCTTGAGAAATTTACTCTTGAACACCTTTGACAATAATATTCGGTCTAGGAATTGATCTTTTTCTTGTGCTAGGATTTGAATTGATAAAAAGACCTTGCTTTTATAGACAATTTTCTAATTTCCCAAAAATTAAACATTACAAGCTGACACTTAAAAATTGAATTTAAGACCCTAAGATGCCACTGAAAACATGTTTAAATTTTGAAATTGTGATCTTAAGGGGAACCCATTTGCCTAAGGGCGAATGGGTCGTGACCTAAATAATCAAGACCTAGTCATTTATTAGTGTTAATAATGATAAATGCATTAATTAAATCATAATTCTCCTTTCAGAAATTGCAGTTAATTAGGCTTGTAAATATAAAATTTGGGCAATTAGAGGCTTAATTAAGTCCAATTAATTAAGGGACCCAAACATAGTGTGAAAATTTAAAGGAGTACATTTTTCTACACTACAACTTATTCCAGATGTTTTTCCACCACAAAACTTCCAACCTCCCATACTTTCGATAAATCAACTCTTGATAGCCACTAGCCACCATGTAGACCCCCTTAGGGTCAGAGATCCACACTAAAATATCCCTCTCCCTTATTGCATTACAATATCTACCAACTAGAATATTACTTATCTCAACATGATCCTCTTCCAAACCCCTAGTTGATAATTCACTAGGGGCCCTTCCATCTAGACACTTCCACCTACCCACAAAAATGACTAGATTTGAAATCCTCAACCCGAGACCAACCAACCTCTAGGAAGCGATGAAAAAGATCTTGCAAATTAGGATGCTTGGTCATGATTGGGGAAAAACCATCCCAAGAGTCAAACCAAAAGAAAGCATCTAACCCACTATTGCAAATCCAAAATAAATCATCCTTGATCAACTTAACTCCTTTCTTAAGAGTTTCCCAGATCGCAAAGCCATTATCCAAGAGTGGAAACCAAGGAACCTCCTCCTTTGCCACCCCTTCAGATATTTTTTATAAATAATCCTGGCCCAGACATGGTCTTGTTCAATGCACCATCTCCAATATAACTGGGAAAATAAAGCCAAACCAGAAAGGCTGGCCTATCACAACCTAAGGCCTCCAAGTTGTTTCGGTCTACAAACAGTCTCCTAATTGACAAGACTCCACTTTGAGGATTCCAAGCTAGCAACCCATAAAAATTGCCTAGCGAGAGAGTCCAAATCCTTAATAAAACTTGAAGGAGCAACCTGTAACATACACCTATAATTGGGAAGAGCCTATACCACACACTTTAGAAGCAACACCTGACTTTCAAAAGATAACCACCTATGAGTCCAATGGTTCACTTTCACACAAAAATTGTATAAAATATTCTGCCAAGAACCCTTGGGTAAGGTACTAGTGGAAAGAGGAGTGCTAAGATAGGTCAAAGGCAAATGCCCAATCTGAAATCTAAGGATAAAGGTTATTCGTCATTGAATAGGCATAGGAGTGTTAAAGAAGAAGATAAAGGATTCACCTTCATTGATATGTTATCTTGAAGCTACAAGGTAAACATCCAAAACCTTGCAGAAATTAGTAGCCTCTTTGAACTTAGCCATACCCATCAGAGTTGTATCATCAATAAATTGCAAGTGCGACCGAGGAGGTAAGTCGTTACCCCAATTCTACCCATGGATCAAATCCTGATTAACATGGCTCTTAATAACTCTCCCTAGACCCTCAACCAGGAGAATAAATAATTACGAAGACAAAGGATCCCCTTGATGAATACCTCTAGATTCCTTGAACAAGGGGGATGGGTCCTTATTAATCAACAAAAAAATAGAAGTGGACGTGATACAACTCATCACCCACATAACCCACTCCTCAACAAAACCAAAAGCCCCAAGCACTTTCTACAAAAAAGGACCGTTTGACCCCGTCATAGGCTTTTTCCATGTCTAGTTTGATAAACATAGATTTTTATTTAGAGGCTACCATAGAGTGGATATTTTCAGCTACAATAACCACTCCATCCAAGATTTTCCTGTTAGCCACAAAACCTCCCTATTCCTCTGAGACCAACCTGCCAATCCATCGCTTCAATCTTTCCATTATCAACTTAGACATAATCTTATAGAACACATTACAAAGGGCTATGGGCCTGAACAAACTCAACCTATACACCCCATCGCACTTGGGAATAAGGGCAAGAAAAGTAGAGTTCAAAGCCTTCAACATCTATTTGTTCCCCTAAGATTCATGCACCACCTGTAATAAATCTAAGTTTATGATTTCTCAAAATTTCCTGAAAGAACTCTATCGGAAACCCATTAGGACCAAGAGCCTTCCCTTTATTCATCTAAAAAATAGTAGCTTCCAATTCCTCCAGAGAAATAAGACTCATAATATCCTCATTCATTTACTTGAGACCAAAGAAGGAATACAAGCAAGGATATGATTTATTTCTCCCTCACATCAAAAGAGTCTTCCTTGAACAAAGTGGAAAAGTACTGAGAAGCCTCGCTAGATATATCCCCTTGAGATTTCAAATGATCACCCATAGAATTCACAAGATATGGGATTGAATTACCATGTCTCCTGGCCTTCACGAAGTTGAAAAAAGCAGTGTTTCCATCCCCTTCCCGCAACCACTCAACCCACACCTTTTGTTTCCAATAAATCTCCTCTCGTAGCTCCCACTCCTCCAGATTTTTCAAAACCTTTGACTCCTTCATGAGAGATTCCTCAAAAAGTCCATGCTCCCTAATCCCATGAGTAATAACATCCAAAATAGCCTAAGCAACAACCTTGGCATGAAAGATGTTGCCAAAACACTACCTATTCCACCTTTTGAGTTGATACTTCACAAACTGTAACTTTTTCTTGACAAAATAATGCATTGTCACACCAAAAGTAGGTTTGCCACATTGCCACCACTCGGCCATATGATCTTGCAAAGAGGGATCCCATAACCACATAAGTTAAAACTTGAAAGAGGGATTATGGTTAACACTAGCCAATGAAGCAAAAAGATTAATTGGCCAATGGACAAAGCCCCTCCAATCCAGAATCTCTGAATTGGAAGTCCAAGATTCGTCAATCTAGAAATAAGAAACCAAAAACCTATCAAGCCTCTTAGTAATATAGTCCTTACCACACCTCCTATTATTCTACATAAATTGACCATTTCTAGGTTTTATATCCACCATATTTAAGGAGGAAATATTATCTCTAAGAAGATAGGAAGATGATTCCAACCTCAACATTCCTCCCCTCTTTTTCTCCAACTCAGTTAGAGCATTAAAATCTCCAACAACAATCCAAGTATAAAGAGGAGAAATACCCCAGATAAACCGAATATGAGACCATAGATGCTGCTTACTAGGTGTTTCAGTTGGGTCATAAATGTTGGATAAAAGTGTAATATCTCCAGACTCTAGACTCATAGTAACCACATAAATAGAAAACTTACTAGAAATCCACCAAAGAGGGGAAATCTTCAGTGGGTTCAATAAGAAATCCACACCCCCAACATTACCCTATGCACCAATACACTAACCTTGGCCCTTCCACCAAATTTTTGGCACTAAACTACTCATACTCTCCATACAAAGTTTAGTTTCCTAAATAAATAACATATTAGGTGAATGAATTTGCACCAAATCACAAACATTTTTTTTCCTAGGGCCACTATTCAAGATTGTCACATTCCATGAGAGAATAATCATCTTTGTGAGGTCAAAAAGTGGGAGTCAAGAGTTTTGACAAACCCTGAATCAACCAATGTTTTGCCCATCATCATAATTTTATCCAAATCCTTCTTTCTCCAAACCTTGAGGGGTTTCTTATTAACCCCTTTCTTTGGATTTTTTTGAAGGATCCCTAAGAGAAGAGAAGTCTTATTTCCTTTCTCTAAATTAGACACCATCTTCTCCAAAGGGGATGTGTTCTCAACCTCAAGCCTTTCCATAGCACCAAGCGCCACAAGACCAACCAAAATCATGATGCTGAGATCCATATCCATTTGAGCAATTGACATACCTCCCTCCTACATGTTTTGATAATCATTAGACTTATTACCCTCCTGAACCTCCTCCAATACACTCGGTTCCAAAACCATGATACCGGGGTTCACCTCTTGTTGGCTAAGATAATCCAAAACATCAAAATGATTGAAAAATTCTTCCTCCTGTCGCTCCTTGAAAGTTCTTTCTAACCACTATTCCTGTTACAAGGCTTGATAGGAATAAAACCTTCTTTATCTACCACATCACCCAGAATAGGAGGCTTTCCATTATCCTCCTTAGAAGGGTTGTGTAGTGACTGGTTTAGATGGGGCTTTGAAGAGCGAATCCTAGGAAATTTCTTCTATAAATAGCCATACTCATGACACAACTGGCAACAGAAGGGGAGAGCCTCATAGTCGAACCGCTGCACCCATGAAGAAGAACACACACAAATTTCCAAAGAATCTATAAGAGTTTTACTCAAATCTATTTCAAGACAAATACATTCAAAATTCAGTACCTTCTTGTCTTGCGTCTGTTGAGAAGGGCCCACCAGTTTTCCAAGCAACAAAGCAACCATATGCAGTATGTCATTCTACCAAACTTTAAATGGGAACCTAGAGAGGCACACCCATATAGGAACATGATTCGAAAGATCTTCTGAAGGGTTGAATCCAATATTCTATGTCTTGATGAACAAGCCAATAGGAGCCTTGCCCTTATCCTCCTTAGAAGGGTTGCATAGTGGTTGGTTTAGATGGGGCTCTAAAGAGCAGATCCTAGGACATTTCTTATGCAAATGGCCATACTCATGACACAACTAACAACGGAAGGGGAGAGCCTCATAGTCCAGGTGTTGCACCCATGAAGAAGAACCCACACAAATTTATAAAAAATATTTAATAGTTTTACTCAAATCTATTTCAACACAAATATGTGAAAAAGTCAATACATTCTTGTCTTGCGTTTGTTGAGAAGGGCCCACCATTTTTCCAAGCAACAAAGAAACCATATGTAGTATGTTGTTCTTCCAAAATTGAAATGGGAACCTAGGGAGGCAAACCTAGATAGGAACATGATTCAGAAGCTCCTTCAAAGGGTTGAATCCAATATTCTATGGCTTGATGAACAAGCCAATCTAATTATGAAAATAAGGGCCTCCCTTGAAAACTTTATTGTGATCAACCATGCAATTGAAAATGACCATAAAAAATTTGTTGGTCATCAGCATCACCTCTATTTCACCCTTAGGGTTCCATGTCCATCTAGCCTAGGACTCCAAAAAAGGAAGATAGAATTGCATCCCCATAAAATTGCATAATAAAGCATGCTTTGAATAATACTCAAAGTCATCTACAATTGACTTGAGTTGAATAACTAGGACATGCCTATCTTGGCTCCTCTCCAAAAATCCATGTTTTTTAGGATACGAGGACCTCTCGACGAAGCCATCCCCTCCACCCTCAAAGCCTTATACAAAAAAATTACTATCAACAACACACTCCGACAAAGATGGATAATTCACATGTAGAGATGCTCAAAAATTCACATTTTATTAGATCTAATCGCTTCACCAGAATCCATAGACAACAAAAAGAAACAACACCACATTATGCCTCCCCAAAACCCCTTTACCTTACAAACACTGAGCTGAAAATCTACACAAAAATAAGTAAAAACCCACCCCTTGCTATTGAACGCCACTGACACACCAACTTCACTCTCCACACACACATGCACAAACAAGGTGACATGAAGGTCGCAACTTGCTACATGCCGCATACTTGCTTCCTCTCTACTCGCACAAACCCAAACACCATCCTCACCTTTGTGAAAAATTTTCTTAACCTTGCATTCCTTATGCTAATTTATTAATACTTTGTATGTATTTACTATTTTATCTCTAGTATCATTTGTCCTTGTGTGTGAAGTAGGAGTCCTATTTGAGTTGGCACTACTTTCATCTTTAATGGATTTATCCTCATATGAGGGAGTTATAGTCCCACTTTAGGTGGCATTCCTTGGCTATGTGTCAACATTTTGTGGAATTGTAAGGTCATTATGATTACATTTTTATAATCTATTTTGACAAATAGTCTAAATAATCACACCAAATAGCTTGTTAAAACCTAAAGAGGGGTAATTTTTTTTATTAAAAAAAGGCTTAATGAGTTGTATTTTAGAGCCTTGACCTGCTAAGGTGTCATTGAATCTGTCAAAACCACATCATACAAGTGTTGGAGGGAGTTTGTTTTAAGAAGAGTTTGAGTCTACTAAGTATAGGTTGAGCATCTCTATGGTTTTATCATATTAGGAATATTTTCATAACTATTTGCAAGATCTTTATGGTGGCCAAGAGTGATTAGGTTATATTTTTGGGCTACTAAGAAGGTCCATCTTGAATACAACATGATTCATGCCTAGTTTCAATAAGTAAGAATGTATACAATGAGTTCTTCATTATTCTTTCAATTTAGATATTGTGTACACTGTTTCATGCAGTTGAACATGAAGATATATTTATTTTGAAACCAAAGAAGGCCTTGGAACCTTTGCACTAAAGTTTAAAGATAATTATATATCTGGATAATTCTAAGTAGCTATAGAAGCATATAAAGGCATATCCCTAGTTAAGTTGAAAATATTAGAAAATTTGCTAGCTCGTTAAGTTGCAAAGTTCTCTAACACAAGGTCCCTAGTACTTGTTAGAAAAAGATCCACTCTTCACCTCTATGAATTTTTTAGGCTACCCATAGGTTGTTACTTATAGGGGTCAAGACTCTACAAAAGTGATAAGAATATGGAAAGACCATTCACGGTTTATCATGAGTTATTTGGACAACTTGCAACATTAAGGTGCCCCATCAAAACCCTAGGAATCCTACTAGGATTTCAATTTCATAAGGTTTGAGAGAAGTTCCTTTGATGGGTTAATCTCTATCAAGATGGGAATAATGTCCATAGGTCATGAAAATTTTAGTGAACACTTGTTAAAGTTGAAATGACAGTCCCTTATGTTTGAGATAAAAAATAACATAGTGACAAAAATGGTTTGAATACCAGAAGGGACAATCCAAAGGATGCAGATGTGAAGAAGTTAATTGATAAGGAAAATTTGTTTCAAGATCTACCTCCGAATACAACTGACATTAGTCCACCTCCGAATACAATACATGAAAAAGTCATGGGTTGTAGAATATGTAAACCAGACAAGACCAACATTGGAACAATGTTTGTTTGAAGCTAGGATTGAGATACCTTATTTCTCTACAAAGGTAAACCTATATGTAGCACCCTTAGGATCCTATGATGTTATCCTAGGAATGAATTGGCATTGGAAGCATAGAGCCAAAGTAGACTGTCATGCCAAAACTATTAAGTGCTTGGATGATTTAGGTAACCAAGTGATGTTGCAAGGGATACCTAGGGAAGTCAAGTTATGCCAAATTTTTGCTATACAACTACTTAGGGCTAAGAAGAAAGGATGTAATATTTTTGTAGTAAAGATGAAAAATCTCGGGGAATATAAGGAAATAGTTTCACAAGATGGTATTGTCAACTATGGGTTAGAGGATTACCAAGAGTTGGAAGAAGGTGAAATGATGGAAATTGAAGAAATGGATATGGAAAGGTATCCTATCCTACGAAATTTGGTGGATGTGTTTCCAAAAGAATTACTTGGACTACCACAAAAAAGGATTTTTGATTTCTCCATTGAGATGGTACCAAGATCGAAACTTGTTTCCAAAGTGCCTTACCGAATGACAACAACTGAGTTAATTGGGCTTAAGGTACAACTAGATGAATTGTTATCTAAGGGTTGATAAGACCAAGTGTATCACCTTGGGGAGCACTGGAGTAATCTTTGTAAAGAAGAAGGATGGTACTATGCGGTTGTGCATAGATTATCAAATGCTTAATAAAGCTATGGTAAAGAAAAAATATATGTTGCCATGCATTGATGACCTTTTTGATCAAATGTGGGGAGCTAATGTGTTCTCTAAGATTGATCTATGATCTAGATACCACAAGTTAATAATCAAAGATGAGGACATCTTCAAGACTGCTTTTAGAATGAGAGACATGCATTATGAGTTTTCAGTTCTGCCACTTGGACTAACTAATGCGTTGACAACATTTATGAACCTAATGAACAACGTGTTTAGGGATTTCCTAGATAAGTTTGTTTTAGTTTTCTTGGATGATATTCTAATCTATTTAAAGAATGAGGAGGACCATTGCAAGCATTTGGAGATAGTTCTACAACGACTAAGTGAACATAAGTTGTATGGGAAACTCTCTAAATGTACTTTCTTCTAGAGGGAATTGTAGTACCTTGGACATGTGATATTGGCTAATGGTGTCTCAGTTGATCCATCCAAGATCAAGGTAGTGCTAGAATGGCCAGTGCCTAAAAATGTTTCTAAGGTAAGAAGTTTCATGGGTTTGGTGGGATATTATAGGAAGTTTGTTGTAAATTTTTCTAGAATAGCCTTTCCAATTACTTCTTTGTAGAGGAAAGGGAAGAAGTTTGAGTGGAAAAAAATTGTCAAGCAACATTTGATCCACTTAACGAGAAGTTAACTACAACTCTAATTTTAAAGGTACCAGATCTTGATGGTGACTTTGTTGTTATCACATATGCATCAGGAGAAGACTTACGTGAAGTTTTAATGCAAGAATTAGGCAAGTAATTGATTATGAATCAAGAAAACTAAAACCATATAAACAAAATTATGCTTCACATGATTTAGAATTAGCAGCAGTGGTTCATGCACTCCAAATGTGGAGGCATTACTTGTTGGAAAATCCCTTTGAGATGAAAATCGATCATCATGGGTTGAAATATCTATTCACTCAACCCAATCTGAATGCACGATAGAGAAGATGGTTGGAGTTGATATCTGATTATGAATTCAACATCAACTACATCAAGGGAAAATAAAATCGGGTTGTTGACGCCTTAAGTCGTAGAAGACATATTGCTTCAATAATAACAATCCAAACTGACTTTAAAGGCCAAGTATTGAAAAAATGCAAGGAGGATGATACCTATTTGCAAGTTAAGCAATCACTCACAAAAAATCCGCAAGATGCAAGGTATGGAGGATTTCATTTTGAACCCAATGGATTGCTTAGGTATAAGAGAAGAATGTATGTGCCTAGCTCTGAAGAGATGAGAAATATTGTGTGGAAAGAAGTTCATGAAGCACCATACTCAAGACATCCTGGTGTAACAAATTTTTTGGTTGATGTGAAGCCATTATACTTTTGGAAAGGGATGAAATGGGATGTTGCTAGATTTGTGGGTAGATACTTGGAATGTCAAAGAGTAAAAGTGGAACATCATCATCCTGCAGGCTTACTATATCCACATGATGTTATAGAGAGTAAGTGGCAAGTCATTAATATGGACTTTGTGCAAGGATTTCCTATGTCATGGAATAATCACAACACCATTTTAGTACTTGTAGACAAGCTTACTAAGGTAGCACATTTCATACCTGGGAATCTAATCGATGGAGCTGATGTCATAGCTCATAAATTCATTCAAGAGTTGTTTATATTGCATGGAATTCCTAACAAGATTATCTTGGAGAGGGATGCACGTGTGACCTCAAATTTTTGGCAAACCTTATTTTTTGTACTTCGGACTCAACTAAATATAAGTTTAGCATATCATCTAAAAATAGATGGAAAAACAAAAATGGTGAATCAAGTACTTGAAGACCTACTGAGAATATATTGCTTGGATCAACAATACAAGAGGGAAGATTCCTTTAGTGGAATTTGCTTATAATAATTCCTATCATTCTACAATAAAGATGACTCCTTTCAAAGCATTATATGGCCGAAAGTGTCGAACCCCTATAAGTTGGGATAAGCTTGAAGATAAAGTTAGTCTTGGGCCTAAGATGTTGGTTGAAATGGAAGAACAGGTTATAATTATTAAGAAAAGGCTAGTTGAAGCCAATGATAGACATAAAAGCTACACAGATGCAAAGTGAGTCCCCAAGAATTTTGCAATAAGTGATAAGGTGTTGTTGAGGGTAAAACCGCATAAGAGTTCCATCAAGTTTGGAAAGTCATCCAAACTAGCTCCACTCTATGTAGGTCCTTTTGAGATTCTTGAGGAAGTGAATCATGTAGCTTACTGAATTGCATTGCCACTAGCTCTTGCCTAGATGCATAACATCTTTCACATTTCTTACCTAAAGAAGTATATACCAAGAGATAATTATATAATTGATTGGAATGATTTATAGGTACAGGATCTTGGAGTGGTAACAATCAAGCCTATCAAGGTGCTCAGAACATGTAAGCTTCACTTGCATAATAGGGAAGTTCTACAATGCAAAGTCTAGTGGGACCAGTATGCAGAAGATTTTGCCACTTGGGAAGACTATGCTAAAATAGAACAAAAGTTTCCACATGTCTTACGTGCTTTTGAAACTGCTTGAAAAACAATGTTTTGTTTTCTTTATTTAGTTTATGTTTGCTACATAAAATCATCAGGGATGATGATTCACAAGGGGGGATATGCCACACCCCATTGTGCATTTACCTATTTACTATTACTATGATTAGGGTAAATTATTGCACATGCGAATGTATTTGGAATTCTGATTGGAAATATATATGGTTGCACTTTGTTTATCAGAAAAGTATTAATTAATGTTTATTTCATTTGATGTTAGATAATGGAATGGAAATATAAAATTAATGGTTATTGAATTCGATATTCTAACTATGAAAAGTATAATGAAAATGTTTATTTTGATGAACGAATGACTATCATGAAAATGTGTTAAGTTGGATGTAGGTTCATAATCAATCCTCCAGAAGCGAGGGGAAGTATCACTGAGGAGAAGAACTTGGTGAAATAACCTATAATGAAACCTAAATAAGCTTATACTCACACACTCACTAATAGAATGGTTGAGTCATGACATAGTTTTGGGAATTGGTAAGTCATCCTTTAGCATGGTGTGTTTGTATTAGGAAGGATCTTGATTTTTGTTAAGAGCATTCTTGGATTATGTTTAGTGCTTGGTGCATGCAAGTTATTCTTTGTATTACTTGACTTAATTGATGAGATATATATACATGAATGTATATATGTATACATATGTATGTCAATGATAACCCATACACATGAAAGAACACACACATAAGAGTACATAGGTAGAGGTACCTATGCACACTCATGGACGAGTTGCTTATGGGTATAGAGATACCGAGAGGACAATGTGACATATATGTATATATATACATCACATGTATATATACCTATCAATAAGATAAAAATTGTTTATGTATGTGACTGTGTAATCAAATGTATATATATGAGATATATACATATATATATATGTATACATGTATCAATATACATGTATGTAATGAAAAATAGGAATGTCTGTACGAATATGTCGATATATGTATACGTACGTATACATGTATATATACAAATGATAATGTATATGAAATGTTAACTTGATCTTATTCATTTGAATATCAAATGTATACATATTTATTTGCCAAAGAATATATATAAATATAAGCTATATATGTATATATATAAGATATATATATATATATATATATATATAGCATTGAATACTATTTGTTGATATATATATGTACATACATATATATTCATATATATATATATATTATACAAGTATTAAAGGCCGATTCATAGAATATATGCTATAGTCGATTAAATGAAAAATACAACACAATATGTAATAGCGCATTAGTAAGTATTAAGCCACATTTATCATTATAGATAAAGTGCGAAGGAAACACATAAATATAAATACTGTTGAGTAAAGTTTAAATGAAACGTACTAAGTCAACATTTAAACAACATTATGAATGGAGGAGGTCAAACTGTTGTAATGCGTCGATGGTCGTGCCTTGACCAAGTCGACTGAGTAATGTGCAACCAAATTATGATGGACTATTTCCTCTGTTTAAATTGCGGGCTTGAGAATAGGAAATGTGTGGAATACTTGAAACCATATTATGAAACCTGTGATTCCTTTAGAAGTATTTCAAGCCTAGAAATTGATTTTCTGAATAAAGCATGTGCTTTATGAATTAGCCAAACTATTGTGGCATGCATATAATTTATTTTATGTATAGTTTTGATGAGTAATATGATAGAATGAACCTTGTTTTTAGCCTTTAGAAGTTGGTTTTTGGGTATAAATATGACACATACTCACCTCATTTGGGATACAATTATTTATGCATCATTACGCTGCTCCAATCTACTGTATTCCCATTGTGAGAGTTCTTATTTTTGCTAAGAGTTGTTGTGAGGATTTTTAGTGAAAATAATATAGAGGGATTTATAACTAAGTTTATTTTAAGAGGAGGCCAAGCTTGAGAACTAGAGAGTCGATTGGAATAAGCAATTAGCAGGCATGGGATTCTATTCCCTTTCTATTTTATCTTTTATCAGAAATATTTTCTGCCTTGCATATTTATTTTGGAATTGCATTAGTTTGCTTGAAATAGAGTATTAGTCTATTTTCTTGTAAGAAATAAAAAGTCTTGTTGATATGTTTCCATATAAGTGTTTGTGTTTACTCCATATTAAGGAGTGATTGATTATCATCTATATTATTACATACTAGGATCGACGAATTGGGAATAGCTTGTTAAGTTATTTTATGTAAAGTTGTTTTGTAGACTTAGAAAGCTTATAAATTATACCTAGCGTTAGGTTATACATGAAAGGGGGGTAACTTATGCTTTTTCTTATGCTTAATTGGTAGAGGTACCATTGAGATTTGGGAAAATGGAATAGGTAAATTATGAGGTTAATGACTACCTATTGAAGGTTTACCTATGCATAGTTTACAATGGGCTAAAGTTTAAACGAGCTAGGGTAGTGTATGTGAATAGGATGAATCTCACTTGAAGTACCGAGTGATAATACTTTGGACAAAGTAGTGTGTTTTCCTTTGGCTCCACTATCAGTTCACCATGTTCCTTTTTATGCATGCTAGATTAGGATTGTAAGGTCTACATGTTCTAGTGATGTAGGGCAAAACACTAAGCTCAATATGGTTATAGTTACAAGGTTACTTCACCAATCTCTTCGTTGAAGGGTAGGTCCATCTATCCAATGATAGATATGTGGGGGACCGCATATGAGTCCGTGGTTTGTAGAAAAGCGCTCGAGTGATGCTTCTCCTCCTCAGCTAGTGACCAAGACTTGAAGAAGATTCTTATACCATTTGTGTCTATTGCTTTGAAGCTTAGATGAGCTATGAATGTAATTATTTACAATCTTGGAAATATTGTAACATGTTTAATATTGTATTGGAAATGAAATCGATGAATGTAAATTGTTATGTCTTGTATGTTCATTCTTTCTCTTGGAATTTTTTTTTTATAGCAATGGTTTGAAACATAGTTTATTTACTTAAAAGTGAAAACTTAGGAAATTTTCTTGCATGAACAATTGACATGTTACAATTCAACTTCTTGAAGATAAAAGCTTGGCCTTGACAGTAGAGAAAATATCTAAGATTTGGGAGTGTTGTTTTGTGATGTAACATTTATGGCACTATTTTCGAGGATTCAACTAATAAATAAACGTGTTAACTTAGAAAGGAAGTGTGCAACTGGGTAGTTTGTAGAACTGTGTATGTGAGAGTTTCAAATTTAAAAATTTCTCTAGAGTGAGGAGTGATGACTCAATATTGAAGTTTAACCTAGTAATATTAAGAAGACCCAAAATAGATAGAATGTAGAGATAAAAAAGATAAAGAGAGTTTCATCTAGTTCCAACTAATGTGAGAAAATGATAGGCTAAATGGAAAGCTACAAAACTAAGTATGTTATCTACACATAATCCCCATGACACTCAAATAGTTGGTATATTATCTGGGTAAAAACACAAAGTTGTGTCACACTTTCAACCAACTTATCAATATAAGTGAATTTAAGTATTTCTAACTAAAAATCAATTTTGATTAAGCATATTATCTAGTTAGATTCATTGTAGCTAAGTTAGTTCAATCCATTTTAAAGATTCTCACAATATAATATAACACACTTCAAATTTAAATAATAAACTGGTAGAAGACTTATACCACATAAAAAAAATAATCATGAGGTTTAAGAATTATTATTGATACTCTAAAATTAAATAATTGATACTAAATAGGGGAGACAAATTCTCACTCTATTCTAAGGATAAGATTCTCATACATATCACCCAGTCATAAAAAATGAAAGAATTTTTTCCTTAGCAAACTTTTAGTTTAATATTCAAGGAGAAAAATATTATAAATTAAGAAAATACATTAATTTAGTTTGAATCCAATGTTATATTGAAAATAAATGAGATTAATACATATATTTCTACTTTACTTCCACAAGAAAAGAAACACTAAGGAACCTTTCTAGTATAATTAGTTCATACATAGGCATGTTATTGTTTTTATTAAAAGGGGAAAAATAAGTTTTGAAGGGACCCCGAAACCCTTTACAACAACAGACACAAAATGTTGCACAAAAGGATAATCAAACGAACCACCAACAACAACCATTCACCCAAAAAATGCCACAAGGTGGGTGTTGATCTAGAAATAAGACAAGGAGCTACCATCAACACCCACTATCCAAAAAAAAAAAAAAACTAAACAAACACCTACACCTAACAAGAAATAGAAAGCAACAAAGAAAAAGACTAGTTCAGTCCACTTAGAGTATTGGCCACCTCCATTTGCTGGTTCCTATGTTTTTCAACCATATCCAGCAACTCCTTCTTCTCAAGATCAAATGTTTTCTTCCACTCAGCCGAACCTCTAACCACAGGACCTTTTTCATCATCCTTAGCATTTTTCTTACCTTTTCCCTTTGCTGCACATTATTTATCCATAAGCTCAGAGAAATAAAATTGATCTTCTTTGAGCTCAATGATTTTTCAAAAAAGGACTTCCATAGAGTCTGTGTTGTTCTTCATAGAGATATGACATGCCTACAAAAGTTTTTTGATATCTGCAATTGTACTTGACACCTTGGCTTCCAGAGCAGATAATATTTCCTCATAGAGAGACTTAAAGTCATGATAAGACCCTTCAAGGTCCACCATTCTATCAATAAGAATGTCCGACACCAAACCTTTTGGAACATTCTTAAGATTTTCTTTTAAACCTCTGATTTTAATGTTAATCTTATTGAATTCCTGCAGAAACCATTTTGCTAACTTAAAGGTACCCGTTGCCCCAGCTCTGACCATGTCCAACAAATTATACATGGAGGTAGCATCATCATCAAGATAAAAAAAGTCCTTGGATAGAGGATCTACCTTCAAAGGCTCTTGTTTGGAATCTTTCTTATCAATATCCTCCTCCTCATGACTCCTATTATCCTTATCCTCCTCCTCCTTAGGCAAGTCCTGCAGAGGATAATCCACAATGGTCACCATCTTATTACTAACATTCTTGTCCTCACCAGCCTCAATGGGGTCCTTGGTCATAAACTCCAAGGCCTTGCTCCTTAGATTAGCAATACGATTCAAGAGCCTCCTCGGTTTGTTGACCACACCCACCTCTTTGGCCTATGTCCCCACCTCACCACTAGCACCAACACCATCTTTACCAACAACCACCTGCCCAGACTTGGGAGAGTGATCATCCAACCCCACATCTATGTCATTAATCCTAGAAAGGGAAAGCCTTTTACATGACCTATTACTCTTAGCACCAACTACCTTCCTTTTCTTTGAAGACGTAGCTAGTGTGGTAGAAGAAATATCCTCCTCTTCTTCATTCCATTCCTCCTCCTCCTCCGAAGAGGACTCGACACCCGACGACCCAAACTCATCACTTAAAGTCTTCTCCTTACCCTTGATGGCAGGAGAAGGGAGAAGAGTCTTGACATGTTCCATAATTATTAAAACAATCCCTTCATGGAGGACGGGGGCCTTTCTATTCTTTAGGTGCACATACACCAAAACCTCCAAAGAAGATAATAGAAAGAAAGGAAAAGAAATGAACAGACCATGTCTGAAATGATTAAGGAGAGTAAAATGATGACCGAGAATGACCTTAAATCTCCCTTCCAGATTCACATAAGACATCAACACCTCCGCAGTGCTCGCCCAAATTTTCTTAAGGGAAGTTCTCTCATAACCCTAGCTCTCCAGTTTGATTAACTACTTCCTCTCATCATCTTTAGAAAAAATGAATCATCGCCTCTTCGTTTCTCTTTTTATCCTTGAAGAAATTCTAGCCAATTGTCAGCAACCCAATAACCGTGGTGACCAAATCTTCATTCACCTCCACTTCCAGACCTTTAACCCTAAGCTTTCGATTGTGCCAGAAAGAAACAAATTGCGTCAAGGCATTAGGGTCATGCCCGCGCAATCTCTCCAAAAATGGAGTAAAATTTCCACGACGCAGGATATTCCAAAGTTTCTCCTTACGCCGAATGTCCCCATAAGAATGTGGCTCAATTCTTCTCCTTTCACCACCCATGGAAACCAACACACTACTCATAGAATCCTTGCGAAAAGCACACAACTAAAGGCCAAAAAGCAAAAAGACACCCACAAAGCGTGCAAAATGGAGGCAAGTACCATACCATAAATGTCACAACACCTTTGCCCACGCCATCATTCCTCAATAAACTCATGGCTTCCTCGAGAAGGATCAAGCCCTCCTCCCACAAACAAAATTCATTTAAACTGACAGCCTCATTGGCAAAAAAATCCACTGAGTTACCTTCTCATTAAATGTGAGAGACATGAGTCTCATCACAAGATTGTAGCATCATTATCATATCCTTAATGAGTTGATTGCCACTCCAACTCAAAGTATGAGTGTCGTGCATATAGTTAATAATGTTCATAGAATCTCCTTCCACCCATAATTTGGAGTAGCCTTTGTTGATAGCATACTTAACACTTATGAACACAACCTCTGCCTCTGCACAATGATTGTTCTAAGTTCCCAATGAGAGTGCCACCATGCCTAGGAGTCTGCCAACATCATTTCTTAACACCCCCCATAACCTGAAGGCCCGAGATTCCCCTTTGCTGCCCCATCAAAATTAATTTTAACCCAACCAAAGGGAGGAGGCTCCCATCTAGTATTCAATCTCTTAGCCAAGCTCATCTTAGGATTCAAAATAGGAATTGAGATAATCTTCCAATCGGAAGTCACCTGCATCTCATAACCAACAAGGCAATTAGAAGGGGAGCACCGAGCATAATTAGAATGAATCAGAGCGAAATTCTCCAAAATGACCCTCCTGATCTTGATGAAGAGACTATCAAATTTGAGTTTAGACTCCCGAAAAATCTTGTTATTTCTTTCTTTCCATAATGCCCAAGCAATATGTGGGACCATAAGGTCCCACAACCATTGCAAAATAGGGGAAGAAGAGGGGAAATACCACTACTCATAAAACTTAGCAAGGGACTCCGAAAAGACCCAGCCAAGATCCCAGAGTCTAAGAAATTTACTCCAAAGAGAAAAAGAATAATCACATTCAAGGAGAATATGGAAAGAACTTTCACCACCAGCTTCACAAAGGACACATCTATTAGGGATCGTAAACCCCCTCTTACAAAGGTTGTCTCGCATCAAAAATTTACCTTGCATAAGCAACCAAAAGAAGACTTTCACCTCAGGAATCAGATTCTTATTCCATAACCCCCCTAGAAAGGGAGAGAGGCGAGCACATCCAAAGAACTCAATAGAGCAGAAGTCACTGAAAAATTTCCGCTAGCACAAGGAGCCCAAATGACTCTGTCCGGTCTAGGAAAAGAGGGGATTTGAACTCTACATAAAAATTCCTTCAGAACCTTTAAAGAAGGGTCCCAATTTGAAAAATTCTTCCACTCCCCATCCTGAAAATAATTAGCCACCTTAGACCTAAAAAGGAATTTACACAAGGGGACAATAGGGGGCCCAAGGAAGAAAAATAAGGGGGCAGACCCCACACCAGGAATATTCCTAGAACAAAATACTAGTACCATCACCCAACAACCACTTAACACCTCTAGCAATCAAGTCCCTGCACAACATAATATTCTTCCAAAAACACGAACCAAACAGGATCTCTTCCAAAGATAGCATGTTCCACGGTCTTTCAAAACCAAACAAATATTTATTACCCACTAGGGGGGCCAACCTAACATCCCCACTCAAGAGCCTCCAGACATTTTTGGACAATAGAGCCTTATTAAAAAAATTCAAGTTTTTAATACCAAGATCCCCCCACTTCTTAGGTCTACACATCAATTCCTAGGCGACATGCAAAATTCTGGTTTTAATCTCAACCCCAGACCAAAGGAACCTTCTCATAATCTACTCCATTTTGTCTTCAAACTTAGCAAGAATCCTGAAAAGACTCATAGCATACTAAGGAAAATTTTGAAGAGTTGAAGAAATAAGTTGAATTTTACCATCCTGATTGAGAAGTGCACCTTTCCAACTAGCTAACTTCCTCTTGAATTTATCCAGCAAACCCAACCAAAAGGAGTCTGGAATCTTGGAGATACACAAAGGAAGCCCCAGATAAGAGGACGAAAAATCACCTCTATTGCAAGACATAATTCTAGCAAGCTTAAGTTGTAAAGCTTTAGGAGTATTGAGAAAGAAAATTTGACTCTTAGGCAAGTTGATCTTCTAACCAGAAGCCTTCTCATAGTCAACCAACAAAAACTTAACATCTCTAACTTCCTTCACAGAAGAAACACCCATCATAACAGTATTGTCAATGAATTATTGGTGGGTAATCAGATCTCATCTAGAAGAAGGTGAGAGACCACTCATGACCCTCACATGAAGCGCCTTCTAGATATTACGACCCAAAGCCTCCACCTTTAGGATGAAAATCAACGATGAGATAGGATTTCCCTGCCTCAGCCCCCACGAACTCCGAAAGAAAGGAGAAGGATAGCCATTAACCAAGAAAATAAACAAGGGAGAAGAAATAAGTTGCTCAACAAGTTGGATGAACTTTCTACAGAAACCAAACCTATCCATAACAATCAATAGGAATCTCCACTTCACTCTGTCGTAAGCCTTAAGTAAGTGCAAGTTCAGAAAGAAGCCCAATTTCTTGGACACATTAACAGAATGAGCCAACTCATAAACCATGACAATAGAATCAAGGATTTGACTACCCTTGAAAAAACCACTCTGTTGCTTGGAAATTAGATTCAACAAGAAATTTTGTAATCTAGAAGCAAGCACTTTCAAAAAGATTTTATAAATTGAGTTGCAAAGGTTGATCGGCCTAAACTCACCAAAAATCTTGGCAACATTAGACTTGGGAATCAAAATGATGAAAGTCGCATTGAGCTCTTTAAGAAGACTTCAGCCAAAGAATCTTGGTCGATTAAGGTATTTGTTTCACACACGCGGAAAAATAGAAAAATAGGGAAAAAAATTCTAAAACATATGTGTGCACTAGGTATTGATGTTCTTATTTCATAAAAAAAAAAATTAATTTCAATACATATAAAACAAGTTATGCATGATGCCATATACCTATGTCTTAATTATAATTACTTTGACTTAAAAAATTAATTAAAAAACCATGCAATAAAAAAATATGAAAAATATCTATGCACTAGATATTAATATTATAAATATATATTTTAAAAATTATAATTTTATCCTTTCAATTAAAAAACTTATGTGTGACGTGACATAAATGTCACTTTTTAAAAATATTGTTCATTATAGAAAAATAAATTATTAAAATTTACATTAAAAAATCTTAATTTTATTTTTATTTTTTTAAATATATATATTTATAATCTACGCACAAATCCTCACAAGTCACTAGTTCATATCATCTCCAAATTAATAATGGTTTAATTTGTGGATCGACCCCTCATCATATAATTTTTTTTTCAATTTCTCAAGCTAGTCCCCACTTTAGTGGATTTTTAAAGCATGAAAACATACATTATGAAATAACTTAGTATCTTAGTAACCCATTTGGTTTGGGAGTATCATTGGTTGAGATGTAGAGTTGGTAACTCAATAAACTTAAGAGTAAATTACTTAAAGACAACAAATTTCTATATAATTTAATCTTTCTTGCCACTCATGTACTTTTCTTCTTGTTAGATGTAATCCAATAAAGAGCATAAAGATTTTATTAATTTAATCTTTCAATTTCTTTGGATCAAATGTGATGATACTTCTAGTTTTAGAGCTACTTATTAGCTTATTGCATCCAATTTAGGTCTAAATATGGATAGGGAATTATAGGCCCCAAAACTCAAGGTTTATGTGTAGCTAGTAAATGGATTACTAAAGCTATCAAAGGTGATGAACCATGAAAAATATTATTGCAACATATTATTACTATAGTCACAATTAAAGGAAAATAGTAGAATGTTAATTGGTTGTACAAAATCCTTCTACCATTATTCTTCCATATTAAAGCTTCATATCTTATTCAATTCATTTGTAAATCCTAACATGCTTGTTTCTTCAAGTGGAAAAAATATTCATTACAACATGGTTTTGGCTTTGCTTCTTCTTCCATTTGGTGGGATAAACACACTTAATGTCAAGAAAAACCACTGGCCATCAACTTTCCCAAGAAAGCTTGCTACTTATTCAAGAATTAAATTTAACAATCTAGTAATAAATGAGACTTAAATTCATTGCATTGGTCGCATTGGTCACCTTGGTAGGTAATTAAGATCGATTTGACTTGAGTAATAAATCCATACTATTTTTTATTTTGGTGCATACCTTAGTTCCATTTCATTTAATGACTAAATTGCACTCTCCAACACTATGTAACTTCTTCAAAGACTTGGTTGTCCTCTCGACATTTCTCATTCCTCCCCTTAAAGCAAATTTACCTCCATCTCTTTCCCAAAATGTCCTTGTTCCCCACCTCAACATTAAATCTAAATACAAATTTAGTAATAAATCTAGACATCTAATTTAAATTGCTGCAACTTGAGTGCACACATGTAGAAATCTAAAGTTGATCATGATGTCAATTACTAACTTGAAAAATTCTACATTGTAAATTGTTTGTTAGTGACAAATTGAAATGCATGATTGTTCAACTAGCTAAATGTCTATTTTGCAGTCAAATGAAAGCAATAAATGCTTACGTTGGGGTTGCATTTTTGTTAAGAAAGAATAGTTTGTTGTTTTTAAAGGCTTACCTACTTTATTTGGTCAACATGTGCACTAGAATGAAGCTTTATTTGAAATGGGTCTAAAAAATAATATTATTAGTACTTTAGTTAAACATGTTATTCTATTGTATTTATAGAAAATTAGATGTCAATAATGTTTTCTAGTTCTTATATTCATTAAGAAAGTGTAATTTGAAGGTTTTGTTAACATTTTTTTCTAGTTTGTCTTTTCATCTCATCAATTAAAAGTAATGCCAAAGATGAATAAAGAGAATATCTACTAATTAAAACAATTCAAAAAACAAATTATTCACCTCAAAATCAAGAGAAAACAAAAAATCTAACATTATTGTGATTACAAATACAAACTTTATTAAATTATTTAAGATAATTACTTGTATTATATTACCGGACTAATTTTATAATCAATAAATTGTCTATATTATCATTTTGTTTTTCTTTAGGACATAATCTTTCTCTGTTCTTTATGACAGCCCACTTAACAACTTTGTTCAATTAAATAAAAAGCTTGATTGTTGTAAAAACTTATTTCCTTGTTTTTCAATAGATGTTGGTTTTAATCTAGAATTAGATAATCTAATATTTTTAATAGAATTTGCCTTAGGGTGTCTAAAATTTACTGTTAAACATATTGAACGGAACGGTCTATATGCACTCCAAGCTCTCTGGAATGAATCTGCACCTTGCACGTTTGAAAATTTGAGCCACTTTATTGAACACATTTTGTTATAATCAAACAAATTAGTATGGAATTATCCATTTCAGAAGTGACATGGCAATAGAATCAACATCAGCCCCCGGTGGATAAGGAGAGGCAGAGAGCTGCAAAGCAATCAACTGCTACAACCATGGCCACGATTACACCCATAAATACAGCCAAACCCAGTTTCCCTTCCTCTTCGTTTCTCCACTCTAAAATGCGCAGGTACATCAAATTTCTCCACATTCATAATTCCGACTAAATTTTCATAATTCCTACTGCACGCCCTTCTAAATTTCAATTATGCAGGACACCCAACGGAAACAGGACTTCTTTTCAGCTTATCACCACTAGAACCTCCTTTACAATCCGTGCAGCAAAGCTTCCAGCTGGAGTAAGTAAAACATAAAATACCCACTTTTGAATTCTGTCAAAATACTAAAAAAATTATGTGCCAGTAATATCTATACTGTAGTTGTTGAATTATATAATTTATAATGCAGGTAGAGGCTCCTAAAGATGAGCCAAAGCTTACATCTCCCTTTTTGGGGTTTACAAGTACTGCTGAAATCTGGAATTCTAGAGCATGCATGATAGGTCTCATTGGAACGTTCATTGTGGAGCTGGTAAGACCTAAATTTTTATTTTTAATTAAGAATAACCATCTTGTTTATATGTGGTGGATTTTTTTGGATAAATTATAATTGTAATCAAATAATTCATTTACTGCCATAATTTAGCAAAACATGTTTACCATAAGTCCAATTCCAACTTTTAAATGCTTTCAGTTTCTAGTACACATTAAGACTATGTTTTAAAAAATTGTGTTTTTATAATCAGAGCAAATGTTTGGGTTTTACTCTTCCCTTTTTCCAGTTGAGTTTTTTCTATCATTAAGTTTTCATTTGCAAGAATGCTTCTGTAGATTTGCAAGAATGATACAAAAAATTTATGCGGTTTATCCCAGAAGCATTCTTGCAAATACAACATGGACTGTGGAAAATTTATGCCAACCAAGTTTTCAATAAACACAACCACCAAAAATGCCAAGGTTTAGAAAAAAGGTATGGGTTAAAAAAAATTCAATGTTTTTCCTTAAATAGTAACCTGTAATACCAATATTTCTTAGTTTTTAATGGAAAAGTTAGCTCTTTTCTATGCTTGTATAAATATTTTCACTTTTTAAAATTTCCCTGCTTAGAATCATCGGTGTATTGCCTGAGGCCCTGAAGCAAGTCATAAAATAAAGAAAGAAAGACACCATATTAATGTCCTCTAATGACCAAATAGGTCAATGGGGTTCTGAAAATACGGCTAGCTTCAAATATACAAATGGAATGTTCAAGACATCTCCATGAGATATAAAAGAAAAGAAAAATAGCTATGTTCCACGTCTTTTCCAGGACAGGGACAGCAGAATGTGTTTCACGGACGGTACTCTGGGAGGCCATTTTTTGGGAATGACAGTATTTAAATTATATATATTATAAGGAAATTCAAATATTTACAAGTTTAGTTCTACATAACATCAAGAATCAGATTCAATGTTAAATGTTCATTGATTAAACTATAGCCATAATAAAAATAAAAATTTCATTGTCTTCATTTTGACTAGTTCAAAATGCAAATTGATTATGGTAATTATGAGTTGAAAATGGGTGGGTTAGTTAGTTAAAGGGAGGGTTTAGGGTTTGATAAGGCTGCTCCACATCCTTTTTTTCTTTTTTATTAATAAATTTGAAGTGTTTTCTTTTTCAAGGCAAGAAAGGCAGGGGGCATTTGGGCATCCCCAGGACAGCCAAGGGATGTCGCAGGTGTCCTCAGCCATCTCAGGTACGGCTAGATGTACTTAGGATGCCTCATCAGGAGGCATTTCAGGCACACGTCCCCGAAATTTGTGTCCTAGTGACACTACAAGGGAAAAGGACATAAGTTTTGGAGGAGGAGAGATTCATCCCCACATAACCTGGAAAATAGAGAATTGTTCACTTACAATATGGGAGAACAGGGAAAGATAGATAGGTAAAAAATTACAGCTTATTGTTGACTATTCACCAATAGAATTAAAAGCATCATTAACGCCACCCATTTGAAGAATGTCCTATGACAAAGTCAAAGATTCTCATTAGTAGGATGGCCCAGGTTAATGAGAGCTAGTGATGCTGTACTTGGGCATTGGATATTCCCTTACCTGACTCACAAAGTTGTTGAAGCAAAGTTGGAGCAGATGTAGCTTGTAAGACGTGTCTATTGGAAGTACCTCAATTTTTATAATCCCAATTTGTACGGTTCTGCCAGTTACCTCTCTACATTGATGATTGGCTTGACAAATGTTGCTCTTGTAGCCCATACAATGCATCTCTGTACTGTCCTAGTTATATATACTGCCTACAGAAGATTTTGGTTGGCATTTTGTACCACTTGAATCAAGTTGAGATAGAAGTAGGAAATAGTCTAGAGGATTAACCTAGATGGTCTTCGAAGAACTTGATGTTTAAGAGATATGATCTCTTGAAGGAGTGTCATACATCTCTGATTAGGATGATGAATAAACGCAGATAAGTAACCTCCAGCATCACTGAAGAGGCCATAATACCTCCCTCAAATGTTATAGTAGATAAAAACTCTTTTCACTACAGCTGCCTTTGGAATGATTTTCTATTTTCCTTGGAAAAATAAGTATTTATATACTATTTCTAAAAATTTAGTTACAACTTTTGCAGTCCAAGAAATAATTACAGAAATTCAGATCTGAGCTAGTAATTTAAAATCAAATAATGTCCATAGATATCTCCTGACCACTACAGGGAATATTACAGATAATTTTCTAAACTTAGAATGGGCTCTTAGCAAAACCAAGAATGAACTAATAACACCATGACTAGATAACAAAGAGGAAAACAACATACTCAGATTTATCAGATCATATAAATTACATTGTTAGCAGTTGACATAACTGTAACCACATTTTTTTTTTCTTTTGTTAGGAAGGCTTTACTTTCAGATCCTGGGACATGCATCTGGCCTTATTTCATTTTACCTTATTAGGGACCTATATGTTGGGACCTCTTAGCAAACTGCTGGAATGAAACCTCTATGGGCTATGCAACAACCAAGTAACCTCACTAGTGGGGTAGAGGCAATTGATCACCAATAAATTTTGAAACACAACTACAAATTTAATAAAATTGGCAAAATAATCATCATTACTTCATCTCCTCGGAATCCACTCCCTAGGGTGCTTTTTGCAATTCACAACACTGATGCGGCAATAAAGATGTTGAAACCAATCTTTTGCCAGATACAACTTGTTTATTCAAGCTTCATTATTGCAAGCTTATTAGTTTCCTAAGATATTGTCATACAATCATATCAGTTACTTGACTTCATGTATCCATCATGTGTGCAGTACGTGCTTGTGCCTTGCCTTATGCTAAGAATACATGTAACAGCATATTTATATTTGTATTTAATTGATAAATTTTGGTTCTTCTGGCGATTTTGGTAGCTTAATATAATTTGACAATTTGTTCCCGTTGTGCTTTTTAATAAGGATGACTCTAAGAATGTGGAGTACCTGTCAACAAGTTACTTCTTATGCCTGAATTGATTGCATGCATCTCATCAAGTAAAACAAGATTCTTGTGCATGCCAATGTAGATTCTGGGAAACCAAAAAAAAGAAAAAAATAGAATTGTTGAATAGCAAGATAAACTAAGGTCTATAAGCGCATTCACTAAATTGATTTTCTAATTGATGCACCACCACATCAGAAGGAAGGGAATAGTTACTAAACATTCGTCCAAAACAACATTACTTGTTTATTATAAACTGAGTGAACAATGTTTCATTACTTCAAGTATAGAAATTTGGAGCTCTATTGAACCAAGTTTGTTATGCTTTCGAGAATGTCATCTTGAGTTAAAAACTCAAGAGTGATTTTTATTATATAAGGAAATGTATTCAGCATGCCAGACACATATTGGGAGCTTGGAAATTAAAACTGAAATGGAGTATGTGCAAAGGCTAACAATTATTACTTCAGATACATTAATATGTAGAAGTGGGCAGTTGGATATCCCAAGATTGATCTCATTATCATATTAATCACACCTGAGAAACCTCTAGCCAGGATCTATTTTGATGGGTGCAACTTGCAAGCATTCTAATTGCATTTGAGTAGACCTTGTAGAAAACCACAAGTTTTCTAGAAAATGTCAACAAAAGTTCCTTTCACATATAGATGCATGCTATGATTGAAGATCTCTGGGGACTCTTGACGACTGATATCAAGATTAAAGAAAAATTTGTGTGAATATTTATTGAGTATGCTAGTTAATATTAGGCATAAAATAAGAACTTTAAGGAGGCCTGCTACAACATTTATTTTACTATAAACCTGAGTTATTAATTTCTCAATATTTGCAAAGGATTTGTAATATTCCCAATTGGACACATACAATATTTTATTATACTTTTCTGATTTTTCTGATAAAATGATCAGTTCCAGCGATATAAAACCCTTAAAAATTTATTCTATTTTACTAAAAAGCAGATCAGATTGTACAAAGATGATAAACACCAACAAAATAAATTTTTAATTTTTTATTAATTTTCTTTTATCACTCAGCTGCTGTACACCCTGGGGCAGAGACACAGACTGCTCCAAAAAGTCAAAATGGCTAGAAACCCCTGTTTTCTTCTAGAAATTGCCACAAATAATATTTTATAAATTTTCTTTGGAACCCTAGATGGTATGGCAGCTGGTTGGTGAAATCTGATCTGCCCTTGAAACCCTTGCAAAATTGTCAAAATATGCTGATAAAAATCAGATTTGTCTTGGAAACATTGGCAACATATCAAAATATGATTTTATCCCCATTTTGCCAATGAATGATGACTGAAATGATGCAAATAGCAGCTGTTACGACTGATCTAATATTCAAAATGATTGAATTTCTCCTTCCCAATGTGGCACTCAGCTAGGGTTGACTGAAAGAACTCAGATCCAGCTCTATATGATGCTCAAAATTCACCAAAAAATTGAAGATCAATATATAAATCCTCAAATGTGCCTGGGCAATGAAATGATGATATTTGCCTGCAGTAGCAAACTGAAAATATCTCCAGATCCTCTGCAAATCAGCACAATTGTGATTCTTTGATGGAATCACCCAAGATTAGAAGCAAGGGTTTTCATCTTTGATTCCAAATGTGGAATTCAAGAGGGTTTTCATCCTTGGATGGCCTAGATTGAACAAATTACAAACTACTTAAATCTGAAAATTGTATGCAAAAGGATAACTTAAATGATTATGAAATGAGGAAGAACACTCCTTTTGTAGTTGCCTCTTTTGAGCCTTCATTTATTTTATTTTTCTTCCAAGTATTAAAAATACTTTCTATGTTTAAGTTGTCCCAAAAATAAAAGTGACTGGAGCCAAATTAAAAAATATTATTAATTATTTTAATCTGAAAAAGGGAAGATAACAGTATTATCAAGTAAATGGCCACCGAAGAATATTGGGTTCTAATAGGCAAAAAGTCTGAGTGGGGTTAGTAGCCTACAAGTTGACATGGTAATGGAAAAAGCCTTGAGGGTCAGAGAGAAAACATCTTAGAGAGCTTATGGAAACATACGCTTCAGAAATCTAGAAAATAGCATAGACATGATTACACCACAATTAAGAGTTCGTAAGTGTCACAAACAACCATTGAAGTGTGAAAAACTAGATTTTGTAAGACCTAGACCCAATATAGCATGGAATTGCCTAAATTTACATAAACTAACATCAAACTATTATAAGAGATCTACTATTGGTGTGAAGACAATGATGGTTCTTAATTGGGATCTCAGGAATGATAATCCTAACTATCCAAATAACTATTTATATATGCCCCATTGGATAGAGCATATACTCATCATACATCTAAAAAGAAATGCATTGTTTCAAGTAGAGATAGAAACACCTATCTTCTGAAGAAACTGAAGAATATGTTGGTGATTAAGATCAAGATCAAATCCATGTTCATGTGTAAGGACCTCAAATTGGAAATGCAATAACTACATAAGGAAAAATCTTATCTCCATAGAAATCGAATATCCTAAAAGTAATGCATTATATAATCAAGCCTATAGCTATGTATCATTTAGGGACATGGATAACTAATTATTTGATACAGATTAGTTGGATAGAACTTTTGTTTGATGTAATAATGACATAGGTAGGGAGTGACCCCAATTTGAGATGAGTTTGCTAAGCCTATTTGGGGTAAACCCATAGTCATCTAGAGATGTGGGATAGGGTATGTGTATTGGGACGAGGATGCCTTTTCAAAACAGGGTGCTCAAGCATATGAAATTTGAATCAGGATATGGCTATATTACATTAAAATAGTAAATAGTAGATATCAGTATGGGTATTGTGATAGGGTCCTTGCCCATGAACTTGAGTTTTGCAATGACTATGTGGTGTGGTCATGGATAGAGGATCCAATTAAGAATTATCCAACCATGCAACCTAATAGAAATCTCCCTCAAAATTACACAACAAAATCTAAACACTCCTACAATATTCATATCACAAGAGAAATATGTAGAACAGTGCTTTATTAATCCATAGTTTAAAATTACATCAGCAAATTTTTCTGCTAGGGCTTACAATCAGAATTAGACCTCATTTTTTAATTACAATCAAACCTAGACACAAACAAGTGGGTGGCTCCTCAAAATATGATATTATGATTTGATCTTCTATAGGATGCTTTCAATGATATTCTATATTCTTGTTCTTCTTGGTGCCTTAATCAACTACTCATCTTCTATGTAAAATGCCACCATTTATATAGAGAAGGATGATGTACTATCTTTGTGCTGACCAAAAATGTTGTACGTTGCCCTATACACGTGAGACAGGGATCACAGGTCTAATATTAAATGGATTCTCTTGTAATTTTGCCTTGGAACTGGACACCTTGTTGCGAAATGTGTAAATTACCCCTTTAATGAGTGTGGCAAGATGCCAACTTTGAAGTTTCTTGTGGCCTTAACCACAAACCTCACTGGGACCAATAATCTCATTGATAACATTATTAGTTGATGCAAGATTCAAATGTATGGTACACAACTTAGATAGGCCTTCCTTAGTAGGAATTACAAGTAACACTGTGTTAAACCACAATAAAGACTTGAACAAAGATGTGGACTTGTTAAGGACACCCTTATGATGCTCTGATATCAATTTGAAGGCATTGTGATGAATTTATAGTACCATGCAGTAAATTACTGTCTGCTGGACTGTGTATTCTGAATGAAGACTGCAGCAAGAATAGAATGTTTGTGGCAACTAAGAAAACCTGCAAAGGACAAACAAATACTTTTGGTCGATATGAGTTTTCTCTTACACCTGGGATGCTCCTATATTATTATGAGTAAAACTACAAATAAAGATCACTCTAAGGGGGTATAGTAAACATTCTTTTTTGTAAACCTTCTTTATAGAGAGACTATTATTGTCACAACTCATTCTGAATTCTATTTCCATCCTTCATTGGCATAATGGTTTCCTGATCTGAAATATATATTTTGAAATTGGTTGAACAATTTGAAGCCATTTAATTACAATGCAATTAATGATTTTTATGAAAATATTAGACAAAAATATTCTATTTTGTTCTCAACTGAATAAAAGGACTCCCCCCAGACAATAGGAAAAAGTTCTTGATCATATGCCACAGCATTTGAAAGGATGAGAACTTTTGAAGAGAATGCATTGAGGCAGTTGCTTCTCCGGCAGGGCTTACTGGTCAATATGAGATTGTGGAAGACACTTTATATTCTTGCTGTCTGTTGTATGTGTCAGCAAATTAGGAATAGTGTTGCATATCTTTGGCAATTGAAACAGCTAGACCTTTTCCAAACAGTAGATCCAAGCAGAACAGGTCAGAGTTTTAATGGACCCCATACATAGGAAAGAATTATGGAGAACCATTCATCTTGTTGCAACCTCCCTTTTCTAGAAAAGATAGTGGAGGTCAGTCTTTCAAGAGTTTTAATGGACCTATACACAGGAAAGAATTAAGGAGAACCATTCATGTCGTTGCAATCTCCCTTTTTAGATTGTGTGAAAGGAAAGAACACTTTGTCTGCATTTGCAAAATCTGTGATGTTTGCTTTTTCTCACGTTTTTTGGCATATGTTATCTCAAAGGCTGCACTTTTATTTATCACTGTATTTTACATGGTCGACAACAAACTCTGGTTAAGTGGACAGAAATCCCATCTATGTAAGCACACCCACATTTCCCAGTGACTATTTAAATGTAATATAGCTGTAGACATTTTATTATACTCCTGTACCCTGTTTCAAAATGACACCCCCATCCCCAGCCCTGAGCCATATCCTTCATGTCTAGGTGAATATAATATTTTATGAACATAAAGATGCATGGTTTCCAAAAAAGGAAGGCAGGTGTTGCATGATTTTCTTCATGTCTTTGTTGTTTGCATCATTTCTGTTGTCAAATTTCATATTTAATTTTAGGATGTCCGTCTACTTTTGAAACTTCATATGTATTTTAGCAAATCCTTTTTATAAAGCAGGATCATTGCATATTATTAAATAAGTTGTAATTCTGCGATACAGCTAGCTCAGAAGGGAATCCTACAACTAATTGGGGTTGAGATTGGGAAAGGCCTTGATCTTCCTCTATGATCATTTGAGCATGATGGTCTAGCATTTATATTGAGTTCTAATGTACTGCTTACTTCATTTCTTATTTTCTAGAATGTTCCATCCACATCTGTTTTCTAAAAGATAAAATAGCCTCCATATCAAAAATTATATTGTAATGTAGCTACTTGAATGATTTCTCCTTCCAGTGTTCCACTCAATTTATGGATAACAACTTTGGTATTCAATATTTTCCATATAATCCAACTTTCATACTGTAAAGAGAAAGTCCCATAATTGTCTAGCAAATGATTTAACTCCTTTTATAGTATTTATATTGAGTTCTAATGTACTGCTTACATTATTTCTTATTTGCGAGAATGTCCAATCCACATCTGTTTACTAAAAGATAAAATGGACTCAATATCAAATTATATGGCAATGTAGCTGCTTGAATGATTTATCCTTCCAGTCTTCCACTCAATTTATGGATTACAACTCCGGTATTCAATATTTTCCATACAATCCAACTTGCAAACCGTAAAGAGAAATTACTAAATACTACATCAAAGTTGAGGCAAATAAAGAAAAATGAAATGGAATCAAGATATTAAAGAGTACTCAATGTTGAATACCCGCAATCAGCTGATCTCTCCAGCTTTTGAGAATGAAAAGCCAGCTATGATATTTACTGTAATGACAACTTTTAACTTGATTGACAGGTCTAGTATATGAGCAAAACATGTATGCTTCTCCATTACTAACAAACAAAAGGTTGTCTGGGTTGGGCCAACTGGTATATATCTCTTCTAGGCAAAAGGCCCAGTTCATCCTGGGGAGGCTTAGAGCCACTCAATTTTACTAAGGGCAATAAGCATGCCTTCTCACAACAAATATCATTGGTCATAGGTGTGAATCCCACTAGCGACTCTCCAATAAATCTAGGATCACCATCACCTAAACAGGTAGGTAACAATTTTATTTTTTTAATTAACAAACAAAGATAAGATGAGCATCCACATGCAATACAAAATTGTATGACTGAACTCATTTTTTTAGTTATGAGTAATTCTTGGAATTTCCATGTATGTAAATATAGTAGCTCAAGGGTTTCACAACGTTTAAGCTTAAGTGTACAAATAAAGCTGAATGTCAGGTCCGTGTCATGAGACTTTCCAAGCATAGACCAGATTCTTTCTGTTATTTCAAGGCCATATATTAAGGATAATGCTGCTGTTGGCAATTTACAAGCAGATGACATACCATTTGCTTTCCAAAGCTTTTCTAAATAGCCTGCATGGCAATTTGCAGCAAAAGTTAATATGGGCTACCTCACTGGTAATCAAGGGAACGGGAGTCTTTAGTATTACTGGTTCACGTTCATTGTAGTATATTAACCCAAAGCTATTCTGAATCAAATATCAAATAAACTCATATCAATTTCACATTAGATTCGAATTACACAATGTAGATCTCTGCATCCATATTTTTTAAATAGAGCTGAAGTACGGGAAGGCTTGTGGATTGGTTTTCTAAATCTCACTTGTTCTGAAGGAGTGATTTTAATTCAACCACTGCTACTAATGAATGTCACAATTAATAGTTTTAAAGTCAAAAGGAAATGTTCCCGGCCCAACATATTCAGTTATAATTATAAGTGAAAATATACACCACTTAAAAAATTATTTAGTCTAATTAAATAATACACTTAGTTACACATAATTAAACTAAATAAATGAGTTTGGACGAGAAACAATGAATGTTGAATTAGATATGAAAATAAAATAAATTTAATTAGATTTTGAAAGTAAAAAAGTGATGTAGAAGTTATGCAAAATTGATTTATTGTACTATTAGATATTTAGGGCTTGTTCAAATGATTGTTATAGATTTTGCAAATTGATTGTGTTTTGCTCTAGTTCAAAACTATGCTCATGGAACAAATTTCTGTAAGTATAGCAATGAACTAGCATGCAGATTAGAACCTGTACCAATGGAATGAAGTAACAAAAAATTGATAATTGGAATTTACTCACATCTTTTAGTATATGAATTTTGATAAGGATTGGTGATGTTTACAAACACTTTTGAGGAATCTAGTGAATCACAAGGAACATGTTCTTCTTAATCAAGCCCATCATGCAATTCAACAACTTTGGAACAAGGATGGAAGACATCAATCAAGCATGCAATGGGTTTAAGATGATGTTGCAACCAAGCAATGTAGAATTGATTCTTCTTTGCACTCTTTAACATAGGGTATTCTTTCACATTTCTAAATGATTTCAAAATGAATGTCATCAAATACAACAACATAGCATAAAAATTAACATAAATGTGTGCTACTTGGATCACAAAAACTAGTAAAAAAGCTGCTAGGGTGTAAATTTATATTTTGGACTTTAAAAGTTGGGGT